>OZ024846.1:557371-911264 GCA_964017145.1 Agrocybe praecox | reverse complement strand
GGGGTAATCAGTGTATCCAGTAGCCCAATTTCCAGAGTTCTCGTTGGTCTGAAAATGAGCGTAGTCGGGAGCATTGTCGAGGGGCTTGCCGTGTTGGACGCGCTTGACCAGGTCAGAATGTGTGATGAAGTTCATTCCAATAGCGATGGCGTCGACTTTGCCGGACGAAACGAGTTCTTCACCCTCTTCGGGGGTCACGCCCGCGTTGATGAACAGGGTCGTGTTCTTGACGAATGGCTTGTAAGTCTCGAGAACGTCGTGTGGGATACCGCGTTTGACGCCGGCTACATAAAAATAAGAGGTATCAATATGAGTGGTCATGGGTTAGCTGAATGACACGTACGTTCGTACTCGACGTCGTTGAAGTAGGGAGAGTACCGCATGAGGACAATGTAAGCTAAACCTAGTTTATCGGCCTCGGCAAGAAAGTAGGAGAAAGTATCAATCGTTTCTTGCAAAGGCATGCTGTTAAACGTTAGTAGGTAAGACAAGTTTGGTGGCAAATATTGGCTGACGTACCCCATGTCGTTGAAGCCTCCAGTTGGACTAATCTTGATGGCGACATTACGTCCGTAGACTTCAATCAGTGCTTTCAAGACTTCCAGACCGAAACGAGATCTGTTCTCGATACTTCCACCCCACTGATCAGTACGATTGTTGGAACTACTGTCAAGGAACTGGTGAACGATGTATCCGCCAGCACCGTGAACTGTGTGGTGGTCAGCTTTGTCCAAATTTAAAAATAGACATATAAGCGCGTACCTTCAACACCATCGAATCCTGCTTTCTTGGAGTTTATAGCTGCTTGCTTGAATTGCTCGACGATGATCCATGGATCTTCTACTGCAGTTGGCTATACGTATATAAGCATCGATGGAGAATATTCAATATTTGGAAGCGTACGCACCGTGGTGTAACCGGGCTCGCCTGGGATGGTGCGGAATTTACCACCACGAGCGCTAATCGCTGAAGGTGCGTACACAGGCTAAAATTGGTCTGGTTAAATTGTGGTTAGTAATATCATAGCGGAACACGTACTGTCCCTGCAAGTATTTGCTGTTCGGCTTCAGGGTGAGCGGCACGACCGACGTGCCACAACTAAACAAGGGCATTCGGTCAGGATTAAGTTTATTGAAAAATGAGATTCACACTAACCTGTGCGTAGATTTTTCCTCCTGCGGCGTGTACAGCGTCGACGACGACCTTCCAGCGGGCGACTTGTTCGTCATCCCAAATTCCGGGGGCGTGGGGCCATTCAGTGCTAGAGAAAGGTTTATGTTTATGAATATTGATCTCCTAGGCACAACTTGAAGCAAACTCACCCTTGACGCACGATCAAGATGCCTTCAGACACGATGAGACCCGCATCGGCGCGCTGGAGATAGTATTCCTTCATCAGCTCAGTAGGAATAGTGTCCTTAGCACGACTCCTGGTAAGCGCAGACATCATAATGCGGTTCTTCAAGGTGATATCACCGATCTGAATGGGCTTGAAAAGAGCTTGGATCGACATTGTTGTTAGAACTGGTTAAGAGAGTTCCAGATGAGAGGATATGTGGTTCTGCTGAGTTTTGTCGTCCATTGGCGGCTTTTATACTTCATAAATGGCAATACGGTGCTTCGTATAATTTGTGCTACTTACAAATGTAAAGGTCCGCCGCAGGGCGGAGGAAGGCTCGCTTCGTCATCGTAGCTTGTGACTAAGCTGCTTATCCTTTTTATTGTTTGCGGTGTGCGTGGGTTCGCTTTGTTCAGGGCCTGCAATTCGGCGATGTTCAGATCATGTACATCGTTTCATGTAGTAGTGTAAAGGCGGACACAGTCGTCAAACAGTTTCCTAGTCTCTTGATTGAGGTTTCGTTCAGTGCGGGTGGTAAGCAAATTTTCACAGAGAGACAGAAACGGGTCAATGATAGTCAAAAAAAAAAAAACAGAACAAACCAATATCTTATTCGCCGGGAAAGTGACGCGTCATAAGAGGAGGGCGCGGTAATAAAAGCGCGTCAGAAACAGTGCAACTGAGTAGGATTCTGGTATCTAAACTGGCCTTGTTTGTTCGAAGGACTCTGCTCCGCCGGACCCCTCATAGGCTCATACCACTGAATTGCTCGCGCATCATATACATACCCTACAAAAGTTTCAAGGCCCGATCACCATGGTGTGATAGCTTCTATATTTCAGGATACCATACATTTATATAATGTGGACGAGAGCATAGCATGTGTGGTTTTGTACAACTATGAAGAATGATTAATTTCTACTGCAGTGAGAGTTTATTAGGTCTCTTTTGATTAGAGGAAGCAATCTAATGGAAGTCTCAGACTTCTGAAGGGACTGTAGCATGTGGCTTATTTTTTGAAACACCCGAATCCAAATTTTCAATAGCTTCTCGGGCGTGTTGAATACCCTCCTTCATGTCGATTTTCTCCGATTGTTGTAGGCTTTCCTCCAGTAACGAGCGTGCCGCCTGTGAATCTCCAGATAGCTAAGTTGAGAATGATGTCAGTACTTTAGTTGCGTAGCTGTAGGACGACCTGGTCTCACTTCGCGAATCATAGCAACATTATAAAGCAAGAGGGCATATGCTTCCTCGCAGACGTCGTACTTAATTGGGGACACTTTTCGTGCCGCAGTGACGACGTCAAGACCTTTCTTCGCCCATGCTTCCGCTTGGGAAATAGATTCTGCCGTGACATTGGAGCGATGCAAGTTGCGCACCATAAGCTCTGCCATGTTACCCATTAGTTGAGCGCCTATATCGACGATGACCATATGTCAGTAGGAACATAAGGCAGATGTACCCAGAAATGGATATACCTCTGCATTTGTCGTCCACAGGTGAAACATTAGGCGTAGGAGGTATGAGGATAGATATGGCTTGCAAGTAAAGCGGAAGAGCATAACTGATAGCACATATTGATTTGTCGTTGACAATCTGAGGGGAGGGGCGCTCACGTTATGTTTCCCTGCTTTGCGTACAAAGTTGCAAGAGCTTCGAAGGGCGCTGCTATATCATGTCGTACTGTCCAAGTAGGCAGTCCCAACTGTTCTACGAGCACTCTGGTTCTCGGCAGTTGAGACATTTCTCCGAGCTCCACTGAACCCCTGCTCCGCACGACTGTTACGGCCGAGGGGGCTAGGGCGTGTAAAATAGATCGTATAATCGACTCGACGGACCAAGTAAGCCATTTCTCTTCTGCTCCGGGCTTGTTCAGCTCATGTGCAAGTTCGCCGAGTTTGTAAGATAACGCAATGGCACGCATTTTCTCGGCGTTGCTGAGGGTATTCAGAGACTCAATGCCGAGGTCTGGACGATTGTCGATAGTCGACGCGTGTGCCTTGATACCGGCACCAGTGGTCCTGAGCTCCCAGAAAGCATCTTCGTATACGTTGTATGCAGCTCCGAGTTTGTTTTCTTGTTCTAAAATCCCGGCATATGCAATGGCAATGCCCGTTGTTTTCAATACCGGTTCGTCACCAAATTTATCAATGGGGAGCTCTTTGGTCGTTTCCCAAGCTCTGAAAAGATTTCAATCATAAGCGGGAGACACTGAAAATGTGATACACTAACCTCGCAAGAAAGTACACTGCAACGTCGACGTCACCCTTACGTTTTGCGAGAAGACCGCTTCGTAAGTCTTTACGAATTTCCGATGGCCACATAGTCATTACGCCGTATATCTCATACCTATGTTTAAAACACATGTGAGTAATGTATATATTCTAAAAGATGATAATCAAAACTTACAATCCATAACCAGTAATTAGTACACCAAACGTGAAAAGAGCGGTAATGAAAGGTGAGAGTCCCCGAGATACATTAGGCGCATTGTATGTAGACCCCTGTACGTTCACTTTAGGTCCGGATCCAGGAGATGATTCTTGACGAAACAGTAACGAAGTCGAGAAACAGCGATGCGAGCGTGTGCTTGTACAAACAGGCTGAGGACGAACAGTGGACGTCCTTAAATTCCGCGAAAAGGTGCACTGCCTGAAGAGATCTTTATTTCTGGTAATCAGACGGGTTCCAATGGACATGTTGTAAGGCGAAAGAAAGGCGTGAATCAGAAATTAGAAACGCGGCCTGATCGTTGGCCTAATCAAAGGTCGCGCGTTGTGCCTCGTCGCGGTGTCTGGCCGTGGCGTCACATCACATGACTTACACACCATTTGTATCCGCATCGTAACCCCATGGGGAAACGGCAACCGGTAACTCAATCACCGCAATCACCGGTGTTAGAATAAGTACCTTCGATGCATCTCTCACTGGCAAGTACACCCCCTGCCTTTCATTCGTCTTCTTACAAATGGCTTTTCCAGACTATTCAAAGCAAGGCTACAAAGAAATAATTGCTGCCCTTGACAACTCTGTTTTAACGGTGACCATCAACCGTGCAAAACTGTAAGTCAGGCGAAAAGTTGACACATCTCCAATCTTTGATTTTTCGCCCCTATTTTGCAGGAGGAACACATTTGCAGGCAGTCTACATGTACAACTCGTACATGTATTTGACCTGTCCGACAAGGATGACCGTGTTAGAGTTGTTATATTGACTGCTGAGCCAACGGCCCCTGCGTACTGCTCTGGGGTACACTTTTATATTGTGTTTTTTCCTTCTCGTGAACTCATGAACGTCATGGACTAGGCCGATATATCTGGTGGTTGGGAGACTCTTTTCACGGACATAGAGAAAATCGAAGGAGAACACTGTATGTGTGGTATTCTATCTAATGTCCATGTCTCACCGGCTTGTAGCCCATCGTGATTCTGGAGGAGTTCTCTCTATGACGATTTACAGGTGTCGCAAAATCACCATAGCGGCCGTCAATGGACACGCAGTAAGCCACAATATAGTCTGATCATTCCTTTTTGTCAACACACATCATATAGGCTGGAGTTGGTATGACCGCACTGCAACTCCCGTTTGATTTCCGCTTCGTTTGGTCAGGTGCGAAGCTCTCGTTCCCATTCGTTCGCCGGGGGATCGTACCAGAAGGTGCTTTGGAGTACCATTCGCTCGATAACTCGTTATACTAATCTACACTCGACACATAGCCACGTCTACATACCTTCTTCCTCGTCTACTTGGGACGTCTCGTGCAAATTCCTTGCTCTTGAGTGGGGCATCTTTCTCTCCTGACTCCCATCATATCAGAGACCTATATCATCAGATTCTCCCAACGAGAGAAGCTGTATACCCAGCGGCCAAAGCATACGCCGAGGAGCTTGCTGCTAATACCTCGCAGATCTCAGTTGCATACACTAAAGGTCTCATCCAACACTCCGGAGATTCAATAGAGGAGAATCATCTGCTGGACTCCATGGGGATGAAGTTAACCGCGAGCTCAAGGGATGGTGCCGAAGGAATCCTATCTTTCAAGGAGAGAAGATTACCCAAATTCACTGGTACTCTCTCGAAAGATTTATCTCTATGGTACCCCTGGGTATGTGTTTAACCGGTGCTAATGTTGTGGTTCTGAATTGTTAGACTGACATAAAAATCTCCCATTAGTGGAGAAGACTTGATGTTCTACATCGTAGAGCGAAGCTTTGAGTACGAATCTTATTGAAAATCCAACGTCATTAGCAAAAACTATTTTATAACAATTCTTTCTTTACTTCGTTATAATACATACATGTGTTGTACTCCGTACATAAGATGGTTTAATGGTTACAAGTTAATGAGTAGAGAGTCGGGAAAGTAGGCACAGAAAGCAAGTTGACAAAATAGGGCCGAAGTTCGAAACCGTCATGATGTCCAAGAAAAAGTTGCAATATCTAAAGGTGATCGTATACTGCCCTGGCATCATAGCGTATCCTATCTCCCCTCCGCACGTAATCCGAATTGCGTCTCCGGCCTTGTTTGTGACGAGACAAAACACTTTCCCATTCTCCATGTGCTTTCTCGTATGTCTTCCACGCTTCAGTTCCTCCCTCAACCAAGGTTTTCCTAATGCCCTTTGCGCGCCCTTGTGCCTTCAAAGTTCCGTCTTTGAGCAATTTACTAGCAGTCCTTACTACCGCGCCACCCTTTGCCGTCAACTCTTTGGCGCGCTTCTTTGCCCTGTTGTTCCTGTATTCGAAGGCATCGTTGATATTCTGGAGTTGTTCGCCAAATGCGCGAGCTTTGCCCTTGGACTGGCGGATGACATTGTCCCTTTGTTCACGGAGACTGTTGAGCAGCCCGTCGGCAGCCTCGACAATTTCGGAGTAGTCGTTGGCAACAGCATCAGCCAATGCCTTCCCGGTGGCACCAAGCACCTCCGAGACATGGTTGAGGTTGAGATTGGCAGCGGCAGATGCGGCGGTGGCGATTGTGGACATCGGGATGGCGCCGATCGTCCCTCCGAGAAGAATGGTTGAACCACTGTCGGTGCGGGAGGCCATGGAGGAAATAGTAGGCGATATGATAGGAATTTCTGCCAATGATGTTGCATCTGGCGAACGAAGAACCATATCTGTCGATTGTTTGAAGGCAGCTCTGCTGCTGCCACTTTCGCACCGAGCGCATCTGGACGAGGAACTAGAGACGGCGACACTCTTGGATGTGCTGGCCACGCTGAGGCCTTTGGATGCCGGTAAAGGTGTTACTGATAAAGATGTGCTCCCCGGGATGAACACGGATAGTGCCATATCCTTGAATGAAGTACTCGCGCCCGTGTGCGTCTGGCCAGATTCACAGGTTTTACCATTCCCGCGAACAACCGAAGAAGTAAGGGTCGATCGATTTGGTTGGGGTGCAAGTATGCTCCAGACTTGACCGTTGCTTGAAGACGGTGTGTTGACAGTGGGTGTGGGCGATGGTGTAGGAGGCCTGAAGGCCGTGTTGATTGCAAAGCCCATTATGAGCGACATTAAAGCGAAACTGGTAGAAATGACCGGTGAGTATGGGTTGATAGTTATGTAGATTGAAAAATCATTACAGAGTTACTGCGTTCACAGATTTCACTTGTTCCGTAAGCGGTTTAGAGGGAATTTCTTGCTCCCCTTCGGTACCGATAGAGCGCAAAACCTTGTGAACATAGGTTGAATCGAGGGAGAAAACGTCATGAGAATCGAAGACAGAAGACTTGGTTGCTCCGAGTTCGATAACTTTGTGACTAGGGACGCCTAGAAGATCCCAGTCATCCTCGGCAGCCTGAAGCATAACATGCTTGTCGACATCGGTGACCGATGGTACGAGCACTGGTAGGTATGCATCATGCCAAGAAAGGGAAGGAAGCGTTGCAGCTGGTAAGTATACGATAGCCAAAGAAGGGCGCTCAGAATGGGTAAAGATGTCCTGGAAGACAAATTGGTATAGAAAATGAATAAAAATGACGAAAGGGGAGAGGTGTCTCCGCGATACGTACGACATCAGCTTTGGCTAGTCCTTCATTAGTCCTGTCAAAAATATCGACGGTGTTGAACAAGATGCTGTCGGATTTCTTGATGAAGCGAAGATTGTGCGTATTCTCATTCTCCCGAAGACCGTTGAGGCCCTGGTCGGATGACATTCCCGCTTTATGGATCAATTCCTGGACAAACCTCCACTGTATCTCGGAAGAAGTACCATAGAGGACTATGTCTAAATCTGCATTCTTCTCTCCGAGCTCAGTCTGCTGACCCTCGTGACATTGGACCTCGGGTGTAGTAGGTAAGGCACCCGGATCCGCAATCGGAGGCGGAGTCGATGAAACGGACGCTGGGGAGTCGTTGGTGATATCGCCATCGGTCGAAGAGCTAGATGTGGACTCTGCAGGCGAAGAAACTGCCTCATAGGATCTATTCAATTCATCTCGAGAACTGGTCAAGGGATCCGGAAATGAAAGACGAAGGTCACGAATGGACGTATGAACGGTCGGCAGGTGTCCGCTGCCTAGAGTACTAGAGCGAGAGGCGCTCAGTGTGCCAACAAAGCTTTGGTCAAGAGCCTCTCTAACCCGCTTATCCTCCTCGGCAGTAGCTTCAGGAGCAATGCTGGGGTCGAAGCCTACAGCAATCGGTTCAGCCCCGAGGGGTGAAGATATTGGCACTGGATACATGCCCGTTACAACGTCATGTTCCTCGCCACCGTCAGACACAAAACCCTCCCAAGCCTCGACGTCGCTCGTGATAGAGTCTTCATTGCTGATTGAGGATCTTCGAGACCGTGGCATCGAGCTGATTTCATCGTGATCACTGTCCTGGTCACTGAGTGAGTCGTTGTCATCGGAATCTCTTCCACTGGCAATGTCAAGCCACTCGGAGTCGGAGAGACTGTCCAGTTCTGACATGATAGATGAAGGTGGGCAATTCGTAGAAAGAAAGATGATGGTTCGCTCCTGAGACGCCCTTTTAAAGGATGGCACATTTCGTAATTCGGGATCACGCTTTCAGAAAATTCCCACCAATTAACTTCTAACTTGTAAATTCTTTCTTTCCTTCCCCCACTATCTTCTTAAAAAGATGAACATTATAAAACTACCTCAAGATATTCTCTTTGTGATTTGCATAAACCTTGACCCTCGAGATCTCCTCTCATTCATACAGGCAAGTCTGTGGTTTCTGAGAATGTGCATGTGCCAAAAGAAGTTACTCAACTGCGCATTTCTCAAAACACGCAGACATGTCGTGTTATACACGCGTACGGTTCTGCCGATTATGTCTGGCACCAAATCAAGGGCTTGCCTCCGCTTGATAAAGAAGATGCTCTTGTGGACTTGAGCGGGACAGAAATAAAACGTTCTGTGATTCGCGCCTTGAGATTAGATGCAAACTGGAGGAAACGTGTCTCCAAGATAACACGTATCAGTAAAATCAACACTCGTAATACCAACGCTGTGGAAATACGACCGTTAGGGCCGAATTATCTGGCGACTTCACATCGTATATCTGGGCCGTCGATGAATGTATCTATATGGCGTTTGACAGAGACTTCTTCGTCCATCGTTTCTTCGCGTGTAATTTCACTTGATCCAGAGGGACGTGCCTTTTCTTTCCATGCTTCCCTTCAGGAAGATGGCAATACCGCATTGATAACCATACTAGGTGGACAATCTGTGCCGTCTCCCAAAGGGTAAAGTGCATCATAAGTATGTCACTGGCTTTTTGCTGACTATCTTCAGGCAGATAGTTGTTTGCCACATAAATTTGCAAGAATCCATCGAGCAGATTTCACCTTTGCTAAATCAATGGACAATACATCACAATGGTGTAATTTATTTTGCAGATATCTCTGGGCCCATTGTAGCTGCAGCTATTCTTCACATGTCCCAAACTCCGTGCACACATCAAATTATTCTGTTCAACACAGAAACCAACATGCTTATTCGACTGGATGCGCCCATTGTAATCATTTCCTTCATATCTACTCTCATATTATCTGACTTGCTTTTAGACTTTCGAAGCAGGACGTATGCAATTCAAGATTTTTCGCAGAAAATTAGTTATTGTTGGAGTGAATTCCGAAAGAATTAAGGTCTGCGTTTGCCAGATCCCCGCAAAGTTGTTTTCTACCGAAACCATACCTTTATCTCTGGATGAAGAAACACTTCACTCTGAAAAATGGGACCCACTTATCGCCGAGTACGAAACCGAGAGGATTCGGAACATGGAATTTTACATTTCGGAGGAACCCTTTGGCAAAGCAACTCCACAATACATGACTGTCATGGCAGTACATTCACCCTTTTCTATGATGCAGGATGGTAATGTGAACTTGTTTTACTTCCCTATCGACGATAGATTCCCACCTGGCCAGAAGTTTACCGCATGGAAACGGACACATTCTTTTGACACCCCACCAAATGTGACTCTGGAACCAGCATGTGTCGGAAAAACCGGCTGCAGAGCAGTCTGGCTTTCACACCAGTGGAATACGGACGACTTCCGATTGATGAAAGGATCTTTCTCAGCCACGGATCCGCCACTTGTTGTATCTTTACAACCGCCTGAACAAGCTTTACCTTTCCAGGCACATACGTGCCGATCGCTGTATTTCGAAAACAACACAGGTCGACTTTTCGTAGGCGTGCATACGGGAGAAATTTATATCCTTCAATTTTAATGTAATAACCTTTGCTCAGACAACTTCGACGCCCAACCCAAATCAGGATTGCAACACTTTGCCCATACCATTCACACCAAAATATGCAATCGCGAACTGCAAATCCCCTGGTCTGTTCCTGTCCATGCCTTTGCATCTTAACTCATAGGTTTTAACATGATATTATCTTCCAAGCTCGTATTGAGTTCGCACATCTTATCAGTCGTGTGAAAACATAACTACATACTATTACTTGAGCCGCGTAAAGTTATAGGATAAATGGCGTTAGTAGCCACGTGAAGACGCGAGATATGAATCATTGATCAAGTTCAGAGTCATTTTTCGAATAATCCCTGTTCAATCTTTACGTTTGTCACTTATTTACACGTAGAGCGAACAAACGCGTCTCTTACCACAATCTCTATCATCCATGGACCAGGAGATTGACCAAGTCGTTCAAGCCATCGCCATTGCTTTTGATCACAGTCAGCATTCGCTACACCAACAAGCTCTTGCATATCTTACGTCGTTCCAACAAAATGCCAATGAAACGTGGAGACTATCCTTGAAACTGTTTGTAGAACAAAACGCGGATGGATCACGAAAATATCCAGCACAGGCGCGATTCTTTGCTCTTCGTGTGTTAGATGAGTATCTGGACAACCGGTTCGTACTAGTTCTTTTGCAAGATGGCATGCTGCTGCCCGTTGTTTGTTCTGCGGGAAGAGTGACCTTGTTTTGGTTTCCCTGAAATCAGCCAGGGATATTTCTTCTCAAGTCTGACTCTTTTTCTTTCTTTTTTTCTTTTGCAGGTTTGTTGGATTCGAAGATGAAGCGTTTACAATTGTTCAGCAAGCTTTGGTCGCTTACATTCGATCTGAATATGTGATAGGTCCTGCTGAAGCGGATGCCACTTGTGAGAGCTTTGCCTTTTGACTAAAGACGTATTCTAACCAACCTTAGTCCTCCGAAACAAATTCTCACATACCCTCACTCTCTTTTTCCTATGCACATATCCCCAACAATGGCCAACCTTTTTTTCCGATCTGTTCACGCTTATCCGTCCAACAGAACAAAGCACAGAAAAAGGCTTCAACCGACACGTCTCACTTTTATTTTTCCACATCGTCCTGGAAATCTCAGGAGAAGTGGCTGATCAGATGATCAAGTCTGCGAGGTCCTACCACGCACAGAGGAATGCACGCGACGGCAAGGTTCGGGATGGAGTGCGGGATCGCGATGCACCCAGCATTAATGAAGCCGTTTTAACGATTGTGGCTCAGGGTGCAGAAAGGATGAATGAGCTGAGGAAGAATCCTGCGTTGGCGAGGGACCCCAAAGAGTTGGATCATGTAGTTGAAGTGGTGGACTGGGGTGTTCGTGCTTTTGGCTCTTATGTTGGTACGTTAACGAATTCTGTCGTCTTAAGGTCTATTCTCACTTTCTCTTGTACAGGTTGGATCGACATTAATTTAACAGTTACCCCAACTACTGTTCCACTACTATTCACACTACTTGCCGATCCTTCACTACCTATTCGACTAGCGACATCAGTCGCATTACTTCATGTCGTCTCAAAAGGCCTGAAAGAACCTCGAGATAAATTGCAGTTGCTAAAAGTACTTTCACTTGGCCAAGTTATTGAAGCTCTGGAAGATAAAACTCGAACACAACAAGCGGAACGTGGAGATGATACCGACGAAGGCGAAGAATCATACAGAGAGGCACTTGGCAAGTTACTCAACGTTCTAGGTCAAGAACTCACAAAATTAGCGGACGTAAGTACTCATGCGACCTAAAATTCTGTCGTGTGCACATCAATTAATAATTTGTTTGTCTAGGAATGTACGGTGGAAGAAGTTCGAGCAGAAGCATCGACTTACCTTGCACAAATACAACCTGTCATGCTTCGTTTCTTAGCGGACGAATATGACGATACGTGTTCGACGGTGTTTCCTTTGTTGCATCTTATCCTGGCTAGTGTGGGTGCTTTTTTCCCTTCTCAATACGCTTAATGTCTAAATCTTCGCACTAGTACAAAAGAGCACGGAAGGTCTCTACTGATCCAATTGACGACTCGAAAAAGGCATTCCTTACTTCGCTACTGCAAGTCATTTTGACAAAAATGAAATGGGACGAAGAACCCGAACCTGATGATGCAGATGAGGACGACATTGCCGAGTTCGATAAGATGCGCAAGGCGAGTCCCATCGCATGATCATGGCATACGTACAGTATTGAGACGAGTCTAGGATTTGCGCATTTTCTTAGATTCCATCATATCCATCGACCAGGATCTTGTTACCGGTGCAGTACGGGAACTTGCATTGAACACGATTTCAGCATATACATCAGGGGTTTCTCTTAAATGGAACGATGCTGAACTTGGAATGTACCTTGTCTACATCTTTGGGGAAATTAACAAGTGTGAGTCAATCCTTTCGAAAAACCTTAAAATCCAACTTACTGTGTTTATTAGCTGGCGGAAAGGGCCGCGCGGCGTTTTGTATAGCTCCGCCAATTGAACGCGACCAACGCAAGGCGACAGACTATTCGGAGTATCCTCTAACTCCTCATGGAGAGATGCTTTCCGCTCTCGTGCAATCCGGAATCTCTTCGTTCCCAAATCGGGCTGTCTCTCTCCAGTTTTTTGAAGCAGTTTCTAGGTACACAGATTTCTTCAAAATAAGAAAAGAATATGTGATCCCTACGTTAGAGGCTATGGTTGACGTACGGTACGTTCTGGTTCTCTTCTATTCGAAGTATAGCTTGATAACATGGAATATAGAGGCCTTCATAACGATAACGCGCAGTATCGGTCACGAATGTCATATCTTTTCTATCGCTTCATTAAGGAAGTTCGAAACGAGATTCCCGTCAACATCTGTTCAGGCATTATCGACAGCATGCGGGATCTGTTGCCCATTGTGGCCGAAATCCCAGAACCCGAGGAACCTGAGCTAGATCTCCTCACGGAAGCTGTGAATAACTCTACATTCGACTCTCAGCTCTACCTTTTTGAAGCCGTAGGCACATTGTCTTCGCTCCTTTTCAAAAACCCAACGGAACAGTCCGCTGTACTCCTCTCGCTAGTAAAACCGTTGATGGATGACTTATCGAATAATTTCCAAGCCTTTAGGACGACTGGAGCATCGGATCTAATTCCTATCGTGAAAGTGCACCATATTGTCATGGCTTTGGGTAATATCGCAAAAGGCTTCCCTGATTACCCAACGACACCATCCGAAGGCTATATGCTGCCGCCACTCGAAGTGTTCACCCAAATGGCCCAGGCTATACTTGTATGCCTGGAAGCTATGAATGTATTCAAGCCCATTCGTGACGCTGTATGCATTGTTCCTTTTAACAGTTTTCTTTTGCCTGACTTTATCCGTTGTAGACACGATTTGCATTTGCCAGAATTCTGGCGACCGCAGGCCCCAGTGTGACTCACTTCATCCCACCACTAATGTCCAATCTTCTCGCCCATTTCGAGCCCACAGAGTTGGTCGACTTTTTGAACTTCATTGGCCTGCTTATCCATAAATTACAAGTAAGGCATCCATATACAAATCCGCATATCGAAACTTACTATCATAAATTCTGCTAGAACGATATGTTCGACGTTTTGGACGAATTGATTGGGCCACTAACCGCGCATATCACCAATATGTTGGCACAACCAGTGTCGGGCACGGATGATCAACGCTCTCAGGCTGAAACTAAAAAGGCCTACCTTGCCCTTCTGAATAGTATTATGGCTTCACACTTGCAAAAAATCTTCATTTCAGATAGTGAGTTCTTTTTTCTAGGCCATCGAATTTGGCCTTAACTTATTATATGTTTCTCTTTTAAGGAAATTCTGCGGCATTCGAGAATCTGATTGAATTGATGACGACACTGGCTGAGGATGTATACGATCCCCCCAGTGAAAAGGCTGCATTCATGTTCCTGAGCCGCTGCGTGACTGTTTGGGGCCAGCCAGTGGATGCTGCTCCTACAGAAAACGGTCAGAAGGTTAACGAAGGTTTACCAGGATTTGAGCGTTTCATTTATGAACGATTGGTCCCCACTGCGTTCTTGGTCCCAGCATTGCCTAACTTCAACGTCAAAGATGGTCAATTGACTGTTGTGAGTCTTGGAAAAAAATTCTGACTTGATTTTTTTAACGCGTGTTATAGGTTCTACAGGAAATTGCCAACCTTCTACAAACTATTTGCAAAACGCGAGGGGCAGAAGGATATGAATTTTTCCTGAACGTCTTCCTCCCATCGCAAGGCTGGCCCTCCGAAACCGCCTTAGACTTTACAACAAAACTCAGAGATTTAGATGCGAAGAACTTCCGAAAATACTTTACGGATTTGATTAGGTCTTCACGAGCATCCTCATAACATTATTCTTTGGTTACTCGTTCTTCATGATACAATTAATCAACCCCTATCTCGTCTTCACACGCATTTCTGTCTCTATTACATGACATCAATCCATCGACAGCCTTTCACTTTTATTATTATCATGTATTGATACTTTTACGCATTTTTGATATACCAGTCTAGTTGTCCTTCTATATAGTGTAACACCAGCAAAAATGTTTAGGCAAAACGATCGATATGAAGTAAACCGGGCCTGCCCTGATCCGCGATCGGCACTGTAAATGGGCTCGTACAGTTCGGACGTGACTGACCCTACGCGGCGTGTATATACACTCATTGTGTCTAATGCACAATTCGAAGGCCGATCTATACCTTTATTTATCCTGAACCACCACCATCATGGCCAACGGTGCGTCTGTCCGATAGTTTATCCATTACCAACTCGATTTACTTACTGGTGATGTCAGCACGGCGCGTAAAGCCAAAGATTGTATGTGTAACGTGTTATATCATTTGGGTCCCTAATCTCACATGAATTGTAATTCAACTGTGTAGATGGCCCCCAGGAAGGTAAATATACTCCATTTTGATACTGAATATCAGCTTGATAAGTTCTCTAGCATGGGCCAGAGTTCTCGGTCGCACAAACATGGACCGACCTTTCACGGAACATCCGAGAAATCCAAAATCACAATGCCGCGAATCTATCGTTTGAAGAGAATCACCGATTTGCATACAACATGGTACTCTACAAGCAGGGTGAAAGGCTCTACAATGGCGTAAAGGAACTCGTGTCCGAGAACTTAGAACATTTGGCGAACACTGTAATCATACCGACCTTCCCGACAGGCACAAACGACCCAGCCGTGCAGAATGGCGAAGAAGAGCTATTGTTACGAGCGCTTCGAAAAGTCTGGGACGACCATAAGAACAATATGTTTCGGTTAGGACAGATACTGAAGTACATGGTGAGTCTTTGTTGTAGTTTCGAATGCTATGTTCACCAAATACGATGCGGAGCAATAGGATCGCGTCCATACCAAAGCTGCAAATGTACTCCCTACTCATGAAATGGGTCTGCAAGAATTCTCAAACCACATCATCAAACCTCCAATAAAAGACCATATCATCCATGCTATTTTGAAACAAATACGACACGAACGCGACCACATCTCCATTAATCGCTCGACTGTGAGGGAATGTGTCGACGTTTTCCTCAGTCTTGGAGACAAGAGTGGCACCACAATCTATAAAGCTGATCTAGAACCCGTGCTCTTGGATGAAAGCAAAAGCTTCTACTCGAAAGAGGGTCAACGTTTGGTAGATTCCTGCGATGCTCCGGAATTTCTTCGATTGGTATGCTTCTCACTCTACTTCTACTCGTTGGTGTTGATCAAAATATTAGGTCGAAGATCGCTTCAAAGAAGAAGAGTCGAGGACAGATCATTACTTGACCAGCCAGACAAAGCAACCACTGCTCCAGATACTTGAGGATTATCTTCTGACGCCTCATTTATCAACCATCATCTCAAAAGAAAATTCCGGATTAGATGTAATGGTCGACAATGACCAGTTTGCGGATTTATCGAGATTGTATCGCCTCTGCTCAAAGGTCCCAACAGGTCTTCCAGATCTTAAATTCGCATTGAAAACCTCAATAGTGCGGCGTGGCAAGGAGATCAATCAAGGAGTACTTGGAAATGACTTTGGGGACCAGGAGGGTCAAGACAACGATGCCCCAGCTCAGAAAGATAAAGGAAAGGCTGTAACCAGAAGTTCTGGAATTGAACCTGCAGTTAAATGGGTTCAAGACGTGCTCGATCTGAAGAACAAATTTGACACAGTGTGGAAGACCTCATTTAAGAGCGACCGAGACGTTGAAAGCACGTTGAACGAGGTAAGTGTTGTACCGGTATTTTTCCAAAAGCACAGACCAATTTATCATTCGCGAATTGCTTCAGGCTTTCGGAGCATTCGTCAACATGAATCAGAAATGTTCAGAGTTCATTTCTCTATTCATCGATGACCATCTGAAGAGAGGTCTAAAAGGAGTATGTTCCTTCCTTATATCCTTCGGATTATCGTTCATTAACGAATCATCTTTTACTTCGATTTTTTGTTTAGAAAACCGAGGTTGAGGTGGATGCGATACTCGATAAGACCATTATCATATTCCGTTTCATCGCGGAGAAAGATGTATTCGAAAAATATTACAAAGGCCATCTCGCGAAACGTCTTCTTCAAAATCGTTCTGTATCCGATGACGCAGAGCGTGGTATGCTGGCGAAACTGAAAGTGGAATGCGGTATCCAATTTACTCAGAAGATGGAGGGTATGTTCAACGACATGAAAATTTCCGCCGATACTACCCGGGAGTATGTAGAGCATGTATCTAAGACGACGGTACGCATTACGCTGCTTATTCGTTTCTCTTTGAACTGACAATATACAGGCGCCTTTGATCGAACTTAGCGTCACAGTTATGACTTCAAATGCTTGGCCAATGTCTCATTCGGCATCCCCATGTTCACTTCCTATGAGCATGGAAAAGGCCTGCAAATCTTTCGAACAGTTTTACTTGTCGAGACATTCAGGCAGACGGCTAACGTGGCAACACTCGCTCGGAAATGCCGATGTATATGTTAACTTCAAGGCAAGATCACACGAGCTGAATGTCGCGACCTTTGCTTTGGTCATCCTTCTACTGTTTGAAGACGTCTCTGATGATGACTTTTTGACCTACGCTGTGAGTCGTTACAGTCTTATATCAAGTATTCTTTTTTGTCTAAACCGCGGTCATTACAGCATATCAAAGAGGCAACACAGATAGAAGAACGCGAACTGAAACGACATCTACAATCTCTGGCCTGTGCGAAATACAAGATTCTGAAGAAACATCCGGCAGGCCGTGATGTTAATCCAGACGATTCATTTTCGTTCAATAACGATTTCACGTGTCCCATGAAGAAAATCAAAATCGGCACGATATCGTCTAAGACTGAAAATAGCGAAGAGAGAAAGGAGACACGAGATCGCATCGAGGAGGAAAGAAAGTATCAAATGGAGGTATGTGTTATTAATTAAGCTGCTAAGTGAGATACCACTTAACAAAACCTCGGTATAGGCTTCTATCGTCCGTATCATGAAGAATAGGAAGCATATGACTCACAACGAGTTGGTCAATGAGGTTATCGGTCAATTATCAAGCAAGTTCAATCCCGAACCTCCTGCGATAAAGAAGAGGATTGAACATCTCATCGACGTAAATGATGTCCTATTTTGCGCATTATATAGCCATTGACCTTTTCCTTTTCGGTTTTGCAGAGAGAGTATCTCGAGCGATGTGAAGATCGCAAATCATATAATTATTTGGTATGTACTCAACTTACCATTGATCGATTGTCTTGATGACCATTTGCCCAACCTTTCCTCTTATAGGCTTAGTCAAGTTCTGCTCATGATATACCAAGTGTACACTGTCATCGTCATCATTGTGTTGTAATATAGCTATCTTGCATATGGCTCAATTCTATCTTTCCCGTCTTACTTGTATTTTCTTGCCACAGCCATGTAGCTAGCATTGTCTTTCTAGATCCAAGTGAGTCAATGTTCCTCATATGCGTCCAATCTGGTTGTCTGATTGACTAAAATAAATATTACAGCATTGTCCATGTCCGTGTTTTACAAATTTACAATTATACAGATAATGAAACTTGCAACCGCCGGTGCTACCTGCTAAGTACCAAAATTTTTGAATGTCTGTCGGAAATAGCTAGACTACATGATCAGGAACCGGCCTGATCAGACCCTGGTTTTACCTGATCGGGTTGCCATATCCGGCATGATCAGCCAGTGTGAAAGCCGAACTATATTTACAATCCTGGCCAAGCTATTTTCGGCATGACCCGAACCTGATCAAGATAACTCCGACTAGATTACTTAGCATCAAGAGACGAAATCATCCATAATTCATAGATTCCTGCTATTGGTGACGACTCGGTGTACGCTATGAGTCCGGGCAATGCCCCCACTACTATAAAATTGTCTATAGTGATACATATGACAAGATTGACCACGAACGAGGCTTCAATGTAATAAAATATTTGAGTCTACACTACTATTGGGCTCAAATTAGGGAGCTATACGTCTGCTACTCCACACACTGGTACCCTATAACGGTTGAAATTCAATATATGAAGACTTATGTACACGTAGCTTATGATATGTAGACTATTATACGACATAGTATCAATAATAAAGCTATTTGACTAGTAATGGGATGACTATTGTCACTAAAATAAGAAGAGGCTTAGGATAGTCGAAATACTCCCTTCTTATTTTGTATTAGATGCAATTTTATCCTCCTTAAATACCCCGAAGTGAAGGAGTACAAGGAACAGCAAACTTATCTACACCAAACCGCACATTCAATCACTATCATAATCTAATAGATATGGCTACTCGCAAGAAACCTACCCCAAAACAATGTATACATTGCGGTGAGATGTTCGATTCCCGAGGTCTTCATCGACATGTAGCGTTCTGCCCTATGCGCCATCGTACATTTAATGCTCCTCTACAAGTCCTTGCTCGGGCCGAGGATGAAAGAGGTAAGAGTCCTAGCCCATTGTTTTGGATCTACATCAATATATTGCGACGTCTAACTTATGAGCACACAGTTCGTGAAGCTCTTCAAGCCGCTGTAACCGGTCATCAGATTGAAGTGGGAATGATCATTGATCATCCGGTCGACGGTGAAGTCAATCAGGATAGTTTACACGAGGGAAATAGTATGAATAATTTTACAGAAGGTAACATACCCCCATGGCTCCGTATAGTCCTTATGATGTCATGTTAAATTGTTGTTCGTAACAGCGCCTCCAGACCTAGGTCAAGATCCAGCTGACACGGGCCCTATTCCACCATCTACGAGTGCACCAGCAACCGGTCGATCGTCTCCGAGCAGCGTTGCAAGCGAATCTCCTGTTATTGACAATATAAAGATCATTTTCCATCCGAATTCTGGAACAGAAGAGAAGATCTATACCTTTGGCGACTTCTGCAACCACGACGATGAAATAAATAGAAAAATAGAGGCTACTCTTAACCATCTCCCTCAACAAGATAAGGATAATGCCGGACAGACGGCGTCTCATACCGGTCAGACGCCATGGCACCCATTTCGGAGTAGGGAAGACTTTGAACTCGCAGAGTTAATTTTAGACACGCACATGAACACGAGACAAATACGCAGGCTGCTTGATCTTACATGGAACATCGTACCTAATGACACAGCTTCCCGATCTCTTCTCACGTTTGAGTCCCCTTTGGAAATTAAACAAATCTGGGATATAGCTCGACGTACAAGGGCAATTGGGGTGAGTTCTATCCACTTCAAGCGACTTTCAATAATACTAATACCATACATCTATCAGTTTGTTGAGTATCCATTCACAATCCCATATAAGGAAAAAGAGATGACATACCGTGTATGGGTACGGCCGCTTTGGGACTGGTGCATAGGTCTACTGCACGACAAGAATTTGATCCGTCACTTTCACTGGGATGCCGTGCAGCAGTTTCGACACACAGATACAACCGGGAAATGGGAGCGCTTTATTGGAGAGCCATGGACGGCTGATGGATGGTGGAACTTTCAGGTAGGTTATCTTAAACAAACGCTCGGAGCTATTTTTAAATTTAAAAGGTTAATCTTTATTTAGACGCGTATAGGCGCCATTGACCCAAACGCGAAGCCGTTTGAGATTATACTATATGCTGATAAGACCAGGCTATCGTCATTTGGCACGGAAAAAGGATACCCCGTCCTCGTGCGCTGTGCAAATCTACCCATTGAAATCCGAAATGGTAATGATTTCGGAGGCGCGAGAATGGTCGGGTGGCTTCCGATTGTGAGTAACGTTGAGTTGCATTTCTCACATATTAACTGATCTTAAAATTAGCCTGAGGAGATGGCAGGCGAGTCGGGCAGGAAGAAATACGTCAATCATAAGCGCGTAATTTGGCATGAAGCTGTTGCAAAGATATTCACATCGATCGAGAACTATGCGCGCTTTGGTACTAATGTTCAATGCGCAGACGGTGTTATCCGAAACATATTCCCACATATTCTAATCATATCTGCTGATTATGAAGAACAGTAAGCCATCCCCATTCTATACTCGTATTCTTATTTAAACATAGAAATTTAAAGGTGCATGATGGCACTTGTTCGTGGACAGAGCGCATCTTATCCTTGCCCTGTTTGCTTGGTTCCGAAAAAGGAGATTACTAATTTGTCTACCACATTCCCAAATCGAACCTCACGAAATATGGAGCAAATCTACGTTGAATCACAGCAAATGAATGCCACAAACCGCGAATCTCTTCTCAAGTCTGTTGGACTTCGAGATGTAAATGTAAATATTATTTAATTATTCTACGTTTTCGATGGCGGCCGTTAGGCTTACAATATGAATATAGAATATGTTTTGGAGTCTTCACGGCACAGATGTATATCATGCACTGTCATGGGATCGCCTCCATGCATATCACGGAGGCTTATTCTCTGATCATCTCTTGGATGAGCTGAGATCTATACTATCAAAGGTTCCACGTGCAAAGAGAAATGCCGAACGTATTGACCAAGCGTGAGTCTCTTTTAAACAAGATCATGCAGGTAATATAATCTGATTTTTCTTTACTGTGTAGATTGAAAAATATACCCCGTTGGCCAGGATTATATCATCACAGTGCATTGGCAAAAACGGGTGAATTTGCTGATGGGACGAAATTTGAGGACCTGTCGAAGGTCAGATAATCAAATACCATGACTCTTATCACAAGGTTATAGTACTCATATTCGATGATTCCTCAGATAATTATTCAAGCCTCTCTACACGTATTCACGGAAGAGTTCTGCAATGAAGGCTTTGTCTTACTTCAACTTATACAAAGTTACCTCGACCTTGACATGTTTTCGTCTCTTTCATTACAAACAGAAAGAACCATTGAGATTGGAAAAAAGGAGATGCAGAAATTCGAGGAAAAACTAAAGGTTAGTGTGCTCAGTGTATTATTATTGTGTTTTGTAACCGACCATTAATTATGCACCACCTCAGAACTATATTAAAGTTCGGCCCGAAAAGAGTTGGGATTTTCCCAAAGCACATACACACCAGCATCTATTTCAAGACATTTTGAATAAAGGCGTAACCCGCAATTACAACACCAAACCGAATGAGAAGCTCAACGGGCCATTGAAAAAATTCTACCAGAATCATACTAACTTCAAAAATGTGGCGTCACAGGTGTGTTTAATTAATGACTTCTCAGAGCTTCTATTAGGTTGGTTGTTATTAAAATGTCTAATATAGATACTGCGTGTTAACGAAATGGACCTCGTTGCAACCATCATACGAACCGATATTGATATACACGATAAACGTCAGAAGTCAAATAAGAGCCCACGTGATGGTGGGGAACCAGCGGAAGCGCCCACGGAACCTTCCCTTGACGAGACGCCCGCTGAGGAAGAGGATACTGGGTTTATCCGCATTGCTCTCGGCCCGCGTTCTTCTCCAAAAACTACAATAAATTTGCTCGAAATATCCGACGGGGCATACAGTGAGATTAGACGCAAGTTCAATCAATATTTGTCAACCTGCCTCGATGGTGCACGCGTGATACTGCATGCCGACCATGAGGTGCGCTGCGATACTGCTCCACTATTGCAATATTTCATTTGATTCAATGTAACTAATACGTGATATACATCAGATAACCGCATATCGCTTCATCAAGGTTTCGTTCAGCTCAATTGTTAACTGGAACATTGAGCACAATATTCTACGTGTTAATCCTCAATTTCATCACAACGAGCGCTACGACTATGCATTGGTCAAGGTTGACAAAGTCCAGTCGGTTTTTGTTCAGATACTTGGACTCTTCAAGCTTATATATCGAGGTAAAGAATTCTCCCTGGCACTCGTACTACCGTTCGACAAGCTCCAAGCACAACAAAATCAACAACGGGACATTTTGCTATCAGTGACACGAATATGTCCACGTGCAGACTCGATTGTAGTTGACGTGAACAGCATTGAGCGGGGTGCTCTACTTGCCGAGGATGGTGCGTCCGAATGTAACGAACGCCTGGTGGTAGATTCGGTAGACGAAGATATGTGGCTTCGAATGAAGGAAGTAAAGTTGGCTACAGGAGTCAATTTTACATAGTAGAAGCTCTTAATTTACATTCTCAAATATACCTCGTTGTAGAACTACTGAATTGCTCTGTACAGGGAATGTAACTCATGTAGAATAGTTGTAATACATAGCCTCGTGTATACATGATATAAAACATCCATCCAAAGAGTTCAATACAATTTACCAGACTCTCTAATAGTTTCTCCAAGTCGTTGTACTGCTTAAAATGTCTTCTTCTTCCTCGCGATCTCGGTCCGCACGGGCGCTTGCTGCAAGCGCGACTGCTGTCCCTGTTCTCAATGTCTCTGCGCAACAGCCCGCTCATCGTACATCTGTGCATCCATCTACCCAGCCCGTCATGCCGTCTATCTCTCACCGAGCATCCCCCGAGCAAACTTCTATACAGCCGGCGGTGGCAACAATCCCGGAGGCTCCACCGCCAGATACGCTGTTCCACGATGTCTATACTCTTGATAAGGAGATTATATACAAGGTATGATTGTTGATTTTGTGTGTGTAATATTCCTTACTTACAATTCTCATAGAAGTATCTTGATTCGCAGACTGCTAACGACATATTACAGGCGGCAAATGACGAGCTTCAGCGAGAAGTTGACGGACTTCGACTCAAGTTTCATCTCAAGAAGACGAGGTCCGGTCCTGCTGCTGCGGAGAGGCTTGGCAAAATTCTCGATGAATCTCCAGTAATTGCCGGAGACAAGCTATCGCCCGTACTCAAAGAAGAAATCAGAAAATCGGCCCACACCTTCCTCGCGTTTGGGAACCTCTGGGCGGCGGAGGGTGATTTCACTTGCACCCCTCCGTTATACGAGCCATTTTCTGTCGAGCGCTACAACCCCAATACTATTAACGAGAAGCTTGGGGTTACTGCCGAGCTTAATGCTCATATCCACGTCAAGTTTCATCTAATGATGCGTGCAACCAACTCCGAGATATCTTCGGTATTCATTGGTTATGTGAGTCGTCATATCATACATTCTATTTCATTACTTTACTTATATTCCTTCTTTTGTCTTCTTTATTAGTTCCGTACCACAATGAGCACCGCTCGATCATCTACTATCAAGGTTATTAAGTCCCAAACTGCCCAGATCTTTCACCTCACGCCTGACACCATTTCTGTCAATGTCAAACTTCGCCATACGGCTCCGCAAATTATCGAGCTCCTCGGTATTACGGCCGACCCCACCACCCGCGCAGCGTCGTATGCGATATTCCCACCAATCTTCTACAAAGGCGGCAATACCAAGAATCCCCAAGGACTGTTCCAGAGCGAGCACCTCTTCCAGGTAAAATGACACATAATTTCAAAATATTCAGACCCTTATTGATTGTATTTTATCACAGATTGCACGATGTGTTTGCTTCGGTGCAAGTGCACTCACGCAGATTGATGCATCAACCTGCAAGGCAAGTGCTGGAAGCACCTACATCCCCCCCGGGTTTGAACCAAGGACAAATCCGTCATTCATTGCAATGAATTGCACTTATGTATTTATCTCACTTCATTTTAAACAGTTAAACAATATTCTAATGTCTTACAACTACAGGGGAAATTTATCCTATCAGGAGACCCTCGTTTCGATAGCACCGGAAAGGGAGATGTGACCGGAATTCATTACCGTGAGGTATATAATTATGTCAAGCGGTTTTTGATCGAGTCTGCCCATTCCGACGACAATGTCGAATGGTACAATGATTTACTCCGGGCCTGGGATCACAACGTATTCACTGTACATCTTCTTTCAATGGGTATTGATCTCAACGAGGATGCGACCCCTTCACCATCTCCCGTTATCAGCGTGGGTGAACAAATTCGCCGTCAGCTGAAACAAATGGCGATTGGATCAGCATCCCGAGAACCTATTCAATCTGAAGCGGACCAGAGCGACGACGACGACATCTATGCATCCGACACATCTCCTAATGTGAGTCAATGTTTGATATATATAGCTTATCTGATACTAATCTTATCTAACTATTTATCAATATTAATAGGCGGCTCCCAGTGATCCACCAATCATCGACACGGCCCCATCGTCACTTGTATCTACCCCTACTAAAGTAGGTTTGACCCGCCTTCGGCCTCTTGTTCGTGAGTATAGTGTACACGACTTGAACGCACCCACCTTGAGGCCGACCGTAGACTCGGGTCCGGCCTATAACGTCAATCCACCTGTCAATGTCACCCAACAGCGTCGTGTGAGTACCAGGGAAACACGGGCAAAGGGGCGAGGCACTGGTAAGAAGACGGTTTAGCATATCATCATATCTTTTTGTACTCTCAAGTTGATTATCGGAATTTGGGAATGAAATTGTCTTCCCATTAACTGTGTGTTATTATTAGAACTGCGGATTCTAGCTTATTAAAATAAATACAGCAAGAAATTGAGCCTAATTTAGAATGGATACTACTGGGTACGTATATATCTACTTCTAAGAAGCCCTACTACTAGGGGACAACACCAATGGAGAGCAACAGAGGTGGAACTTAATAGTTGACTAGGCACCGAGGCAACGGTACCTGATCTGGTACACTTCATTCAGTATATAGGGTATTCTGGCATAGTGGTAAGTGTCTAGTTTCGCAAACTGTATTCTAACGCTTAGCTCATGGACAGGTCGAGCGTTCGATTCCCGCATGTGCAGGTTCTAGTATGTACTATATTTATTTTTGATCTGGCCACGGCAACGCGTGCCTATTCAGATTTTGCAATCATGATCAGGGTTTGTTTGATATGATCAGGCTTATTAAGCGAATCCTGACCAGGTTTAGCCACATTCAGATCAGCATTACTTAAAGCCGATCATGACAGATCAGGTTACGAATGTCTGGACGGCCTGGACGGCATGATCATGTAGTCTAACTATTTCCGACATTCCTTCTCATTACCTCAAGAGCACGTTATTCTCTTTTAAAAGAAGAAAATATTCAATTCCTGCGGGAAGAGCTATTCCTCGCGGAAGTGATAAGCTGCAACAGCCCGCTGATCGACGATGGGGAGCTTAGGTCGTTCCAGTTGGAGCCGCCGACACCGCTGAAGTGTCTTCCGATGTCGCTGCCGCTGAACCCGAAATCATGGCTGTTCAGCGACCCGTTTGAATCAAGGAGCTCGACGAGCAGGATGGAAATGCTCGAATCGAAACCAATGCTGCGGCCGGACGAACGTCTCAGGTCTTGTTCGAAATTGAAGAACCCGCTCCGGAACTGGTCAAGGAACAAGATCTGGGATTCAACGTCGCAGGTCTGCTCGAGAATGATCCTTCAAATTTCAAAGTCACTACATGCGCTATTTTTGGGGATCGAGACATACGTACTGCTTTGCAACTTCTTGGAGGATCGACAATTGCTGTTGAATGATGAATCCTTGTTGTTGCGAGCAAACAAGCTCCTCGACAATTAATTGCTGATTGTCGAAGCCGTTGAAATGGCCAGAGCCGAAGAAGTTGTCAAAGTTGGAGAGAGATGAAAGTCCTCCCCAGTTATTGAACGAGATGTTGTCGGACACACTGGGAACTGTATTAAAAGGTGCATCCTTCAGTTTGAGTCGCAATTCGACAAAGATTTGGGGACTTACTGCTTGACAGATCTCTCCTGTTTCTTGCCATAGGTGAGGCGCAAACTGCAGTGGCCACAGCGAGGACGGAAAGAGTTTTGGGAAAAGAGAAGAACATCTTCAGCAAAAGGATCGTGAAGGAATGAACGAGGGTGTGTTGTTTGAAAGGAATGTTTAAAGAACAGGCAGGTGTAAGTTCAAAAATATATGATTGACCGGCGGAAAGCGAAAAGAAGAAAGAAAGAAATATCGAACAAAAACGAAGGGCACCTGGCCAGGTGAGTTGGGAAGTGAATTGAGGGCATGAGTAGAGCTGACGAGCCTCATTTTATATGACACAGATATACAATATCTTGTTATCGTTAGTGAATGGATCCATGGTGATCGTAAGCAATAGGGCTCGTAGATAACAACACAGTGAAGAAAGTCAAGACGTATTGCCAGCTTGGAAGAATACTCATCTATTAATAGACTTACGGGCATTTCGGCAAAAGAACTCGGCGACATACTGTTGTCAAGAACGACATATCCGCAAAACTCCCTAGATGTAGTAGTTTGTGGGGTTGTGGTGAGAACTCTGCGCACCAAACGAGACACTTCTTTACCAAATGGTCTGACATATCTTTCTCAGCAACTCAGAGGGATACGTTCTCTTTACTACCTTCATCAAAGAACAGGACTTTTGGAACAGGGATCTGGATTAATCCTGTGGGCTATCTATGATAAACAACGTGCTAATACTAAGTCTGTCTTTATTAGAGAAGGGATAAACGAGTCTAGGGTCTATCATTACATGGAGGACAGCAGACGGTAGCCATCGTAACACGGGGAAATCACGACACACTCTACTCACTTTCCTCCAGTTGTTCCCAGTCCCATAGCAGCTTTGCCTGAATCATATATCCACCACTGGAAACCAGTCAGCGTTCCAATCAGGAGAACCCTGGCTCCAAGGCCCTTCGTAGCAAGACCGACCCAACCCACTTCACCGGCGATTTGGCTGATAGATTTGCCTTTATTGCTAGCTTTTCCAAGTTGTGAGACGAGTGAATCTGCGGGGTGGGATACAACTGCGGAAACTATGCCAGAAAGATACCCGGAAGCGAAAGTGATGCCTAGTTGAAAAGTTTGGCTATATGTTTCCTTAGGTTTGGTGAATACGTGCGTGTAGAAGAGCTGGGCAATCCCTTCAAAGCAGAAGAACTTGGCCATGGTGTAAGGGATCTGATAACCGAACAGTCGTATACAAAATCTCGAAGACATCAATTTGAGAGCCTACCTGGCGCGACCACAAGGGAACTAGAGAGCCAAAAGGGAAACGAGTTTCAATTTTATTGGAACGCATTTCCCTGAGAGCTGCACCGAAAGCAGTCGGGAAAGTGCCACCCGGGCTGGTTTGGATCTTGACTTTGGTCATCTCGAAGGGGCACAGTGCTATATCAGCGATGACCTCAGCAGAGGCAGAACCAACAAGCCAAATAGCGGGCTTGTAGGCGTTGGAGAGCTCCTCTCCGGCAAGATTCATGTAATAATCCTTAAAGAATTCGTAAAGACCGTACTTGAACATGCCTTGGAGAGAATACCCGACGAGAGTTGGTCCAAAGCCTTTCCATATACTCCTAGAACCTTCCTCAGCTACAAGGGTTCCAAGTGCTTGTCTTACACCCGTGTATTTCTTAGGGTTCACCTAGAAGAACCGACGGGGATATAGCAAGCATTATTGTAAAGAGCGTTACATACGTACCTGCATATTGCACTTTGCGACATCGAGGGGGGTCATAGCTGCGTGTGTCAATCCACAGGCAAGTGCACCGCACAACAAGGATTTGGCGTAGTATGAGGCATCGTGAGGCACGGGCCCAACATATCTGAACGTTGTTTTTGGTGAAGTTCAATTGATGTGCAGAATGAAAGGAGCGACCGACCTTGCGTTCCACTGTTTGGGCGTAGTCATGATGGAGGCCAGATCGACGATGCGTGTATAGGTTTGGGTGTAGACTTGGCGTGAATAGTTCCTGAGCTCAAAGTTCTTTAGATGAATACCGTACCCCAGTCAGCGAGTACATATGATAGATTTCCTAGAAACTCCGAGTCGGCTGAGGCCTCGTCATCCTGACAGAAATCGGCATCTCTTGTCGGTTGATATCGCTATCCGTTAGTGCTGTTATATTTGAAAGTTGTCTCTGATGGCCGTCTTGAGAATTAAGGATTCCGCTAAACACGCCACGCCATGAACGTGAACCCCGGAGAAAAGCAGTGATAGCAACTGATCAGAACGCCTTCGGAACGGATGTCGGAAAGAGTATACATAAGAAATCTCGGTCACAGTGATCGACATGAGTGTTTCATGATTTCCTTGCTCGACGGTTCGACTACTGGTTGGAAATTCTTTGTCAAGATGTCTCGAAAGAGTTCATGAAAGCTTAGAGCTAGCCATATTGAAGATGCGCGTGATTTTGTTCAACGATCGGGTCTCTCTGTTTAAAGCATCTTTAGGCTTCTTCTACATTTTCGAACGATTCCTGGACTCCCTCCTCTGGCACATAATGATAGACTCGGAAAAGAAATTTGGTGTAAACCGCGCTTTTGGGCGGCATGAGGACAAGTTCATTCATATTGTTCAGGACTGTCTCGGAGCTAGCACGGTGAACTCGCGGCAGCTTCATCAACTTCTCTCTTCCAACCAAATGGCAGGTTTTCATTTCATCGCGACTGCTCTCCAAATATTGTTGGAATATTTACGTGAAACCCAAACGCCACCTTTTTATCTTGACATTCAGCGTATTATGTGCTACTTGCTTTGCTTCTCCTTATCATTTGTAAGTAGCTACACATTTTGTATTTATAGCGTACCTACATGAATCGTAAACCTCACATGACTGCGAGAGTCCCTGCTACAACCCGAGTAATCTTGAAGACCTGGGACGCATGAAAAAACGGGCGAGAATAGAGAAAAGAGATACAGCCACGGCCTTTTAGAAAGGGGTGGCATTGGATTTGAACTTGGAACTCGAGAGATGACAGAAACTTGGAGATGAGGAAACAGATTACTACATAGTCAGAAGCGATTTATGTAAGTACTAAAGTACTAAATACGCCGAGTCAACCTGAGTCGACAGATGGAAAGCTCGTGCGAAAGCGGAGAATGACCAGACATGTACAAACGAATTCGCGCATCTGCACCAACGGTCCAACAAGTTCACAAGTATAGAGTAAAAATGGTATCGTGCTTATCATGCCAGCTCGCGACCGAGGGCCGCTTCAAATGGGTTCAGGATCAGTACTCATGAGATAAGGTTTGATCCAGGAGTCGTACGTATATGGTAATAAAATCATCCTTGTAAGGCATCAGTTGACAGGCGGGCCCAGCATGCGAGCTCAACCATATAGGAGGGAATAGCTAGGGGGTGCCTTTATCCTCCTCCATTTGTCAGTCAACGTGTTTGTTCCGTATATTGGAACCACTTCCCTCCATATGGCTTAACTGATACCATTCTGTTTCGCGGCACAGGTAGACCAAACTTAGAGCGCGCTTTTGTGCGATTTCGACCCCAAAAACTCCAGTAATAGTGCTACTCTTCTAGGAATCCCTCATGGCATACGTCATGGAATACGACGCATGACTTCCTCTTGATTAGCTATATAACCCTTGACGCGTTTGGTTGGTACTATTGTACAAACACCACTCAATGGCTGACTTCTCCCAAGTCTTGCTCTCGATAACGTTGTCGATCAGCTCATGGATAGTCTGGCGTATTTTTCGACGTGGGTATTTCCCTACAGCGTTTGAAAATCTAGCTGGGCCTCCCGCGGAGTCGTGGATCAAAGGTCAATATTTTGTTCAAGTTTTTCAATGTACATGGTCTGAGAGAATTTTAGGTTCTCTAGCCCAGTTAACGAATGCTAATGCCTGGGGATTTCACGAAGAAATTTCTCGTAAATGTAAGCCCATCTCACAAAAGACATGTTGAATTTCGCTGAAGTCGCATTCAGACGGAAGTGTCATACGGACTAAGGGTACACTAGGGGTATGTAGTAAACGTCTACATCTCAAAAAATAATTGATAGCTAACGGATTTTGGAAATAGTCTGACGTGCTTTATGTCAATGATCCCAAAGCCATGCATCATATCCTCGTGAAGGTAAATGCTGAGAGGATTGTAATTTTCATTGTCGTAACGCCTGATGGCTAACATCAGGATCAAAACATCTATGAAGAAGCAGAATGGTTCCTTGTGTTTGTCTTCTTTCGTCTGCGACACAAAAAAATAATTTCTCATAAGATTTTATCACCAGAGAAAACCATTTGGCATTTGGTCCCGGGATATTTACTACAGTGGGTAAGTCCTTCTAACAAAACATTATGTACTTCAAACTTCTGACCGGATATCACAATAGGCGAAGCTCATCGCCGCCAACGAAAATTGCTCAGTCCTGCATTCTCAATTGCCCATATGCGCGAAATTGGTGAAGTCTTTGCAAAATAAACGGCGCTCTACTTGTATTGAAGCTTTCTGCATCTCTAGTTCCTATTTTCTATGAAGTTGCTCGAAAGGTCAGGCCATTTGAATTGTACCCTTAAGAACAACGTTCAATGCAAAACGATATGATGGTCGTACAGGTCCAGACTGTGCTTTCTCGTAAAGTCGGAAACGGCCCGCAGAAGGTCTGTGACTCCAGGGAATCTCACAACATTTTACTGATTACCTTCGATAGATCGATTTGAGCATTTGGGCAACACGTTTGGCAATGGAACTGATTGGTCAAAGTGGTTTCGGACATTCGTTCGATGACCTGTCCGAAAATGGTGTACAGCATCCTTGTGCTATCGCCCCAAGGCAGATTGCGTAGGTTGAGTTTATCATTATCGGCCTATATCCAGAACTTACGTCTTATCCTACTTTCAGGACTGTACGAACCGAGCTTCCCTTCCTCAATTATGTTTTATTACCACAGCTTGTCAAGATCGGTTCCCCGCGCTTTCGAAGACGAATAGTGGACTTGCTTCCCCACAATTTTGGTGGAAGGTATCGTGATCTCGTAGATTTGATTCACAATACGTCCGTCGAGATCATCGAGGCCAGGAAGAATGATGCCAATGCTGGGGTTGGGTGTGGGAAAGATATAATTAGTATTTTGAGTGAGTACGTTCTTAACTCGAGAAAAGCTGCAAACTCAGGGTATATGTCTACCAGTGAAAGAAAATCAGAAAGTAGCGGAGGACGACAGAATGACAGAGGAAGAGCTTACAGGTCAAATTGGGTGTGTTGTCATTCCTCAATATGTATAAAGCTCGACTGACTGGAATCTTTGTTTTCTGCTTAGATCATTGACTTCTGCTGCATTCGACACGACATCAAATGCTATATCTCGGATATTGTACGTACTGGCTCTACATAAGGAGGCGCAGACCAAACTGCGCGAAGAAATTAGGAATGCTCGTCAAGAGAATGGCGGAGGAGATCTTGCTTATGACGTCTTGGTATCTTTGCCATACTTGGACGCGGTATGCCGGGAGACATTGCGATTGTGAGCGATACGAAAATCGTATGGATCCCTATCCGTATTGATTGCAATCATCATCCTCAGATACTCGCCTGTTTCCATCGTGGATCGAATGTGTGTACACCCTTGCGACTCCTTAGGCCTTGATTGTGACTAATCTTGTGTACTATAGCACTCGAGAAGACGTCATATTACCTCTTTCAAAACCTGTCAGAGGACTCAACGGCCAATATATGAGCGAGATTCCCCTCTCGAAAGGCACCAAAGTCTATATATCGATTATAGCTTCGAATCGAGATCCTGACTTGTGGGGTCCAGACGCATACGAATGGAAGCCTGAACGATGGTTGAAGCCACTTCCTGAAAGTATCCTTAACGCGCATATTCCAGGAATATATTCCCATCTGTAAGACATAAAGATGCTCTTGATTCTCAAAAGCTTTTCTGAACTGACCGTTTGAAAGGATGACGTTCATGGGAGGAGGCAGGGCCTGCTTGTGAGTATGCGTCAGTAGGACTGATCAATAACACCTAATTGTATTTATTTATTCTGCTTCCAGGGGTTTCAAGTTTTCACAATTGGAAATGAGTACGTCTTCCTTCACTTTAATTAACTGCGTCTCTCTCATATTTCTGCTTTTGCTTAGAAGTCGTCCTTGTCATGCTTCTCGAGCGTTTGGAATTCTCCCCAAGTGACGAAGAAATATACTGGCATATGTCCGGAATAGTTACTCCCCATACCGACTTCAAGGACACCAGTCCGTCATCTCTCCCGTTGGTAGTCAGTCTAGCCAATTAGGTTGCATGCAGCAGTGGACAAAGTAGTCACCAGAAGTTGTTGTTCAAATACGGCACTATAAGTTCGGAACCAATCATATTTTGTTCTCATTTATATCCATTAACTAGGTTGACTGAAGTGGGTATAATCATGAGTAATTTCTATCAGTAGAGACGTCTATTCAGCGGCGGCACCCCCGTCATCTGCCACAGACTCGGATGCAACAGCGTGTGCTACACCTCCTGTGACAGCACCGGCTTCAGCAACAGGAGCAATAGAGGTCGCTGCTCCTTGGGCCCCGGCTGTGTCCTCTTTCTTGCCTTCCTGTGCCAATGAATCGACCTCAGTCGGGACCACGGCTTCTTTCTTAGCCTCAACTGTTTCTGGCTCAGCTTGCTTGGCCTGTTGTTCTGGGGTAGTAGCGACTTCGGGTTCCTTAATTTCCTTCGTCTCGGTTGGTGTTACGGATTTAGCGCCCAATTTGTAGGCCCACTCGCTGAGCCCAGCATGTGCGCCTAGCTGTTTCCAACTCTCAAACCAAGTTTTCGTTCGTTCATCACACTGTTTGTTCAGTTCTGCCCAGTATTTCTCATGATTGTACTCAAAATTGATACTGCCGCCCCATTCCTTCATGACGTTGTCCTCCTTGAAGAAACCGTCCTTGAATATCTGCGGGTTGAATTTGACCTTTTGTCGTGTAATGGGATCGACTAGAGGCATGACGATCTTGAAGAAGGCATTGACGAGGAATGGGACGTTGATAATCAGTGCCAGACCGAGGCGCTCAGGATAGTGGTTTTGCAGAATGTGTAGGACTGATAGAGCGGTAGAGATGGAGGGGTTCTTGCCTCGATCTCCAAAGTTGATCAGCAAGGCGAGGTTTCTGTCAGAAATGTATTTCGATTAGTATGGGCTTGTTCCGTTTCCCTTGTAAGTGCATCGTTATGTATAAAATAGACTAACTCGACTCCAGGTTCCATTAGGTCGATAGTTCGCTCAAGCATCCAAACCGCATAATCAATTTGACGCGGGGCTTCAGTGGTGTTTTGGCGACTAGGAATCATATACAGTGCTGGTTTCCCAGTAGTGTCGTAGCCAAACAGAACTTCCTTTCCTGTGACAGCCTACGCACAAGGAAGTGGTATAAGTATTGAGAGCATCCCGTCAAAAGGCACGGTTCTACGTGCATGAACACACACCTCAGGTTCTACGTGGCTGGCGTTGACCTTATCGTATAGCCCAAATTCACGACGCCATTTCAGCGTGGCTTCTAATCTTTCTATCGCAGAGGACACTTTCCATTTGGATGCGCGAAGATACCTTTCAAAAAAACGCGTTCAATAACCCGAGGTCGAAGAAGCCAGGAGCCAATACCTTAGAATACATTCCTTTGAAAGCCAGAACTTCTCTTGTTCCGTCAATTCACCCTTCTCTGCATTGGGGATAGAATAAACCGGGTCTTCGCGTGTAAAATGAGATAACGCTTCGTCGTACATCTTCTGCTCGTTCGCTGAGAGCACTGCGCGTGGATCATCCTTGTGAGGCGCCGAAGGAGGGGGAATAGGTAAGAAAACTGGATCTTTGGATGCCATACTATGTGTAATCTAGATGATTCTGGGTGAATGTAGTATTTAGTGTGATATTAGTCGTGTGTAGTGCTGGAGAAGTAGGATTAGCTATGTTATGGGGGGTATATGTGTGCCTCTGAGACTGGGCGCACAGGTCAACTAGTTGGATCATTGACGGAATGATGCCAATATACTCGTCCGACAAATCTTCCAGCCAATCACGTTCAAGAAATCGTTCATACATCATGTCGTCAGTGATGGCAGGAACCCGAAATATCTCTTTCTCAACTTTCAAAGTACCTCGAGCTTCAAAAAATGCACTGGATGGCTTCTACGATAAATACAATGATGATATCCAAGAATGTCCTAATGATATGAGACCAGCCTATGGTTCCGCAGGCACGCTATGTGATGACGTCGGAATACTAGGCAAAGAGGATTTACTCGCCCCAGCCGATGAAACTTTCGAATTGGTAGAGCCCTGACTTCCGGTCGTTGCAGTATGATAAGAATGTTTACTTCTAGAAGTCAACGAAAAGTCGTCTTCCAAAGCATCAGAATTATCGTCATTCGCCGACTGCTGTTGTTCGACCATCCGAATCGTGTCGCCTTGCCGCATTATCTCTCCTATTTCGCTCGCTTGATTCTTTCCATAAAGACCAGCAAGAAGCTCAGCTTGAGCTGAGAGGCTATTCCTACGACTCCTCGAGTCGCTTCCTGAGAGGTCTGCCTCAACGAACGATAGCCTGGTATTTCCTGTATTTGGCCTGCTTGGGTAGCGCTCACGATCAGTATTTCGGCTAGACGCTCCAAAGCTGCTCTTCCACTCTTTCGAGCCCATGGATTCAATGGTAGGCATACGACTGATGTATCCATTCAGCATTCGCACATGTTCGGCCTCTGGATATGGCTGATAGTATGAATTTGGAGAAAGAGCCTGCGACTGTGACGAAGAACCGTGATAAAAGTCGTCTTCATCGTATTCGTAGTCGTAATATTCTTGACGATGAGCTTCTTCGATGTCTTGTTCCAGATACTCTTTAAGTGGTGGTGGTGGCGGAGACTCGGCAGAGGCATGTGAAGATGCGCTCTCGGAGCGGGCGAAAGCCAATGCTTCTTCTGTCTCCCTGTTAACCTGTAAAATCAAGGACCTGAAGCGCTCCGAGAAACTGAGTGACTCCCGGTCGGCTTGTTGGTGATCACTATTCATAGGGAGGTAATGCGTATTATCATAAGCAGGGGCTTCCTCAGAGAGAGCGGATGTCCTGGAGCGACTAGGACGAAGTCGATTTCGAGGAGACGATTTCCCGGACAACGTTGACTCAGAGTTTTGGCGTTGCGATACTTGTTCAGTACTAAGATGGGGCATAGCAACAGATGTGACAGAATTTCCTTGCATGAGGGGTGAATCGCAAGAATCTAGACGAACGTGTGACTTCCTGCCCAAGAGGTGTCGAGACTTCGTCATTTTACGGGGAGCAAATTGAGGGGAAGAAGTAATGCGGTGGAAGACAGTCTGAGAAAGTATGTTAGTTTTCTTGTCTCTCTGGAGTAAATGTTTGATATACTTACAATAATAATCAAGGTTAAGAGCAGGCGAAGGACGGCCAAAGTTATCCACCAACCATAGATCTTAGTTTTGTGGTTACACAGCGTCCTGCTAACTGACCATACAAGGTCAACATCGAGCCTGCATCGATACCGCGATTGGAGCTCCAGATCCTTGGTCTTTTTCCAGACGAAGAAGAGTGTAAAGTTGGCCACACTTGGGCATAAGAAGCAGAATGAGGACAAAACGTGTAATGTTCTCCGGAGGGATATCAACGCTTGAACTGAGAAACCGTGAACAAGGAGATAGTTTTGTCCCATGTACAGTATGGTTGCGCATGACGCAAAAGTAAAGGATAAGCCAGTAGCGACACCCATAGCAAGTGCGAACGCCTGGCCAGTCACACTTTCATAGATGGTGAATGCCATGAAATATCGGGCTGTGTTATATATAGCCCATATAGCTGGTATGTCAAGACAGATTTAGTTATGTTGCTTCGACATGGAATAAATAGAATCACTTACCCATGACAGCCTGTAAAAGATTCTTACTCCAACGAAGGAGCTTTACTCGTCGTCTGGCTTTTCTCTCCCTCTCCGATGGATAGGAGCTCTTCTCGTCCTGTGGTGAAGAATGGCGCGATGCAATATTGGATTGAGACCAACGCGGCAGAGAAAGAATCCTATCCGACTGCTGCCGGGACTGATGTGATGCAACATCGTAGTACTCTCCAGATCCCGGACTTATGGGGCGAAGTAGTGGTTCGTATGGTTGTGAATGGAGTGTGGTGTTTGTATGTAGGGTGACGCTGGAAACTGTCGAAAGATTTCGAGAATGGCCCAAAGGGCTCTGAGGATCAGATGTTTCATAACTATGGTTAACAGACAATTGTGGCATTATTTATGAGTCGTTGAAGAGGGCATGCAAAAATGGAATTTGGTTGGGATGAGTATCCGTGAACGTGGTTGATGTCGTTGAATCTGGTTTTAAGAGTTAGACCGTTCAAAATGCATATAATAATCCAACTAACCGTATACAGCCCAGTATCAGTACAGTTTACGCGTAAATGAGAGAGAAGACACGTATTATGGGTATGTTTGCGTGGAAGCAGGTATGAATTTGCAAAGCGAACTCAAGATGAACATGAACTTGGAGATTACCAAATGGGGTTATAAATGTTTGACACCGAAACCAGTAATCAACAAACAACTCGGGCCGGCCAGATCCAATAAGCAAGGCAATCGGATTCCAAATTTTTAACATTGTAGGAAAGGGTGTTAAAGGGGGAAATTTCTCATAGAGAATTACCTCATTGTAAACTTCAAGATGATTAGAGTTATATCAGGCAAAAAACTCCCAGCGTGTGCTAATTGAAGCGGAGCTTTAACAACTCATCACGAGCGGCGAGTCTGAATGTGTGATTTATATTTGTAAGCTCGTATGTATATTTTTAGATCCCCTCTCCCAAGGAGACGCGCCTCCATTCTCCTTCGCGCCATCACCTTGCACAGGAAATTTACCGGAATGTATCCCCAAAAAGAGCCTTTTGAATCCGGAAAACTCAAGGTTTCCGACATCCATGACCTCTAGTACGTTTCCCCAATTATTGACGATCACAGTTAATCTCATGATCTGTTTAATCAAGTTATGAAGTTTCTGGCAAGAAAGATGGCAATCCTGGTGCGATGGAGAAACTGTCATTTGATTTGGCTTTATATCTGACGAAGTTGCCGTAGTTGTCTTCCTACACGGTATGAATAGGCTTGGAATTATCGGAGTATCCCACATCGCTTGACATGCACATCGGCGTATCGTAACAGGAGGACCCGGGGGCGGAGTAGATCCCAGTGACCGGGGTTTCTTTAACCCTGATAAATACAAGGTTAGCCATTTCTGAAATGTCGGGTTGCATTTCTGATGAATGAAACTGGAACAGATTGTTTTGTTCGACCAAAGAGGCTCGGGAAAGTCAACACCGTAAGCAGCATGCCTATATATCCAACCATCGTACACATCTACGCTTAGGAGCGCTTGCCTTGAGGAAAACACCACATGGGATCTTGTCAAGGACATCGAAAAGTTGAGAGAATTTCTCAAAATCGAGAAATGGCATGTATTTGGAGGATCATGGGTACGCGGCTTACGATTACCACTACAGACTGGGACTGATCTTTTTACTTAGGGATCAACGCTTTCTCTTGCTTATTCTCAGGTATACATCTTTTACGAATGATTTCATCACTTTTTGATGACATACGGCCATTGCAGAGTCATCCTGATCGTGTTAAGAGTCTTGTTCTAAGGTGAGCAGTGTAAAAATATATCCGTGTTCTTCTCTATACTGAAGTTCCCTGTAGAGGGATTTTCACACTGCGAAAGACGTACGGTCTGCTTTAATTAAATTCCGATTATGCTGATATCAATAACAGTGAACTTAAATTCTTCTACCAAGACGGAGCTTCTCACCTATTCCCAGAAGCTTGGTATGTCAATTGTTGTATATTGCTGTGATCGATTGGAATTTATTATGAGCAGGGATGAGTATGTCGATGTGGTTCCAGAGCCGGAGAGGCATGATATGATATTAGCTTACCACGCACAACTCAACTCGGCGGACGAGGAAACACGCTTGAAAGCGGCTAAAGCTTGGGCCAAGTGGGAGTGAGTCTAATAAGTTCTGCCTCTGCAATATTCTGCTGATTGTTCTCTTAGGATGTGGACCTCGAAGCTATATGTGGATCCTGCTCATATTGCACATGCAGATAATGATAAATTTGCGAAGTGCGTCAACTATTTATCCGATCTTATCTCGCATCGATCATGATTTTTTTGTAGTGCTTTTGCACGGATCGAAAACCATTACTTCGTGAATGAGGTACGCTGCGATCTGTTACCATGAGGAACCTATCTGCTTGACTTGTTCGACCCTAGGGCTTCATGAGAGACGGTCAACTTTTGGAGAAACAGGAGATTGACAAGATGTACGTCGAAATCTTACGCATTTACGCGGTTAAAACATGACAACTCAACAACGTGCAGACGGCACATCCCGACGATCGTTGTTCAGGGCAGATATGACGTCGTTTGCCCAGTGCGTGGTTGATTACTTTGTCGTCCCGCGAGCGCGCATCCCTGACTCATCATAACTCTATAAAGGCGACAACGGCTCATGCTCTCAAGAAAGTGTTCCCTGAACTCACTCTTAATATTGTTCCAGATGCAGGACACTCCTCTCGGGAGCCCGGCATTGCTAAATTGCTCGTCGAGGTATACTCCGGTTTCCATTATCTCCGAATAGAGATGATTTCATTGATTGTCCATTTTCCATAGGCCACGGACTCTTTCGCTGATCTTTGAGTTGATCTGCGTGCCAGAAATAATGTTGATCTTATAGTCGGACATTGATACGAATGGATACGTTGAATACAACAAACAAATGCATACCCCGGTGTCCATCCATTGAAAGCCGAAGGTGCCACGGAAGGTGCTTCATGCCTGCCGATTTGGGAGCTCTTGAATAGTATCGCGGATGACCGTATCGTTTGTCGATGTCGACCCTCAAGATCTTCCTCGAATCAGTGCTCTGTGCAACACCACACGAAGTCAAAAAGGATGACCGGCGGCTGATCCAACTGTCTGCTCAGAATAGATCTTAATTTTTTCCGGTCAGATTGTTTCAGGATGAACAGAAATACTATTGCTCGGGTATTTCGGGATATATTATTTCCATGCTTTCAACGCCCACCGGATTAAAATGTCTTGCGCTTTGCAACTTTGTCGGGGCAGAGGTTATTCATTGAACTAGCGGCTGTAGCGATCCTAAATCCTGTGCCTCTTCTCTTTCCTTTGTAGGACATCCAACACCACGATGGTTGTTTTCGTTGCCCTATGCTGTATGCAGTCCTATCGTAATCATATTTAGCAGGTACGCCACATCAAAGTTATGTGATGATATCATGAGCCTAGACAACACAATGTGTCCAACGTTATTGGATCATATGAACATCCCATATTTCCGGAGCAAACACCAGATAATCAGCAGCTGGAAGCTCTGCGACCTTGTTGTTACCCTTTTGGGTGTTTTCTAGGAGCTTTAAAAGCGTGAACCTCAGGTTATGCATTGTTCTGAAACAGCTCCATATTCAGCATACATGAACTCGTCTGCGATTCCTGCAAATATTGGTCAAACGTGAGTGTATACAAGTTATTTACTCAAGTAATTGTCCTGACGATACTATGTGCCTTCAAGGTCTGGCCCAATGGTAGGATTCTATAGTGTTTTGCCAGGAGAACTTTCACTTACAGTAGAATCCCAAACAGGTTATCGGGTTTGGGTTACAATGGTGTCTATTCGGTGCATTGACAGTCCAACTAAGTGGGTTTTATCACCGTCCTGCGACCTTATATTGACCGTTTTTAAAAATTTTATTCACTTTTAAAAAGTCATTTATCACCTTGCGTTCCCGAATGACATGCGATGGATAAAACTCCTTGTTTATGGCGTCTACTCTGCTGAAGTAGCTCAAACGGTGATGCTAGGCATCCAAGGTGTTGAAATATATGGGTCGGGTTATGGAAATACAGCTGTGCTGTCGAGAACATACTTACTTTGGTTTGCTGTCCCAGTGATGAGTTCTACAAGTACGATTTGACTTTCTTCTATTCTTGCAAAAGCTTATTATCTTAATTTCCCTAGTTGCCGTCGCTGTACAAGGTACATACGCTTATAGGCTTTTTCTTCTGTCACAGTCAAGGGTAGTGCCCGGCCTGATTGTCCTAGTAAGAATGTGACCGCTGTAAGCCTCTGGCATCCTGCTGATTTTAATCTGGATGCGATCAGCTTTCTCTCACTCAATGGGGAGGAGGGATTGCCACGGGGGTTCTCGCTGCAAAGCTTCCGAATTTAACTCGTTTTCTCTATCACGGGACATTTATTTCTCTCGGGGTAAGAATCGTTGTGGAATATCATTCGCTCTTTATAGTGACCACTCTTTCACAATTTACCTGTTAAATCGACTTCAAGATCTGGAACGCAGGGGCTGCGCTTTGCGATGTTTTAATTGCGTGTTTTATGACATATTATGTACGTATTATGCAAGTTTTACGTACCCATCGTGCATCAGCCTGATGTTGTATGCATACGCGTATCTTCAAGTTATCTCGAGATAGATCCCAGTGGAAAACGACCCGACGTATAGTCCAACGGTTGATTGTACTTGTGATTGAAACTGGAACTGTCACAGGTGAGTATCAGTATTCAATGCTGCCTACCAGCTAAGCACAGATATTCTCTGATGCACGTGGATCAAGCTGCGTTGGCTATAGGCAATCTGATTCTTTGCCTCCTACCATCAAAGGGCACTTACTATGAGGTCCCGTCGGCACTCTTAGCAAAGAGTTATTCCAACACGTTATTGTCGGTCTTTAACAGTAGAATCAAACTATCCGGCGAAATTTATAATTCTAGCCACAACGACCAAGGACTGAGCTCAGCCTTTGGAGAATTGCATGCTCGGGTCGACTCTACAGTTTCGCGCAAATCTATACTCACTATGACGTCAGATGCCATGAAACGAAACGAAATTCCCTTGGACACGTGGACTTCCCTGGTAAGAAAAATCCCGAAGTCCTATAAACGTAAAACTGATGCGTCTGTCGTACAGAAGGGCGTCCGTATTACAACTGAGTCACATTCAGATGTCTGAATCACCGATTTCTTATATATAGACGACAATGGATGGCCTCAAATTTATTCATGAATCATTTATGATCACGTACTGTTAGAGATTAGAATCAACTCCACATTTATTTTTTATTTACTATTCCCAGAGGATATTTGATCGCTTATCCGTGTCTCACATACGTGTCTCACTGCTATGAGCCATGTACTTTTTATCAGGTCTAGGTCAATATAATCATAAGTAAGCTCGAATATAAGACTGCGTTGATGAGCACCCCGGCGGGCCGGCGCCGCTTTGGCCGCCGAATTCGCCGTTTTCGGACATTTCTAAAACACATCAATCGCAAGAAATCTCATTTGTGAGATTATGCACCGCCGAACAGTCTCTAGCATTGTCCCCGGGACCCTTTCTAATGGGTCACAACAGCACTCATTATGACACAATGCGCAAAGGCGGCAACCTCGCAGACGCCCGCCGCGCCGAGTATGCCACTCGTTCGACATCGACGTTGTGCTCGACGTCGGTAACGGTGGCGGATCAAATTGGACAGCTGGCGCGTCCTTCGACATTACTCTTCGGCACAGGTGAGTCTTCGCTTCGGCATTAGTTACGCCTGGAGCAAAATTGCGTCGGGGATGGGCGCTGACATGATCGGACCGCTTGCTCAACACCGTTGACAACGTTCACGAAGCAGCCGTTTGGGAAATTGAGCGGCGTCGGTGGCGATGATGTTGTCTACAATGCCATCAATGTGAATACTGTGCCGACTCAGGCTCCGAATGCCACTGTGAGGCACCAAGGTCAACTGTTCGAGGGACAGTCCCGCGAACAGTCCCGCGGATTTCAATCCCAAAAATGAGATGCCCTCATCAATCGAACACACACCCGTCTTGCGTTTGTATCACTTTCCTTGATTTCCCCGCCCATTCTCCGTTTTATATTTCTCTTGGTTACCGTTCCTTCATCATTTTATCTGGGTCTTTCATTTTATTAAATTCACTCTTATTTTACAGTATATAGAAACACATGTATCTAGAACATACAACAAGATAGTTTTCCCCTTCGTTTTGTCTCCCTGTTATTGCGTTCCGTCCAGGACGGTTCGAATTCGAAGCTTTCAGTAGCTTAGTACGTCCTGTGAAGTGTTTTCTTTTCTTTCGTCTCGTCTCGATTTCGTCGTTCGCGCCCGCTTTATTGGTGAGAAGCCGAGGGAACGCACTCACCTATTTACGCCGTTATCTCACTCGTTGGAGTATCATATGATCTTGGTTATATCAAAGTTGTTGTCCAATTGTCACTATTCTTATCTTTGAGCTTACCTTGGTAGGTGCGGTCTGCTGATGATTACGATCTTTGTAGGCCACCAAGAAATGATGTTACCTGGACAAAGTACAAGTCCCTCTTCCAATCCAACCTCAATGGACCATCAAAGCTTCGAAGAATATTAAGTGGTTTGATGGTTATGCAAAAGTACAAATACCAAGCCTCATGAAAGCGATTCGACAGTCGAAAAGGTGCGACTCCTTGAAGTTCACCCACACCTCCTTGTTGATCAACACATATAGCATCCAATTTTACACTGACATAAATCAGAGTGCTCATCACTGAGTTGTATTGGACTATATACCAGGTCATGGGCTTGTGCAGCCGACGACCAAGGGTAAAAGGCGTACTGAAGCCTAAAAATAGCATGTACGTACTACGCCTTTTTGGAAACAACGTGCCAGGGCCATGCTAGACTGATAGATCATAGCAAGTACTAGTAACTAGTAAACCCGTGACTGCAACTGAAACTCCCACGGCAATGTTCAAATGAGACACAGAGCTAGTACGCCTTACTACTATCGTACGGTATGTAAGTATTGCTGCTAGCCTCTAGGAGCCTCACTTGACTCATATCAGTAATATTCATTACTATTATCCAGGTCTAGGATCAATCTCCGACGTCAAGCCAACCTGCTTACACCATTTATAGAGCCATATCATACTACTAGTTTGCTACTAGTGGAGTTTGTTCTATAGAACACTCAATACATCAGCTTCGATGTTTTCATCTTTTGTGGCTTGATATTTCTCCATACCTCTTGCCGGCGCTGGCTAATAATGAGCTTAAAAGCTCGAGAAGCTCATCTTCATTGACCTTGAACTTCAGTTCTCGGAGTACCCGAACGAGTCGAAGATGGCAGCACCAGGAATCCCTACAGACATTGGTCAAGTGTAAGAATTATTCGGGATATATTGACAGAGCCATTTTGACAATCATGAGTACTGTCTTCTCTAGATCGAGCCCGCTGGTAAGAGTCTTCTATACCTGCACGCACCTTCTACTTACATCGAGTAGATTATCGGATTTTCCCTGCAATGGTGTCTCTTTGGAGCCTTGACAGTCCAGCTAGGTGAGTGAACAATTCCCTTCTACATCACAACGTGCGCTCATGGTGATTATCTTGATCGTTTCAAGTCATCTATCATCTTTCATTCCCAAACGATATGCGTTGGGTGAAGATTCTCGTATACAGCCTCTACGCTGCTGAAGTAACACAGACGATTATGCTTGCCATCCAAAGTGTTGCGATATACGGTCCAGGCTTTGGGAACATGACCCAAATGTCGCAGACCTACTTGCTTTGGTTCTCCGTGCCGATACTAAGCTCTTCGAGTGGGTTTGTTATTTGATGCGTCTATTTACGATGTGATTCATGTAGCGAACCATGCAGTCTCACTCGCTGTACAAGCTACGTACGCGTATAGGATCAAGCTTCTGTCCAGATCTAAAATCATACCTGGCTTCATTGTACTTGTGAGTACAGGGTTGCTTTCTGTTCCTGGATTAGTATTTCATGTTGATCCTCCCTCAGCTTGGAATCATTCAGTGGGGAGGAGGGATTGCTACAGGGGTCATCGCGCGTGAAAAGAAGGATATAAGTCGCTTCTTGTATCAGGGGAGTTTTATTTCTCTTGGAGTAAGTGAACGACCTCAAAATAACATTATGATATCGCATCTCATACATTGATTTTAAGATCTGGAACGCAGGAGCTGCCCTTTGCGACATATGTATCGCTGGATTTATGACATATTACGTACGTGCTGCTACTTTTTTTTTTTGTTGGAGTGTTCAACTGGACGACGTCTACCAGCTATCTAGAGACAAATCGCATTGGAAATCGACGCAGACTCTTGTACAAAGGCTAATCCGGCTAACGATCGAAACGGGCACAATAACCGGTTAGTTCACCTTAAAACAGTAGAACCTCTTACAATTTCTGAAGAAGAAAAATAATCAGCGGCATTGGCTATCAGTAATTTAATCCTGTCTCTTTTACCCTCGAAACCTGCTTATTACCAAGTTCCATCCGCCATGCTGGCAAAGACGTACTCCAACACCTTGTTATCGGTATTCAACAGTCGATTGACACTAGGATACGGAAATACCTTCATCTACGAGTCTCAAGGAATCTCAGCCTTTGGAGCGGGCGCTTCGGACTCCAACCAATCCTCTTCTCGCATGTCAGTGGAAATTGAGGCACCAAATGGCATGCAAGACAACAAGACTGCATCGGATTCATGGACTCCTGTGGTAAGACAATCATTGTCTTAGTTCTGGTTGGGAGTACACTACTAATAATTGGACAGAAGAGTATCCATTTTGCATCGTCATCTCAAATTTCGTCTGTCTAATGTAAACCGGTATCCAGGATTCCAGCGGTCAATCAGTGATATTCCCTGTTGATGTCACCGATTTGACGGGACCCGTATTTCATGAGTATGATGAATTTCGTATACATGTACAACTGTTATCAACAAGGAAACCTCTTCTCAAATGGTAAAAGGGCAAACTCGGCCTCGGAGTCGAAGGTGACAATGAAACTTGGGCGGCAATATCCAGCATACGCATCAAGTGATACGCATCAAACTAGACGAGCGCCTGCAATCGCGTGCATTGTTATCTGCGCGATGACTCGCCAGTGGGCTAAATGACCTCGGGTCCATTGGTACTAGTATAACGGTACACATATTAAAGTCTACTGAGCTTGACTTCATCCGCCAGACGCTACAAGTAATGCAACTTTCAATAACGATGGGCAGTCCTGATTTCCTCATCGTTCCTTATATTTATTTTCTAAAGATACGACTGTTGGATGGGCTGATGTTTCTAATTCTGAGCTCAATTTTCAAATAGATGTTAAGCGGGTGTATTTAAGGCACGAATTACTGTGCTTGCGCTGAGCCGTGTCAAACATACGTATCAGAACGCGATCAGATACCTCTATATTTCAACAAGTCATATATGCCAGTGTTCCACACCTAGTCAACTAGTCACCACCTAAAAATGACAGCGGCCAAATTGGTCGGGGTAAAAACTGACTACCCTAACTCCACCGTATTGAAGGGTATGGGCAAAATTTTCAAGCACCAACAGGGTTCAAGTAACATGGTTCAGTCAATCAAACCTATGGGTTTTACTTGTACAAAAGTAGTTTAGTAAATTTAGGGTATACAGAGACATTAGGGAGGAAAATTTTCATCAAGTCCACTATGGCCCATCGTAAGAAATTTCAATTGTAAGCACCAGCAGCACCAGCACGAGAGGGAAAAGCAAAAAAGAGCATAGATATCTTCCGACTCAGAAACTTCAGAAAATGATGAACTCGAAACATTGTGGGCTGGCGGTGTGAATAATCATGAGTATGCGCTGTCAGACTGGTCAGGATGGTATGATTCAAGCGTTCAGCACAAAGGTTTACACCTCACATCGTCGCGTTCCAGAGACAGTTGCGAGGCAATTTGATCAGTAGGTGACACTATAAATAGTCTAAATTACTATATATGGACTATCTTATCTTATCTGGCCCATTTGGTGACACCCAATTTTATAACTCCGTCAGTTTTTGACCAACCAAAAAATGGTCTAACAGATTTGTTCCTCTTGTCAAATGGAGTGTTTTCCCCAAAGGAATAAGAAAAAAGGAAAATTTTGCTGACACCATAAACTTTGTCACTTTTTGGTGGTGACTAGGCGTGGAGCACCATAGTACTCTACGTTACCATAGCAGTTAACGTTGTTACGTTGAGCGATCATTTTGATCAGCAAGCAACAACAAGTCGTCGGTGACGCGTGAAGATCCATGGATAGCAGGTAATATAAATAGCAATGCTACGATGGCCATTTCTATTTATACCATCCCCTAGTACCAATACTTATAGCCCAGTGGGTCTAAGTAGTCTGCTTGAGATCCTGTTACGAAAGTCTTCCAACTCCCGTAGCTCAATTTCTCCGAATATATTTTAGGCTAGATGACGGCATTACCTCCAGTCCCTCAAGATATCGGAAGAATGTGCGTGTTACCTACATGTTTTGTCTACTCCTTGAACATATTCAACATGTGTTCTACAGAGCTGTTCCGATGGTGAGGCAACTTATCCGATGGTCACATATTACTTTAATTTCTGATTTTTGATTCAAACAGGTTGTCGGCTTCATTTTCCACTGGATTCTTTTTGGTATCCTAACAATTCAACTGCGTACGTCATGATTTCGGTCAAAATCAGTGACGACTACAATTGGCCTAATACCCCCTTTTACTTACAAGTAATATACTACCTCGCATTTCCGAAGGATGCTCTATGGACAAAATGCCTCGTATACGGCGTCTATGCTGCAGAAGTAGCTCAAGCGATTATGTTTGGCGTCCAAGGCGTTGATGTCTTGGGTTCAGGATTCGGAAACATAAATGTACTCTCCAGGGTATATTTGCTCTGGTTTTCTGTTCCGATCATAAGCTCATCAGGTGAGCTTATTTTCCTCCAGACTTCTAGACTGTCCTAAATACTCGGTGCGTTAACTATAGTGACACTTGTGGTGCAAGGTGTCTATGCGTACAAAATCAGAATGTTATCCGGACATAACACTATGCCGGTGTTGATATCCATGGTAAGTTAGAAACTTACAATGTTTTTTTGTGCTTTTTGACGTTTATGTCGTCAGCTCGCTATTTTACAATGGGGAGGAGGCATTGCTGGAGGGGTTCTCACTCGTAGGCAGCCTGACCTCTTTCATGTAGACCACCCGTGGATATTTGTTACGCTTGGGGTGAGTGATTTGCGAGGTCGCATTTTCACGTAATTGACAACATTTCTTCCCTAAAGATTTGGAATGGTGGAGGAGCACTTTGCGATGTTTTTATTGCAGGTTCCATGACTTACTATGTGTGTATTAGTTTCTTAATCTCTATTGTAACGTCGGACGTACTTCTCAATTAGTTTTTTGTCCCCAGCTCTCGAGAGCAAAACCAGGACGAAAAGATACAAGACGCGTTGTACAAAGATTAATTCGCCTTACAATTGAAACTGGGACTATAACTGGTGAGCCATAAATATTTAAATATCTAGTGCGACACTAACCCGGAAACTCTCCGTGAATATTAAATAAGCTGCAATCGCAATCGCCAATTTGGTCCTTTTTTCTTTACCGACAAATAACGACTATCAAATCTCGTCGGCAATTTTGGCAAAACTGTACTCGAATGCGATGATGACAGTGTTTAACAGTCGCATGCAGTTTATTCACACTGGTATAACCGAAGTGGAATCGGAAGAAACTCCATCGTGCATTCGAGTACTCGACGATAATGGAGCTACTGGTAATCTCAACTTGAGGCGACCGACCTTATCGAAAAGTGGACCTATAGTTTTCAAGCAATATGTAACAGGAGAGCAGGATATTTTATCGATCTCCTCAGGGCAGTCCTCGGTAAGGAAACACATAATTTATTATCTATGCAATGTAAGGCTTACGCTGCATTCATTGTCAATAGAGCGTGATACAACATGATACTATACAGTCACACGTAGCAAAAATATCTCTCATATCTAACGAAAAAGTGTAAATATAGTACCATGTACAATATGTAGGCACGAAAAGAGCGAGGTCAAAACCCCCAGGACCAAGACGTTGGATTTTACAGACTGCCAAATAGTAAATACAGCAATTTTAACTGATTTGGGCTCTTCGGAACTTCCCGGAATATTGCGCCATAGTATAATTTGCTATCGTTTTGAACTGTAGGTTCCAAAGTATGATGGGTTGGATCCTCAGGCTATCATGCTGTTGCCAAATGGATATACACTGAAGTAGCACAATAGTACTACAATGGTTCTATTTATAGGTACTTATATGATATATCATATGCGTGAGAACTTCTTTCATTGCGTTGTATTTCTGATCAGTTGTTCGTGCTTGTAGGTGTCGTTCACAGTCATAGAAGAATAAGAAGATGAAATACGTGGAGGAGAACTGGGAGCACTATACTCAGAAGTCTGACAAGATTTTCGGTCAGAATCACTTACTATGATGACGATGGGGAGGGGAAGGGTATGGCTGATGCCACCAGTTGTTCACCTAGGTATGTCGCGTACGATAATAAACATCTTGCCGAGACGGCTTTTATGTCCAAGTGATGATCCATGTTCCCGGGCGTACTGTATTTTTGCAGATCTTCTCAACATCATACAAACCAGTCAATACTGCCACCGTCAACCCCTGGACTAACGATTGTGTCGCATGATGGACATTGCGAGATGCCGTTTATGACGCCAAAGTCAAAACATTCCATAGGCTTGTATTTATAGGCGCAAGTCCGCAGTCGTATCGAAGTGGTTAATTATATCAGTTTGACGGTGCCGATGAATAAAAATAAAAACTATCACTGATGGAACTCAGCCCCGTTTACCATGATGAACAGAGTTGATAGAGTCTATGGCTTGCAGCTAGAAGAGTTCCTTTGTATCAGAAGGGCCCCTTAGGAATGGCTACTAGTATTGCACAGGAGCTGTCGTACTTGGGTGCGAAATTACTAAATATAATATTCAAGTACAGTGAGTGTACCATACCAGTAGATCGATATCATAGGACTCAAACGCCGTGATGTCTTGGTCAACCTCAGCCGTGATACTCGTCATAGACGTATAATTAGTTAGAATGCCCTCCTCAAAAGTTCAACATTTAGTATCGATAAAGGCCCCATTGTTGACTCTCCATTACTCCATCTTTGAAGATGGAATTGCCTCCGCCAGGCTTCCCACCAGATATTGGCAAAGTGTGAGTATCATCACTGGTACTCTGAGTGTCCTTTCGAGTACTGATTAAAGCCGCTCCTCCGCGTTCAGGGCCACTCCGATGGTCAGAAACACACCTACCATTTAGTAGTACTGCATTATGTGTTTTTAACTTTTAACCTATGTGCCTTAAGCTTCTCGGCTTCATTTTCCACTGGACTCTCTTCGGAATGTTGACGATCCAACTCCGTACGTCCTCCATACACGTCCGATAAATTTAATAACTCTAAAACACGATTATCCCACCAAAAGTTATTTACTACCTTGCGTTCCCTAATGATCCACGGTGGATTAAATATCTCGTATACGGTGTGTATGCTGCTGAAGTGGCTCAGGCCGTCATGTTTGGCATCCAAGGTGTTAAAGTATTAGGCACGGGATTTGGAAACGAATATACATTATCAAAGGTCTATCTGTTATGGGTTTCCGTTCCCATTTTGAGCTCTTCAGGTCAGTTTTTCAGCCTCGTATAGTCATACCTATACTAATTTGAAGCTTGTGGGCCCGAAACCATCTGTTAGTGGCATTAGTAGTGCAAGTGGTTTATGCCTACAGGATTATGATTTTATCAGGCTTCAAATTTGTGCCTGGATGTATATGCACGGTACGAAAAAGAATAATTCTTCTAAAAACTACCTTGATTAAGTGTACCTTTAGCTTGCGGTTATACAATGGGGCGGTGGCATAGGAAAAGGAGTCCTTACCCACTTGCAGCCCGACTTGTTCCATATTTTACACCCGTGGACTCTGATCTCTCTCGTGGTAAATAATCATATCAACATGCACAAGACAATTGCTCGTTTACTAATCGGCTCGCTAATCTTCTGAAGATCTGGAATGGAGGGGGAGCTCTGTGTGATATTTTGATTGCTGGCTCAATGACTTGCTATGTATGTCCCTTTTTCTGATGGCGGAGATTGCTCATATATTTACATCACGTCGCACAAGCTCTGGAAAGCAAGACCCGAGCGAAAAGACACGCGACGAATGATACAAAAGATAATCCGCCTGACAATCGAAACGGGGACCATAACTGGTGAGAGACCCTAATATACGGGGTTGCTTCCTTAAGAATGGTTGTTTTCTGAAAATAAATTCACATACCTGTGAACTTTCAGCTGCATTTGCGATTGTTAACTTGATTCTTTACTCTCTGCCGGCCAATAACAACTATCAAATTTCTTCGGCAGTTATGGCAAAACTATATTCGAACGCAATGATGGCAGTTTTTAATAGCCGCATGCAGCATGTTCACCTCGGCGTTGCGGGGGTTGAATCAGAGGATCAATCTTCATGTATGCGGGCGCTTGAAGACACCAGCGTCGATCGCACAACTCATGGCGCCTTCTTGAACGGTCCCATAGTGTTCAAGCAATACGATGGCGACGAACGAGATATTTCCTTGACGCAATCAGGGGATTCCTTGGTAAGAAAACCTGTTGTATGATGATAAGAAAAATTGCTAACTATAGTACGTGCTTGTGAATAGAGTACCTTACATCACGATACCACAGTGGCTGACTGAACCAACTGAGGCAATCCACAAACTATAATCAGGTCTAAATTTAAATATTATAAGTGAAGATAACAAGTTCACATAAGAGTTAATACCAATTCACATGATCAGCACCATTCAAACCTGAGATGAGAAGTCCAGCGTAAGTACATATGACTATACCATCGTCACCTGGTAAGATACTTCTGATTAGATTATAAAAAAAGGGGCATCCCCATGGATACATGATAGATTAGAGCAACAATACACAGAACTGAGATACTGCAGGAATTCGACCATGAGCCGCGTCTTCGAAAATGCTATCAACATTATAACTGGAGTTGAACTCTAGAGTCCACAGTATGTGCTAAAATAGTGTAACTCTTGTAATGAGACGCATTTACATCTTTTGAAAACACGTCTAAGAGGTAGCTTGGGATGGTGAATGATGTGCCACCATCTCTTGGTCGACAATGCAAGAGCGCTAAAAGGTGGCAAGACCGGAATCAAGCGGGTTCCGCAACTTCAGCTTTCGTAAATCAGTGGATTACAGCTACCTATATCTTATGGCAAGCAGTGTCGGGTTTTACGGAGTTCAAAGTGAGCCAGGAGAGGGGCCAGGTAATGTCTTAAATGGAAATCCAGGTAACACGGTCCAAAAATATCTCAAGTGTAAATGCCAACTTCCAAGTTTGTCTTTAAACCCGGTCCAGTGATCACTGATTCCGCTTCTTAAATCTTTGATCAAGTTAAGGTGCTCGAAGAACTTGTCCAATGTTTAGTGAGTGATGTATGCATATATACACCACTAGATCAATTTGTTTTACTCATACACGTAACACTGTGCGAGGTACTTATAATAATTTCGGCATCGCTAGTTCATGTAATCAATGGAATGCATATTCTTGGCCGCATACTAACCCAAATGTGTCAAAGAAAATAGCGGTAGGAGAGGGGAAGCACCGCGTACATCGCTGTCAGTTACCAATCGTTTGGAGAAGAAACCTGATTGGGGAGCCGTAGGATTATACATATATATTTACTTTCCGTAAACCTATTGCGCTGCGTATTCCTTGAATCCTGGATCCCGCACCTCTGACCTTACGATGGCGTCCCCACCCTCACAGCTTCCCCCAATCCCACCGAACATGGCACAGATGTAAGCCGAGCTACTTGATCTCGTAGCATGGTAGTAAAGAACGAAGCTAACTGACCTATGCAGCGCAGGTCCTCTTGCAAGTCTCTAGCTCAAAAAAAAACGAAATGTTCACCCGTCTAATAGTATACAATTTAATCGCAGGTGCTCGGGTATCTTCTGCATTGGGGCCTGTTTGGTGCACTATCGGTGCAAGTTGGTAAGTAGTGCTCCGTCATGGACAATTTATCTTCAATATTAATGTCCTTCAAGGAATATACCATCTGGCTTTCCCTAAGGATGCGACATGGATCAAAGTCCTGATCTATACAATCTATTGCGCCGAGATAGCACAGACAATCATGCTATCGGCGCAGGGTTTCCAAACGTTTGCTACTGGGTTTGGGAACATGAACGCCATCGGACGGGTGTACTTGCTTTGGTTTTCCATCCCGATATTGAGCTCATCTGGTAGGCACAGTGATTATTACTTCGGTCATCCATCCGCGATGCTAACTTCCTAATTGTCTGTTAGTGTCACTCGTCGTGCAGCTTTTCTACGCATACCGGATTATGATCCTCTCCAAATCGAAGGTTGTCGCAGGGGTTATCTTCGTAGTGAGTGGACAAAAAAAAAAAACCGTTGTGACTGGAGCTTACGGCGTCCAAAGCTTGCGCTAATTCAATGGGGAGGCGGTCTCGCCACTGGGGTTATTGCCCGTCAACAGCCCGACCTAGCCCATTTCCTCTTCAAAGACACCTACATCTCACTTGGAGTAAGTTCCCTGAGGCTCCATGCATACATACTTTGAAACCTCATCTTATGTCCACTCTAACTAGTTCTGGAACGGAGGTGCCGCACTGTGCGATGTTTTGATCGCTGCCTCTATGACGTACTATGTGAGTAATTAAGTGCCACTGAAAACCGCAAGGCTATGCCTGACACAAGTTCGCCTGTAGCTATCCAGAGGGACCCGAAGTGAATGGAAGGCCACTCAGCGCGTCCTTTCGAAGCTTATTCGACTGGTGATTGAAACGGGAACAATAACGGGTTGGTACTAAGTCCCAGTATATGCCACCCGAATTGTACTGATTTCATGCAAATATAGCTGCTGTTGCCATCGTCAATCTCATCCTTTCCGTGCTTCCGGGAAAACCCACTTACTATCAAACCGCCTCTGCAGTTCTGGGAAAGTTATATTCGAACACGATGATGGCCGTCTTCAACAGCCGAATCACCTTTGGCCGTAACCACGTTTCGCTATACGAGTCGGACGAACCACGATCAACAGCCTCAGGTGCTTCCTACCAGCCTCCCAGAGCCTATCCTCCAAATGCGATCATGGTCACTCGGAACGTCAACAATGACTATGATATGCCTTTGGACACTTGGAAGGCATCTGTAAGTCGACTCCATTTATTATCCAGGAGATAAACTCATACCGTTGGTCGTGCAGAAAAAGATGCAAGAGCATGATACCAGAGAGGGGTCTGCTCATGACCATCCGGATGTATCAGTATGATGGTAGAATCCTGCATATTTATTAAGCGCTTCATATGTATAGTAGTCACAGGTACAACCTTCAATATGCCGATTTATTCGCGAGTCTGCAACACTTAAGAAGTGCCCATAAGGTGGCCTGGTTCAAATGGTATTGCAAACGTACTCTCGTTGTCAGTCGGAGTTTTAAGGTGGATTTGCTTGCCACATTCATCCGGCAGTGAAGCCAAAGCTACATACAGATGCGGGTCGACTTGGGTCGAGAACTAAGAGCAATACAAGAGAGGTCAGTCCTTGAGAATGAAAAAAATAGGTCACCGATTTAATTATATATGTGCGGTAAATGTACTCATTTCCAGAATGCAGGACTTGAGCGCAGACAAGTTTGAACTGGGACTGAGCGACGAGTTTGAGACAACTGCAACCACATTGAAAACCTGCGCCGAGAAATGACCCCTATTCCCTTGATTGCACGATCCTGTCAAATGACTCGCTGGGACGCTTAGACCGGACGTGGATCAACATGTCAGAGATCTAGAAGAAGGAAAGCTGAGGAAGAAAAGTCCGACATGGAAATCATTCACTGATGGATAGTGATAGAGAAACCAAAAGGATCGCCACCGGTATCTGTTCGTTTACTTTCCCAAGTGTATTGTAAATTCCAGACGCGATAAACTAGCTACGAATAATAAGAACATACAAGAGACATCCCACGGATATAGAGGCCTAATAATGATACCTGGAATTGTCAAGATCATCGTAAGCTTAGCAACATAGAAATCATCGAATGACCCACATTTAAAGAAAAAATTAAGATGTATACGGAAGGCAAGAAATATCACATCCTTGAACGAGGGCAATTAAAGCATCGCCGATCCATTCTTCATCTTCACGCCATTCTCCATCGAAAGTCCATTGGCGAATGAGAGTGACAGCATTAGCAATCCGCTCGTTAATCCCAAGTTCTTGCCATGCTCCACAATCATCCTGACCGACATAGCCATCTTCTAAGTGTAACAAGTCGTAGCCGATGAGCTCAGACAGCTCTGACTGTAAGCTTGTTCGGATACGCGAATATTGAGGACATCGGGATAGCATCCGAACTAAGGAAGCATATACTGCTGAGGACCGTGGGACAAAGACTTCAGTGCATCGCGATGGCTGTAAATGGGAGGGTGGCTCAGCAGCCAGCTCGGAAAAATCGAGAGTGGTGAATGATAAAGGATAGATGACCATATTCTGAATCCCAGACGCCAGTTTTGTCTGCGTGATTCTATGAAAGCGTCCTTTGTTGCATAGATCACCGTAAACGTTCCTGAGGAATTTGGATGGGGGTGAGATGGGCAAGCCAACTGTTTCCAGGATGGAAGAAGCTTCTTCGAAGTCATCGTCCGCAACAGCGAATGAATAATCCTATTATTTGCCGTTTTAGTCATTGAACCATTAGCAAATGGCACATCTGATGGCTCGCCTTGACCAATGTAGGGACATTCATCCTTCGATAAAGCAAAGAGCGCCATTCTACAGCCCCAATTTGGGCCTTTCCCAGAGCCTCCAAAGCCATGTCCACCAGCTCTGCGGGGTGGTGATGTTCAAGGATGTCGCTAGTACTGCCTATAAGAGTGTCATTTGAATCCTTGGCTTCCTGGTAATATTTCGGAGGGTACTGATAAGAGAAACTGGGAGTGGGCGTTAGATGAAACATTACAGAGAGTAGGACGTAGTCGAGGAAAAGAAAATGCGTAACAATTGAAGTCCGTTAGACGAGGAAGGGATAGCAAGGGAAGTGTGGATCGTGGGCAAAGCGGCCGCCGGCGAAAGCCTCCACAACCATTGTGTTACGTAAGAACCATTGTTATCACCTGACCGGTACGTCTAAAAACGATCAGTCTACTATGGAGTGAAGTTGTGAACTGAGTTGTGCAAGTTGCGAGTTGCACAATAAATGAGCGCAAAAAGACTTTACATGTTTTTGAACACATGTAGATGAAACTTCAGAATAGAAAAGAATTATTATTATTGAATTCGGTGCTGTCTGGCGCGCAATATTATCAGATACAACTAGTGTAGCAAAGCCCTGGGTTATAAGGAGAGTATTAAGCGCAGGCTCTGCGCCGCGATATCATCAAAGGGAGGGGGAGGGGAGAGAAAAAACCATGGGAAGGAGAGAAGATGGACCCCGAGGGAAATGGGAAGATGATATAGTGAGTGTGACTACATAGAAGTGTCTGGTCTGGGTCATGGGTGTGCAAAGACAGCAAAGCGATATCAGAACGTGAGGGAGATGGTAATAACACAGTGCGTCGAGTTGACTTGGACAATAAAACGAGAGAGACGAGCAAACCCAATACAAAGAGGGAAAGAAAGAGAAACAATGAGTAACAGATACGCAATAAGTGAAGAGAAAAGAGAAATAAAGTTTATATATATACGTCGAGCCGGAGGGAAAGGTTGTGTCGCAAGGAAGGTCGTTAAAGGTCGTTATAGGGCCATTATCCACATCCACCACGCTCAGAAACCGCCATAGAGCTTTGGTCATGAGCTTTCGAAGTAGGGCAAAGGAATTTCGCCAATAGGTTGTCCATGTACACGGAATCGGTATATGCACGTGTACTCTTCCCGACCCCAGTTACTGAGCACGCGAAGGACAACGATACCAAAGTCGACTCCAAGTTTCTTGATCTGTGAGTCTACAGGGAACGTCTGAATGTTCTTCGAAGTGCTAATATCGTACGTAAAGTTGGCCAGGCGAAGGAACTCAGGATTTTTGGGTAGTTCGGGTGGATATGGGATATCGTCCGGACCCACCAATTCTTTCGCGGCGAGATCGTCCTTCCATGCTTTGACCTTCTCGGCGTTGTCAACGCCTTCGACCATACCCCAAACTTCCATCTGCCTTGGAGCAGCCCGCATATCGAATGCGACTTCTTTGGCAAGATGGTCGATGGTAATTTCCTCAACGTAGATGGGGGCAGCCAAAGCCACGCCAAGTCGTCCAGTATGGCCTGCGAATGGCCAGCATTGTCCATTATGATTATCGGGGTGTAACGCAGTGACAGGTGAGCGACCGTAGAATCCGCCCTTTCCACTCCAAAGACCTTTCAACGAGAAGCCAGTGCCCGGGGGTTTGACCTCAAAGACCGGAGAAGTCAACTGGGGAATGACGCGCGCGCCTCCAGAGAACATGGCATAATCTGGCTTAGCGATGCTATCCTTGTTTATCAAGGATACAGCAGCGTCGACCATATGGGTGATAAGACCTGTAACGTCTTGTCCATCCGATGACTTGATTCGCAAGTCCTTGGAAGTCACAACCTTTTCCCACCATGCTGGTGCAGTACCAGTTGCCGGTTGTTCGCGGGCGATAGTCACTGTTTTCTTGCTCAGTTCCAAAGCTTCCTGGACTCCTCGTTCTACAGTGGCGACGTTATCTTCCAACATTTTCAGCTTAGCCCGAGCATTTTCATCCGAGGCACCAGGAGGCGTCTTTTGGTTCTTTTCGTACTGTTTCTGCTGAGCGACGAGTTGTGCATGGAGAACTTCTACTTCCTGCTTGACGCTGTTAATGGACTTGCTAACAGCTTCTCTAGCCTTCGAGTCGACATCCATGACTTTCTTTGTCTCTGTCGAGATGCGCCCCTCCAAACCACTGAGGCGTCCGACAAGCTCCGAGTTTCCTTTAATCCAATCCTCTATCTTAGCCTTTGTTCGTTCACTGTCAACAGAGAGGCCTTTGATAGCATTCTCGAGGAACAGTAGACGATCCGTAAGTTCTACGATGTTGGAGGGGGGTACTACCGGAGGTTGGTAGGTAGGTGTTGATCGGCCTGGGAAGGAAATGGTAGGGATATAGGAAGCCAGCGGTACTCTTTGAAGAGTATACCATGAGAGAAGGAGAACCAAGCTTGGCACCAGGTATTTCGACAGTGAACCAGCACCTTGTACCCAGGCTAAAGGCCGTCGAATGACGACATCAAATGTTGTGCCGAAGATCTGACCGGAAAGGAAGGTCAACATGCTAAATAATGATACGAAACCAGAGACAAGGAAAAGTGATAATTTAATGATAACATGGACGATACTGCCGAGGAAGCCCCCCACAGAGAATGAAGGGTGCGGTTGCGGTGCAGGCGTCTTCGACCTTCCACGTCTGGGTAATGAAGGTTGGCGCATTTGCGGTTCGACCTTTGACTCGACTTGTTCTATAGGTTCGTCGATTTCGGGTATTGAGTCTAGTCCTTGAACCATCGAGTCGTCAGGATCATACTCGTGTGATTCCGACACGGACAGATTAGAGGCACGCTGGTGGTTAGACTGCTACGCCATTGAATAGTCAGCGTAGATAGATATGCAAGTGTAAGGAGCTTACTATGTCCATTGTTTGATCCTCTTCACCGCTGGGAAGGTCATCAATGTCATCTCCTCCAGCGCCTTTCGGCCCTCGACCTTTTTTCCGTCTTCGCTTGTCAGAGCCCACCGTTGGCAAGCTGGTGAGTGGACCACCAAGAGGACCCTTCTTCGCTTTTTTCCGCCGTCTCTTTTTCCCGTCATCGTCTGAATACTCCGATTGCTCCTCCTCCTCCTCACTATCTCGAGAAGGTTTATATGCTTTGTTATCTGTCGACATACGATTTTTCCGTTGTGCATGGTTGATTTTTTTTTGGGCTTGAAATTCCCTCTCCTCTTGTGCATAATCATAACTCGTTTCGCTGCTGATATTCACACCATTCGGTTGTTCTCCTAATGTGTTCTCCGGTTCTCGCGAGTGTTGGCGGACATAGAAAGCTGCTGCTCCGAGTGCGTTTCTCGCCATCTCCATCCCCCTTTCCATGGGACTTTTTGCCCGGCCATTGCCTCCTGCTTCTGAATCGGGCACTTGCAGTAATGGTTTTGATTTCGATGGTGGCTTTGGGACGCGACCAAGCTTGTCAGGAGGGGGCGCCAGTCGCTTGTTGGGTGCAGGGAGACTATTTTCGTATTCGACCGATGTATCCCGACGCAAAGCGTTTCTGGATGAAGTAGAGGCCCACGAGCTGTTATGCGGGTTCGTCGAGCTCATGTCGGCAGCTGCTAGTAGAAGGGCGTTTGCTGCGTTGACTGAAGTGTCCCTGTAAGGCCACTTAGTTGGGTCTGGCTTGGATGCTTCGCGTTCTTTATAGGCGGCAAATCTTTTTAGTGCAGGTTCGTCTGCGCTGTTGTCTTGTCGTTCGCGAGATGGAGAAACAGGTTTAGGTGGTGATCGAGAGCCAAGGGCTGGTGCACTGCGCGTGGCACAAATGTCAGTACAATAGAAGAGTAAAGGTAAAGCAAACACATACACGTATCCGTAAGCGTATGAAACTGGGGCTGCACTTCCGTTGGACGTTGGTTTCCCGTGAAAAGTGTGATGATCTAGACGTCTGCCTTGACCTAAAGGTGTGCCCGAAAATGACATGTATCAGATCCGAGCAGTAGCTGGCAAATAATTGTCAGCAGACTATAGTTCCAGAGTGATTAGATATGAAGAGATAATCGTTGAGAATGATGATTCGCGTGCGTGGTGAAGTTCAAAAGTCAAGGAAGCCAAAACAAGATCAAGGCCACACCGCGTTTCTGTATTTTGGTTTATTTATCTGCCAGTTTGACACGTGCATTGTTCCCAGAATATCGCATTGTGGTAAAGTTCCCACGCGACGCGACGCGCTTTGTTTATGTCTTGACAACATGACTCCCACATAAGAACCGATGTTTTCGCATTGTCTTGCCATATTTCACATGGGACAAATGGCAGATATCTACAGTAATCCTATATCGAAATATCCAGAGTTGCCTATCTAGTGGTCTACTAGATGGTTGCATTTCACAATAAGGTACTCGTACTTGAGCCCACCACCCATTTCTATTATTTGTTATTCCAAAGTTTTGCTTAATATTTTGAAGTCTCGTAATGTGCTCTTAACGATGCAAATATTTCCAAGTTTCTCGAGAAATTCGCATAAAAAATGTGTCCAGGTTCATCTTCCTGAAAGGGAAATACCTATACCCAATTAGGAATCAGGGCCATATAAGGGTATTGCTCCCAAGACTCGTTGTCGTCGTAAAACAATTGGGAGCTTACTTGGGACCGACGAGATATGTTTAAAAATACCTCTTTGGACCTAGATGCGTCGACTGTCATTTTAACACTGCGACGGCCCTGTCAATCCTGAATCCAAAATTACACTCAAGGAAGTTTGCAATGCAACGATTTAATCGGAATTAATTCAAGCTTTTCTAGGTACGACATAGCTTGTAGATTAAGTCCTATTCCTGAGTCATGCGTTGCTGTATTTCTCTGTGCGCAAGATGCTTTATGTACATGGGTGAAGTACATAGTACAGTACTAGTTAGTTCCATTTTTAAGTGTTTGCACAAGTTCACAAGTTCAGCCGACTGCCGCATTGCAAAGCGAAAGGTGCTGTTACACAGGCCTTGAAGCCCTCAACGAATATATGTTGCCCAATTGCTAATTTCCACTTCATGAATGAAGACGGGTATAGGTTGTCGGGTCGAGGGGTGCTACCATGTAATTACTTATCATCTACTGATGTATATACTTGTGTGGGCTACTGCATGCGTTCAATTGGTCTTCCCGAGGGCAAGAGCATCAGCAATTTTGAAGAATATATCTATGCTATTGTCTATAACAACGATGAAAAAAATTAGTCTCACTCCTGGTAAGAACAATCAAAGAGACTACTCACAAACTCCACGGAACACTTCAGATCCAGGACCATTGGCAAACACTGAGACGTCTAAAGAAAGCACAAAACGTTAGGGCCTATCTAAGAATATCATATTCCACTGCTGCTATACCTTGAAGAGAATGAACGCCCTGGCTCTGATCTGTGCCAATGGTGCCACTGACATTGAACCCTATAGCATACTTGTATAAGCCATGATTCACAACTCGGGAGTATCACATACCATCAGGTTTATCGGAAGGGTTTACAACAACACCATCTGGAGAAGAGACCGCAGGGACACGTGGTCCGTTTTGCTGAAGGGTATAAGATAGGGAGCGTCAGGTACCAGCACCCTTACGTAATGTGATTAGTAAGCGCCAAGAGTGGCAAAATGTGGGCTGTCGAAAATCCGAAAGTTACTCCCCGCCAATTTTGTTGATTTCGCACTACATTCTATCCTACAACTTGTTTATCAAATGTCGAACTGTACGTGCAGAGTTTCCTGTATAGTGCCGCTTCCGTTTAGGTTTTGATTCAGCTGCCTCCTTTGCAGCCTGAATTGCGACTGCCTGTGCTTCTGCAAGTATGGCGTTGAACCGGTAAATCTGCTCCTCTGTTTCCAATTCTTTCAACTTATCATCATCCATCTCCTCATCTATGAAGTCTAAATCTTCATCGCTGTATGGTTCTTCGTCCAAAAAGAAAAACCCCTCCTCCAGTACATCTGAGGGGCCATTCTGTGCTGATGGAACACAGGTTTCATCCTCGGAGTCGGTAATGTCCTCAACTGTGGCCTTTTGGTGTCCAGAAGCTCCCTTAAGGTTCTTCAAGCGTGATGTCGTGTTCTTGGAAGGTCGTGCCATGTTTCTGATGTGTCTGGTGTATATATTTTTGCAGTTTTGGGCACCATTTGCGACTGCTAATTGCCCCTCATATGGTCACGTGCACTGTTTATATAAGCGGCAAAATCCTTGGGTCAAAATTTTAATTTTTTTTCTCTCCTTTTTTTCTGGACGTTTTGAAGCATTCTGGATGTTTTTGTTTATAAAATATTTAAAGGGTAATTTTGGGACATGTATTCTTTTTCTTCCAAAATAAATTTCATAGAAATTTTTCCTATCCTATTCTGCACCTTTCTATGGTGCCGAAAATGTTATAATTGGGTTGTGGTTGTGGCAATAAAGGCTGCAACTGACGATGATTTCCTGCTTACATAAGGGTGCTGGTACCTGACGCTCCCTATCTTATGATTCGCGACTGGACCGTGAGATGATTAGTGGACAAAGAACATCAAACGGTGCATTGCATAGCGCTTACTGATCAGGATTGGCACCAAAGCCAGCAGCATAGGTGTATCGGGGGTTCCATTGAACAGGGAAGTTAGGACCTTCAGTGCCAAAGATAACAGTGTTGTTATTGGGAAGAGAACCCTCCGCTACCGTATACCCACTCAGTCCAGAGTTAGTATAGACCCCGACTGCGCTTCGCTTCGCTCTGTCTGTGGTCTGAGCAACAAGATATTTGGTGTCGGCTCCTCCGAATACATCCTAATCGATACCAGTGTGAGTAGATTGTAACTAGGAGCTCCGTGACATACAAATCCATGTCCGTGATCCGCAGTGACAACGATAAGAGTATTTTCGTATTCTCCGATTTTTTTGAGGTCTTCGTGGTTTTTGATACACATTATCACAGCATAGAAAGGATTCGAGTCGACTCACGAGCGATAGAAGCGCGAATGGTATCATCAAGTTCAAGTAATTCACCCAATGCGCGATCATAGTCAAGGACGTGCATCATCTATATATAAAATATCGGACGCATATAGTCAGCGATTTTGATGCATTTTCGGAAGGAGAAACTAAACCTTATCAATGCTGGCAGCTTCGGACATCATGAACCAACCTTGGTTCTTCTTGGACCTGGTTTGAAGAATGTCGATAGCTTTGACGGTCATTTCCTTTAGTCCAGGTTGATCAGTAGCGTCGCTACCGTCACCAGTCGGGCTGTTCTTCTGACCATTAAGGTTCTGCTTCAAGACCTAAGGGGAAGGTGAGTCACCTCGTTTTCGAAGGAACAAGGATGTAGCGTACATTACGATCAATCCACTTCGCCCTAGAGGTAGGAACGGATGAGGTTTGAATACACGCAAACCACATTATAGTGGAACTTACATATTGCTAACTGCAATGTACAAAAAGTCAGAAAGTTAATCAAGGCTTAAACTGGGTTACGTACCTGAGAAGATACCAAGAGTCTTTGCCTTATTTCCAGCAGCTTGCAGTTGAGCGTTGTTATATACGACGTTGTATCCTTCGGCCTGGAAAGCCTTGTAGTAATCAGTACCATTAGGCGATCCTGTTCCAGCGATAAATTGTTCGGCTCCCCCTCTGATATTATAAGAAAATATTGAGAATTGCGATGCGTATGATGAAAGAAAATGACATGCCCGAAGATGACATCGGGTCCCTGGCAACTCGTAGGCCAAGCGAAGCTGGAATTCACTGCCATTGCACTGTGGAGGTATTCCGTTACAACAGAAGCGTACTGATTCCCTGTCGCAAGTTTAGAGGATTGGAAAATAAGATTGATGAAGTGGTCTTACGATCCCGGGTGTGGGCACAAAGAGCCGCTTTAGGACCAAAGAATATCAGAAGACGCTAAGATGAAGAAAGGGATGATCAAAATACCTGGTGTTGCATCTGCAATAAACGCCGTTGAGACTATTCCAAGTGGGCCGCCAATGCGTCTGCGGAAAAGTTCGGCGATTGTTTCAACCTTTGGATCATTGAAGGAGTTGGCAGACTGGAAGATGGAGAATGAATATAATAAATGACGATCGAAAATAGAGTTCTCACACTGTCTGCAAAGACATTTAGGGCGTTGACCGATGATTTCTTTCCAGTATATAACGCAGTCGCGGAATTCGCTGAATCCGTGATGAAGGAGTCAATGGAGTGCGTCATCTGACTACAGAAATAACGATAATCAGCTATGATTTTTCAGTCTGTTAATAAAGACGACTTACTGTCCAAGGTTGTCCATCTGGTCCATCTGCATCAAGCTCTGGTATTTACCATTCACGGATTTGTGAGCTATCAAACGTGCGGCAGTAATCATAGCCTGTGTCATTCCTGAAATTATGTTGAAAATTCAATGATTGATCGAGCGGGTGGAGGAGGATAAAACCTTACCATCGCCAATGAAGAGCAAAACGTTCTTAGCCTTTCGTCTTGTCGCAGGCTCTCGAACAACCCACGTAGCAACAGTCGTGCTGCCGCCATTGTATGTGAGCTTTGCCTTGTACGTTCCGGGCTGGTAAATGTTTGTTACAATCTTTGGTTTGTTGTGACGTGGTAGGACATATATATACCTTGGACAAGGAAAGCTAGTTTGCATATTTATCATCAGTGAAAGGGAGAGAAGTAGATAAAGAATACTTACAGCTCGATAAGCCTTGGAGGCCACATTAACTACGGTTGACTTCCCTTCATCTTTTGCGAAAAGGTCCTCAAAATATCTGAAAACGACAACGTCTTAATCTGAATGTAGACGCTAATAATGTGAAGCAAGCTTACGAGAATGTCCACTTTTCTAACGTCGAGTCTTTGATTTTGAAGTACTTGGTCACGTCTTGACATGAGCCCTTCCCACTTTGTATGCAGAACGAAAATGCTTCGTCTGGAACTCCGCTGTTGCTGGCTTCCGTACCATTGATTGGTGCATGAACCTCGAGACGGATGTCGAAAAGCTGTCCAGCGAGGAAATCCGTTTGGTCGGGAGGAAAGATGCATCCTAGCGTGGGACATGTGCCTAGTCGTTGGAAAGTTTGAGCAGAGACTAGACTAAGCCCTGCGAAGGTTACCAAGAAAGCAGAAGTGCGGAGCGCCATGTTGACTAGCAGACCGATTCTAGGGAGACCACTTTTATACTTGACATTGGACGAGCCCTCATGACCATCGCATGTCACTAGCACACGTTCTGAGCCCAAGAATCGAGGTACAGCTTGATATCATTGTCGTAATATCCACTTTGAATGCCAACGACATCAACCACCGGATATTCGATAGGGGTTGATCGTTTGAAGTTTGATATATGAATACGGCGAAGCCGTACAAAAGCCTAAACAATCATGAAGGCGCGAACACGTTTGTTCCAGAATTAATCCCGAGCATACGAAAAGACAGTTTGATGAGCAGAATTAGGTCTTCAGTTGGGACGCGGAGGGTGCATCAAATAACATAAATCTGACTCTTGATTGTCCGTAACGCATATCCGCACCATGGCATAGATATGACATTCAGAAAGGAAGGAAGGCATCCTAAGGCATCCTCTTTGAAGGTTATATTGAACGCGCAGTTGACACTGGTGAATTAGTGAATTGGGATTGTGAACTGGATAGAAACAAGTGACGAACGTGTTTGAGCATTCAAAATTGATATATACCTGCCAAGACCTCAATATCTCAATACAAGCAAATCCAACCATGCGAGCTCCTTTGTTATGGCCGTGGTCGGTAAGTCTGCGTTGTTTTGACGGGGTAACTTGTCAATGGTTGAAGCTGAAGGGAGAAGTGCCATGTGTCTCGTGTCAAAAAGGAATCTCTTGGCAAACCAGTGACGCTCACCAAAAATAAATTCAAGGGAGGGAGATCAAACAACTGTTCTCCATCTTGTAATTCCTCCAGGACTCCCCACTTGATATATATTTGAATGATTGCGACAATCGCACGTAGATCAGGGCTTCGTATTTTACAAGCACACGATAGAAATTTAGCTGTGTTTTTTTTGGCTTCCAAGCCTGGCAGTGCCGGTGCAACCAGCAATCTGAAAGTCTGGACGGGCAAAGATCTCGAGGCCTCCCGCGTAATGAGAGAAAATTGTATGGAGTGAGGAACTTGGTGTACCCAAAATGAACAGACGAGACCAGCACGCTGTTTTATATCCTATTGATACCCCTAGAGGGCATACTTTACAATCAAAATTCAGGTTCATAGATATACCTTTACCTCCAGCATCTGCGAGCAAATTTAATTTAATTGAATAGAATGAAAAACAAGGAATAAACGTACAAAATCTCGTAATTATCATCCACAGAATGTTCGGCTCCCCCAAACGCGACTCTAGCTCCGTTCCTAGATTAAACATTAGTGACCCACGTTAATTGAAAAACGACAGATAAGATAACAAATCTAATAAATAAACGTACAAGTGCTCCCCAGTCTTTCCGGGAACCCTGACACCGTTGAGGTTGGCCACAGCATGATAAAGTTTCTCACCACCTTCCTCGTATCCACCTTCAACTGGACGTCTTCCTTCAGGGATCCTGCCATGGGAGGTGTGTACCCACTCCATTTGTTCCGGTCTGAAAGGTAGAAGATCATAGCGCCCATGATGGCCATGTTCTCCGCCTCCATAAGGTACAGCAACGAATGGTCGAAGATGGGGTCCGATTTTACATGGATGAACTGATCTCTCCATTAAAGCTGATCCTACGAAGACAGGCGATGTTCCATCCGCGTCGTAGAAAGGTGGGATTCCAGTTACGTGTACCTCAGGAAACGCCACATCAGTGGTCAAAGGGATCCTGTACCCTGAAGGTGGAGGTGCAGCTTGTGCATAGGGAGCGGGGAATGAGCTGTTGCCATCGTTGTGAAATTGGTGCTCGGCTTCGGGAAAAGACATGCTCTTTGGTGGAAGATGAGGTAAAGCAGTGGGTGTATGTTGAGAAGTTATGGTGTTTCCAGCGCCGTGAGAGCTCGCGCCGGGGTATTGATGCCCATAATCATTACCAAGTTTTTCTTTTTTCTTGTCTTTCTTGTCCTTTTTTGATTTCTTATCTTTGTATTTCTTGTACCCCGAGTTCGAATCGGAGGAAGAACTTGAGGATGACGAGCTGGAATCCACACTTCTACGCCGTGGTGCCATTGTAAATAGATAAACGGGTCAATCTCTGGAGGAAAGTCACGTATAGACCAGGTCAACCAAGTACTCTTATATATGCGTACAGGCTAGTCAGTAAGTAGGAGCAAATTTAGCATGGCGGTGCTAATCATGGCTGTGTGTGCGCATTGGGCACCAACCCCGGCAATACACATGTGAGTTATTCGAGGTTATTCGTTCCTGAAATTAGAAGCTGTTCTAGATCTATTCTCACTATGATATAATATAAAGGTAGTACAGATATACAAAATTTATAACAAGCTACAGATAATTAAACGCATTACTCCCCGTCTTTAGGTCCAGGCGGTAACACGAGTTCCTCAAATTCCCATTCACTAGAGTTGATGGCGGGAAGTCCCAGAGCTGACTTCCCGGGCAAAGGCTTACGAGAAGGAATGGAGGGCCGAGGTTGTGGAACTTTCTTCGGAAGTGACGGAGGAGGAACCTTGTCTTGTGACACATCGGAAGGCTCCGGCTCTTTGTCTTGTCCTTTCTTCCTTTCGTTGTTTTTGTCCTTTTCCCTGAGAGACATGGACTGCATTGAACGCGCCACAGGACTAGCAAACCAGTGAGAATTCGAGGTTGGTAATGATGGGCAAGAAATTAAAACACTTACTGTAACTCTTGATTTCTATGAAGACTCCAGGTTTTGCAGACTTCCTTGAATTGCACCAGGATTCCTGCGAGATCATTATAGAACTTGGATATCTCATTCAATTAATGTTTAATTCAAGATGAAAAAGATGACATGCCTGGAATCCTTCATCTAAGTTGCGTGTAATTTCCCTATACTTGAAGTATGCCAGGTCAAGGAATTGCAACGCTTCTTCTCTTTCTTTAATGGTAGGGTCATCCTTTCTCGAGTCTAAAAATTGTTTATTTAGATTCTGCAAATGTAAATCTGAACGTCAGAAGTATATTTGGAAATAAAAGATCATAAATACCTGGATTTGGCTGATAACTCCCTGCTGCTTCCGTTGGATCTCACCCATTTCCGAAAGGAATTTATCGTATTTTGCCAACTCCTCGTCTGAAACATCTTCAAACATGGCGGGTGTGACTTCCGCGAGTCGTTCAAACCCTGAAGACGCCTTCATTATACGGGGTTGAATGTCATCATTGGCCGCAATGGACTGGGAGCGGTGAACCAATTGATCTCTATCTCGATGAAGAGTATCAAGCTCTTCAAGCTTCACCCGTAGCGCTTGAGCATGCATTCTTGTCTCCTTTCCTTGAGGAGTGACCTGTGTTGTCGTGTTTACCGTGGTAGATGGAACAGCGGCTTCGAGGACTTCCTATTGTTTATTTAATAAAATGAATTCTAAGTTGACTGGAAGGAAATTACCTCATCCCATGTTAATGCAGTAATGCTCTCCTCCCCTTCATACCATTTTTGCCGGACAGACTCGTCGCTTTCAGACGCCTGGGATAAAATATCTCTATATCTATTTGCCTTCTCGATCAGCTCAATGTTGGCCTCGTGCGATCTCAATCGAGTGAGTGACGCTTGCTTCCTGGCCGCTTCATCTTCTGACGCTTCGCTATCTAATATATCAAGCGCCTGTATGCATACATATAGGCACTGTAAGGAAATATTTTCGCCTTCGACAACTAATTCGCGCACCTCTTCAAGCAATGCTAAATCTTGGTGGGCCAGCCTCTCTACATCTTCAATAGACGCCTGGATTTTAGCTGGTCCATCTTCTAAGCGGACTTCTTCAGCCTTCCTCAAAAGGCTTGGTGGAAGACCAATTGGTCGTTCCAACGCTTCTAAAGAGGACGGCAAATTTAATTTACGCAGCGCCCTGTATAATATGTTCAGAAATTTTTTAAAGGGCTTCGTTCTAAAAAAAACCTACTCGTCTGCTTGGTCTTGCAACTCTTGTGAACAATCAAAAATTCTCTCCTTAATTAGGTTCTGTTTTCTATCATTGTATATATCTGCACACAGAAACTGAGACAAGACATTCGAATGATGCGGTTGCAAACGTACTGATGGCTTCTCTGGTACCCCACGATGCCAATTGGCTGAACAGCTGATGTCGATCCCCAATCACACTGACTGGGTTTGCCAGGCCTTTCGGTACGAGTGACGAAACAATCTTCACTTCTTGAATTGCAGAGAGGGCTGAAGGGGCAGGCACATCTTGATGGTAGATGAGATCATTATCCCTCTGTGCACGGGCTTCACTGCTTTTCACTGTTTCTAAGAGGGACTGCACAGCAAATCTATATCAGAGAACGGTTTTACACCGCTGTGGACTTTGAACGGACCTGTGCATCCTGGACAACAGTCGAGGTGACCTTCCCACGCCGGGCGATATCGTAGGCCTTTTTGGCTTCGTTTTGAGCTTTTGCTAGACGTCCGAGCTCGACACCATATCTAAGAAATCATCTGAGTCGTCTTGTTAGCCCGAGTCAAAAGAAAATTCGAACCTACTAGCCTCGTATTCGACTATACTTTCACGATATTCGGCTACCGCCCAGAAATGGTGTTCTTTCGCCTCTACATGCGACAGCCAGTCCTGTTTAGATCGCCCCGTTAACAATTCTCGTGTGACTGGCAATTCGGATAAATTGTACCGAGGGCAATGTACTTTTCGACGTTGACGATTCGCGAAATGCGACGCTCGACGCGTGGTACATAGATGCAGCCTAAGATAATCCCATTAATATAAGAGCTGAAGTGGAGCATCGATCATCGTACAGCTGCCGCTATCTTTGCTATATTGGAGTTCCTCGACTGATCTAGATGATCTTAGAGGACAATGACGATGAATTGGACAAAAAAAATCGTACTCAGTTTTGCCACTTGCCAAGAGCATTCCTGCGCTTGAGCCAACATGAGCCACTGCAAGCCCTTGATGAACTCCTTCGATAAGTCATAGGGGATTTGCTCCTCGTCAGGAGAGAATACAAGCTTAGGTAGCACAGAACCCTCCAGGTATGAAAGTGTCCCAGCAGCGTGCTTCGCGTGTCAGTAGCAGCAACAAGCACAAGGGAGTTAAATCTGCACTTACTTGATAATACGATGCAGCACGTTTGATGCCCTCAATTGTCGTTCGGTCTTGGGCGCTACCCAGCTGCGAGTAGAGTGCAGCAAGATTGAAAAGAACTGATGCACGCTCAAAGACAAGATTGCGCAAGGTTATGGGGACCGCTGAGGATGTGAATGCTGGTGCATATGCAATCTCTAGCTGCATCTGATAATGATTCAGTTTTCCCAACTCATTTCGTGGAAGGCGAGAATCTCACATCGGTGGGTAATTTGGTCAGAATAGATGTGAGTTGTGCGTGGTATCTGCAATTACAAGGTAATTTAGAGGATAATGCCTTGATATGCGGGTGACTCACAATAAAACTGGTTCAACACGGTTATCATGCACGACGTTATCGACGGCGTCCCTTCGAAGATTCTGCCATGTCTTGATATCTTCCTTAAATTCGTCTGGGTGTGCGCCTTCTTGCGCAAAAATGTATTGGCGCGTTGCTTCTTTAATATCAATATTGTACGTCTTTTTAAAAGGTATAGCTAATAGGTTAGGCATTGTTGTGGTGATAAGTTAGAAATCAAAAGCAGTGCTATGCGCGTTTTGCTGAAGTAGTGAAATCTAATCTAATCTGTTTCAGGCACGTGTAACTATTATTGTGACTTATCACACCGTTACCAATGATACAACATCTGAACCAACCAAGAACCAGCTTGAACGTTTGAACCTCGACCAAATGATCCAAATCTCGATGATACTTTTTCGAGCCTAATCTATTGTGTCCTCGTGCTTTGCAGTCACTTTTGCCCAGGAACCGTTCCTTTCTGCAGCTTTTCTTCTTGATCCTGTCTGTCCGATGAAGGAAGAAGCAATCAAGCGCTGGAAACAAACTGGAAAGAACCGAGCTGAGCTTCAGTCGGTGGCAATAATCAAGATTCAATACGCGGACGTCATTGATCCACACATATGTCAGGAGAGTCCTCGATTCTATTATGCTATTTGTGCTATTTAAAGAGTGCAGGTCGTGGGGTTGAACAATTTCTAGTTAAATCATATCTATCATGATTTACATTGCCTTGAGCAGATTTCTAATTGTTACGGCCGCCTGAGTGCTATGCGATTATCAATATGTATATTCACTTTTGTTTCGCAGTTATACAATCTCAACTACCGAGAAACATCTCGACTGTCTGGAAACAAAGTGCGCTAAGCTTGGCCCTTTTCTCAAAAATTCGAGGATATTCTTCCTATTCAACTCATTTATTTCCGTACTACATGGAATATGCGGGCAATATATGAGCTACTTACCACATAGGTGTCGCAGCATGTATTGCAACATTTTGCATGCTGGAAATGGGTTCACCTGTTCGGTACGTCTGGGTCAACAATGCTAGATTGGCACAATTACATCGCACCTACAAACTCGTATTCGGCCGGCGCGAAGATAAATCTAGATCGCATCTCTTGCGAACCGTGTCTGGTTCCGGAACCGGGATGTTCTGTCACCCAATCCTGGACAAGAAAGATTCATGATTCTCCAAAAAAGATCTCAAGGGGGACTTGCATTACATAAAACGGACATGGCATTATAAATACAGTCTTGTGGAAGGTGGTAAGCCAGGGAAGAGCCCACTCTCGTTCCTTTCACTCTCACTGCACCCAACTATCAACGATTCGTCGTCGTCTCTTTATAGGGACTCCTCACCTCCATACTCTATTGCCAACGCCGAATATGTCGTCTGTTGGTTACAATAATAACTTTGCTGGTGAGTCTATCACTTTGCCCATCTAGGCTCTTAATCATAACCTCGTCGTTTAGGTTCTAATGGTGGCCACAATCAACTCATTAACCAACCGGGTACACACAACTGTATTCCAGCTCCCCGATACGGTGGAGCGCCCCCTCCTGGCCAACCGATGTGTGGCTATCCTCAAGGATACGGGCAGGGCCCCAATTATCAAGGCGGGAGTGGAGGGCACGGTCAAGTCAACACCTCTCAGACCGTCAAAGCTCCTCAGGGCTCTTCTTTGTTTAGAAAGCATGTGAGTGGTGTGTTTCAGCATAGATGATCATCGCCATAATTCGCATCATCCCCGATACCACAGATGGTCGACTACTTTACCGTGAGTGTTTACGGAACATTTTCTCTTTGACCTTTCTGATTGCGTACCAGAACCAAAAGGTGCAGGTTAACATAACTGGGTACGGATGGCTCCTCGGATCCGTCGTCGCTTTTGTGAACATTGCCCAGGCGGTACGTATGCTATGATAAGTGATTCGCATGTGTGTATCCACATCTGAAGAAAAATAGGTAACTGGGACTGGCGTAAAAGTCCGATACGTGAAGGTCAATCAAGAAGAAGAGGAAGAAGTTTTCCCCAACGACCCAGCCTACATACGTCCCGCCTCATATTAGTACGTAGAAGGAATGGTTGTCGGTACTCTAATATCACATACACCCCCCTTATTGTGTAATTGTTTTTTCCCCTATGCATATCTATCATTTCCGCGAACATAGGCATGTAGGCGCGGTGTTGAATAAACTTTCATTCTAATTCATTCTAATTTTCAATCGCCGGTCTGTTTTTTCCTCCCAGGGTGAGTGACCGATTGAACTGCGGAGAATATATTCAATGTAGGAAAGAAGAAGATTGTAGTAGTGTGTCATGATGAACATGTCACATCTCTATCAGAATCAAAGCAAGTGTCTGAAAAAAGGCGGGGGGTTAACGTGGCCGACTCAGAACTACTGGAAGGCACCAAATATGCTTATTCATTTATGGAAATACACTTTGTATCCTGCGCCCCCTCTTGTCGCAATGTATTTCGAAGTCTTCTTAAAACTCGTTTTCGAAAAGATACCAGCCCATAGTATCCTCGAGGCGTTTCGGAAAGCCTCTTTGATTACAACGCAATTTTTTTCCCACCTGCCTCAAGGCGAGTGTACAAGGAAAGGGTCCTGACTGATTCCTGTGGGGTAAATTTAAGGTATTGCCCTTTTCTGTCCTATGACCGGGCGTCCCATCTAGATCCCACCGTGCGTCGGCGTTTTTCGATTAACCTTAACTTTATCCACACCCCACAAGTTTTGTTCTTCACAGGCGCTCGCGCTGTTCTTACTAAGTATGTGTTTATAGCACGCCGGAATCAATAGATAAGTCATACGTGAAGATAGCAGTGGTGTCATAGGATGTATTCCTTCGGAATGTTAATTTTACCTCATGCCCAGAGATAAACTTGCATCATCTAAAAAAGAGAAAGAGTAGGTGGTGTGATTGTTTTCCGCGTCTCGTGCGATTCTTATCCAATTTACATACGCTTGGTCCAAAATTCAAAGGCCGCGGCCGCGTCGGTTATCCCGGCCAACTCTCCGCCGACATCGTCTTTGGGAAGGAAGCAAAGGACCTTTCATTCCAATCTTGAGGTTATACATCCCAGGTCTTTGGCGACCAAAAGCTCAAGATGTGGAATGGCGCAACTTGATACCTACCTAGTTACGAGTTCAGGGTGATTGAAATTCAGGGTCATGCATAAAGGCTCGGCGCGAACATGTCGGAATATTCTTGTCCCGTGGGCGCCTAAACCCCCGCGTCCCACTGATCCCACTCCCGACCTTGAATTGTTGCTGATCACTTGTGCTCAATAGCCTTCAGAAGTGGTTGTTGTTTGGTTTGTCCTTTTGGCTCGGTATATGCGATGCTACGCCGCGGTTGTTCTAGGGTTTTTGAGTGCGAATGCGACTAGTATCATGCATGCAAGTGGCGCATAATGAACATTTTCTTTGCGTCTTAGGCGGGCCCTCGTGAACTCATTCTTACTGTCATTTAGTGCATTTGGAGCTCTATTGGTGACAGGGCCAGAAGAACTGAATTACAGGTATTGATGATTATATTAATAAACATTAATGACGACAGGCAGCGGGCGATGGGGCTCGCCAGCGATTCCCCGTGTGTGAGCAGACGCAGACATCATCAATTTAAGCCCAACACAACTATTCTCTGGATAGATATATTACTGTCTACTCACCTTCTTCTTCCCCATTCCATTCTCATGAGATCATGTACTTTATGGTCGGCGGAGGTGTTTTCTCTCTATCATCATTAGTCCCAACTCGAACTATTTTGAGAGAACAGTGCATATGCTCTTTTCTATTTTAATCCGATCTGCTTTGCTTCCCATACGCGTGTCAGCACCAGCTATAAAACCTGATTCATGATTGCCCACAAACCCACAAATCAAGATAGGCAGTAATTAAGATAGCCAATTAAAGATCCATAACAGTTACCGTTACTCGTGTCCACCGCACGAACTCGAACTCGTTAGGGGTAGATATTTATTGTCATGTCGCACTTTTTGATATAGAGTTTATTATACATGGAACACTGGCAGGGATGGCCTTCAAGGCCTTCAAGCATAAAAAGGCCGTGTATTATAACCCGACGCACTAGATATAAATATGAATATGAATAAAGAACGAAATCACGGAAGAGAGACAACGAGCTAGTAAGGAAGCCACAAATGGGGCGGTACAGAAAAACAGCCGTGTTTTTTTTCTGAGAGTGGTGTAGGTGTAATCTCATGATCAAGTTTGTCGAACCACGAACCGTTGATAGTACCCAGACGACATAAACCTCATTGATGATCGGATCCAAGTGAGAAGAGTGGTTTCATCAGTTAAGTTCTTTGTGAGCATAGGTATTTTTCCCATCTACGAATAGATAGCTGACTGGCCAATTGGGAACGGAACAGGAAAATAAAGGAACAAGAAGATGGAATTCCAGTATGGAAGTAGCACGGCGGTTGAGACAAAAAAGCGCAGTTGTTAGTGATTCTTTTTTACTGAGGATTTCGAAGCAGTGTTGCGGTGAGCTCGCAACCTTGGATAGATTATCGGTCATTGTGAGTCATATCGCGGTGGAAAAAAGTTGCTTCTTTGTCATGATAAAAGGGATTCTAACGTATCTCCTACTGGATTAGCGTTATCGTGGGTTAAGAATGTGCAGGTGTCTCCCTCACCATGTCCATAGAAAAGCTTGTTTTCGGGGAAGAGAAATGAGCTGATGTCCTGGATTTTCCGGTAGTCCATTCCGTGACAATCGAAGAGTTGTCGGGAAGCGAAGAAGCATAAGCAGAAACAGAAGAAGAAGAGCAGACGGTGCCTCCGGACAGTACGTGTAAATAAAGGGACGAAATTGGAAAGATTCATATTTTACCTCCAAGTGGTTTATTGCAGGGATTTATTCTACCGCGATGATATGGAAGCCCAGCGACTCTTGTCAGTAGCAGACGGACGAAAGTTTAGGTGATATAAAAGCCTATAGTCCGATCGCAAGTCGAAGGAATGAATAAGCGCTCCAAAGACCGTGTAGTTGTAGCACCTCGTCTTGGATCGATTGGTTCACAAAATGCCGGTGAGTTTTTTGGCCAATACGGACTGGGTCAAACCAGCAGTCCAAGTGAGAAGACGATATACGTCAGAAATTTCGGATAGCAGCATATACTTGAAAACGAAAGAAGGAAGATACGAATAATCGCATCCCAGTGGTTCCCTAGCTCGCGGGCAGTAATCCATGCGTACAAATGAGATTGCATCATCAGAAATTCTGATTAATAATACGGCACCGTCAAAAGACACAGGACGCACATAGCATGCAATGGAACAAAGATGCTTCCGGTAACGAAGATCATGATACATCCAGTAAAAGCATCACACCTACGATTGATCGTCGTAAGATGTTGTGGGTGTGAACAATTTGGCTTTGGCAGATTCCGTGGCATTCGCATAACAGCTTCCTGGTATTAGGGAAAAGGAAAGCCAGGGTGTGTGTAAACGAACAGAAACGACGTTGTAGGTCTGAATACAGGAAACTTGGTTTATTCATTCCGAGCTCATCTCCAATCGGATTGCTCTGGAGATGAACCCTGCAGAGCAGTTCATTACATTTACATGTAAGAATGAGTACAAGGAATCAGAAACCCGGAGACTCAGAGCAGAGGTCCATCTCTAGCTGGCTTAGTGATTGACCAGATACACTTTTAGAGGAAGGTATTCACAAGTGATCAAGGCGGACCCAAGTTCTCGAGACGTCATGAGTAATTTAGTGAAGTCAAACGAGAACAACGGGTAAACAAGTGACTGGCATCGACCAAATTTTGGCCATCGTTTTCTAGCTGGTGGCGATCCATCATGGCAATAGGGAGGATATCAAAACGAACAACAGATACCGACAAGAATCCTTACATTCGTAGGGCTGTCAACGAATACACAAGACAGCTCCATTCAGATATTCTAGCGGGGCTTAAGATTAGTGACCAGTTGTCGAGTTCCTAGGATTGGAGAAAAACATACTACTTTTATAGACAGTGGTATTTTTGTTTTTCAACTGTTCGTTGCGGTTGTGTCAACATGTCACCTAGAGCATCAAGTAGCTTCAAGGCTATGGAGATGGTCTGGGCGTAGTGTAGGCGTTGCGACCGTAGGGAATGTTGTTGTCGGATGTTGATATGCGAAATTTTCCTTATTGTCTTTTTTTGAGGGTAATCCTGAGGGACGAGTGGCTGTGCAGGGTACTGCCGACCATGGCATCTTTTCTATCTGAGACTCACAAGCCCGTCCGTTCCTTGCCTCCTCCACATCGATACCCTTTCCTCCCAGTCCTTTCCTCTTCCTCCCGGGTCCGTTTTGCACTTCTAAAAAGCCTAGCGCTGGTCTCGTCTTAGGTAGTCTCAACGTACATCGGGCCATTCATCTCACCATTATCACGCCCGTCCTCTAGCCTCCTCGATACCCACAGCTCCTTACTTGTCAGTTATAATGTCGTACCCAGAATCTCCTTCTTCTCCCAGCATGTCCTCGCCTCGCCGTGTCACGAATAGGAACACAAATCGCTACAGTGTAACTGCACTGTTCAGTATGGCGGCGGAGCAGGATGTCGAAGTCGAAGATGACTTGGCGAGAGGTTCGTTTTCTTGTTCTTTATCTGCCCAACTCCCCACATTTATACTTTGGTTTCTGAATTATAGCTCAAAAGCGTCTCCGTGATCTCAAGGGAAAGATCTCAGCTCAATCGAAAAAGAACTTCGTTCTGGAACGAGACGTTCGTTACCTTGACTCTCGTATTGCTCTCCTTATCCAGAATAGGATGGCTTTGGACGAGGTATGTGTTCAATTTATTTCCTCTCAGTCGTCTTGAACGGAGCTGTATCCTGTCTTTTTGGTTAGCAACGTGAAGTGGAGCGAACTCTGGAAGAAGTTGATCCAACCGAAGGCCATTATCCAGACGACCGGAAGATTCAACAGTACTCCAACCTATTTTTCCTTCTCCAATCGGAACCCCGGCACGTTGCCGCCCTATGTCGTCTAGTATCACTATCGGAAATCGACACCCTCCTACAAACCGTTATGTTCACACTTTATGGAAACCAATACGAAAGCCGAGAAGAACATCTTCTCCTTACGATGTTTCAAAGCGTTCTTTCTGCTCAATTCGAAACGGCCACCGAGTTCGGGTCGCTCCTTCGAGCTAATACCCCTGTTTCTCGCATGATGACGACGTATACCCGCCGTGGGCCAGGACAAAGTTACCTGAAGAGCGTCCTTGCTGAACGCATTAATAGCTTGATTGAACATAAGGACCTTAACCTCGAGATTAATCCCGTCAAGGTGCACCCTCTTACTCTTTCTTTTTCTTGGGTCGTTTAACCCTCGTTCGCAGGTGTACGAACAAATGATCAATCAAATTGAGGAAGAGACGGGCTCACTGCCACCTAGCCTTCCACGAGGAGTTGCCCCTGAAATCGCAGCAGAGAACCCAGATGTGCAAGCAATTATTGCACCACGTTTGACCATGCTCATGGAAATTGCCAATAGCTTTTTGTTGACTATTATCGAGAGCATGGAAAGTGTCCCTTACGGAATTCGGTGGATCTGTAAACAGATCCGCAGTTTGACACGGGTAATGTCACGTCACTATTTCTCCTCGACAGCTCGACTCATTTATTCTGCAGCGCAAATACCCAGATGCTTCTGACTATGCCCTCTGTTCTCTTATCGGCGGTTTCTTTTTCCTTCGTTTTATTAACCCTGCCATAGTCACTCCGCAAGCATACATGCTCGTGGAGGGTGTTCCTGCAAAACACCCTCGACGCACTCTTACTTTAGTACGTTGTGATATTTGCCTCACGTGCACATATATATTAACGTTTGGTAGATTGCTAAAATGCTTCAAAATTTGGCAAACAAACCCTCCTACGCCAAGGAAATATATATGATGACACTCAACCCTTTTGTTGAGAATAACAAGGCTCGTATCAACCAGTTCTTGAACAATCTTTGTGAAGTTGGAGATTTTTATGATACCCTTGAGGTACGTATTGAGTCAATTTAATACGGCGTTTATATTGAACTTGCGCCACTCCAGATGGATCAATACATGGCCCTCTCGAAAAAGGACTTGATGATCCACATTACGTTAAACGAATTGTACAATACACATTCTTTGATTCTCCAGCATATCGAGACGCTGGTAAGTGGCTCGAAATAATTCTTGTGTTCAAATGATCACTAATTTTCCAATGTAGTCGCCCAATGATAAACAGCATTTACGAATCCTAACTGACGAGCTGGGTCTTGCCCCTCCTCAGGTGCCACGAAAAGAAAATCGAACGATAGAGCTCAACTTATACAGCCGTTGGGAAACGCCAGTGCATGACATCCAGAGCGCGCTAATGGATTCGGTATCGTCGAGCGATATGCTCTACATGGAGACAAAGTCTATCTTTGTGCAGTTGATTCGATCCTTACCCCACGCTGCAGAGAAGCGACCATACAACCTTGCTGCGATCGCAGAACGGGCAGCAACAACCAAGGATGCTGTGTTGGTACGGAAGGGCATCAAAGTCAAGGAGATGCTTAGAGAACTGGAGGAACAGAAGATCGTCGAGGCTGCTGATGGGTATCGGCTTATGCAGGAAGAGGTTGCAGCCGAGCTTGTCCATTTGGGCAATCTCCGAGAGAAGGTTATTTTGGAGACAAAGTCGCTGGATGCGGTTTACAAGACTATCTGTGATCATAACAACTACATGCGATCGCAGCTCGAGCAGTATAAGGCATATCTCCAGAACGTGCGCCTTACTGCATCGAAAGATAAAGGTAGCTCGACGGGTGTTGGTGTTGTTACCGTGGGCGGGAAAGAGAAGAAGCCTACCAAGTCCGTTGTTCTTGGCCCATATAGGTTCACTCATGCGCAGCTGGAAAAGGAAGGTATCATCGTCGAAAGCAACGTTCCTGAAAATCGGTATGTAAAATTCATTTTTTATGTCTTTTGCTTTGCTTCTTTTTACGCCGGATTTTCCAATTTGTCGTGTGCTTACAACGTTCCGATTTTTTCATCTAGGCGACCGAATATCTATTTCAATATAACATCACCGACGCCTGGCACCTTCATCATTGCACTACACTACAAGGGCCGGGAAAAGGCGATTTTGGAGATGGATCTCAAAATTGATGACTTGTTGGAAAAGGTCAGTGTTTCATTTTTATCTAGCGAAGCTAAGGTTCTCTGATCATCATTTCTTTGCGTCTTTTTTGTTTGTATTCCAACAGCAAAAGGACAACAAGCATTTACTGGACCTGGAATACGTTCAGCTCAATGTCCCCAAAGTCCTTGGTCTTTTGAAGAAAGTATTTGCCAAGCGGTGATTTTCTTTTCCTTTTGACATTAGACATATGTTGTTGCGTTTGTTGGCTTCTTTCATCTTGCGTCCTGTCTTGCTTTCTCTCTATTTGTGTGTCTTTCTTATAATGTCTCAGTCTCCTTTCATTACATACTTATTATTGCGCTACCTGCGATAACCTTCGTTTTTTATATATGACTTTCCTTTCATTATTCTTTTTGCTACGTCCCTTTTCCAGATTATAAATAGGTCGATTTACTTTTCTGTATACCCTCTCTCTCCCTCAATTCTTTGTGTATGTATTTACTACGAAAAACATTTGTCGGCTTATTGTCCGAGTCGGCGGCCGTTTAGCGACTAGCTCTTCAAGGCGTCGGGCTCTGGTGCCCATAATCAAGGCGCCCGAGGTTTTATATGATCTCTGTTTCCTGTTAACGTTACTACACGCTGTGTTACCCAATCAGCAATTTGCGATCGTGTGCCCCCCTCGAACCTGAGGCCTGAGGCCTAAGTGTTGAACGTTTAATATGTATATATGTACATTCTCATGTCTATATAAATACCATACATTTACCTTGGTCGTGAATGAATCTTTGACATGATCTGTAGTGAACGCAAAATGCCCGTCCGAGTACTCTATATGATTCCGTTTCAGATGAACGTGAGTTGTTTGTGTATGCGGGACTTGCCGGAACTTTAAAAAAATTGCCAAGGTTTGTTGTACACATCTGACGTTATTTTTTGTGCTGCTACGGATAACCCATTCAACTCTGAGGAAAGCCGCTAGAGATCGAACGTCATAAATTGGACGCTAGTCTGCTACGGCTACCGGTTCGCGCTGGCCCGTACAGTTCACTATAGTGAATATCGTCGTCTCGGTGAACCATTTCAGGGTGCGGCTGTATCACTGTGAAATGGAGTTTTCTCAACGATGCCCCAACCTGACATGGCCGTTTACTTCGGCGGTTTGTTTCCCCTTCGTTTACGAAATCTTCAGAGCATATATATTTACTTGTGCTCTGCTATTTAACCCACTGACCTGGGGGTCCGTTATTCCAAACCTTTTTCAAGCTGACGACGTACATCAGGTCAAACTTATCGCGAACTAGATCCATTTCGAAACAGTGTCGATTGTCCATGTCTAACGTTCCTCCGTACCTCTCTGGGACGCTGAAAACTAGCATGTTGTTTGCGAGCTATACCTTGGTTGTGAGTAGCAGTGGTAGTTTGACACATCTTCATTGGACATAAGGCACCACTGATCAATCTTTCCGTCATAGACATACGACTATCTGTGCACATTGCCTGCTGAGGTAGGATTTTAATCTCTCGGGTCACAGTCCACCAATCCGATTTTAAATTTTTATCCAGGTCCAATATGTGTGGTCATGCCCGTGGTCAATTGGCCTAATACTCTTCTATCTGAATCGATATCTTCCTCTAATTGATATCATTCTATTCCTCTGGGGTCGGTGCTTTTGTTCAGAAGCTTCCTATATCTCACAATTTATCATAGGATATTTGCACTTCAATACGGTGCAGGCGGTATGCCATTTATGTTTGATACATTATTGGCTTGAAGGAAAATTGACAATGGGGATCTTTTTAGACTTGTCTTTGGTATTTTCCGCTTACTACGTGTACGTCTATGAATGGCAAAGGAAAGAAAATAGATAATATTAACAAGGCGTAATAGGGGTGCTCACAGTCGGAATATTTGTTCCTCAAGGTGCGTGTACGCTCTGGGTATTATGGTCTATTTGTCATTGTCAACGCCATGCATACAGTCATCATTATCCTTCGGACATATGCACTCTGGGGCTGTAGACCCATAATACTCTGGGCCATACTAATACCTCTTTTAATTGTGAGTGTTGCATTATATCCGGACGTGACCATCTCATAAATTTTGACTTGTCAACGACAGTTTTCATTTGGCGCTTTGACATCTTCTCTTGCGTGGAAAACATACATTGATGCTACTCAGCTTGTCGCTTTGCTAAAGTCAGGTAACCCATTGCCACCTCTGAATGGATGTCAAATATCTACTCTTTCCTTCAATAACAACGGGAAAATATCTATTTTGTGCTACAATCTTTCCATTTTTCTTGTGGAAGTAGGTGCGTAGGTGGAGTGTCACGAAGAGTAAAAAATTACTGACGTATTTCAAGTTGTCTTTATTTTAACGGCCAAAAAGGCTCGGGAGCATCGTAAGTACCTTTCGTCTCTCTCATTCCCGTCCGTTGGCAATCTAACTTTGGATCTATCTAGTTACGCAGACATCTGACCTGTGGGTTAACCAGCTTTATAAAAATGGCATAATTTACTGCTTCTGCATGCTCGGTAAGCACAAACTTAAGGTCCACGAAGACATCACAGCCATGCATGTTTATCACGGGGCTATTTTTCTTTCACTAGCTGCAACAACTATGAACATGGCATTAATTCTCTTTGCCAAGGTGGATAGCACTCTCATTGGTTGCCTAAAGTATCGCACTAAATCTTTGTAACGCAGCCCAAACATAAATCCCTCTTCCTGGCCTCCCAACGCTGCTTGACGTCGATTCTGACTAATCGGATGGTATTACTAATACTGAGGAATCGGAAAACTCGCGCTCATGAATTTAATGGTCAGCCTTCGACGTACGCGAGGGATATTTTCACTTCGATATACGCCGATTGGGGTACTAGGGAAACTGAGCTGGGTATGGCCACTTGGCAAATGCGGGAGCAGCAGGAATGGATTCGCTGAGCATAATATCTTCCCACATGAAGTATACCTTGAATTTGTACATGGTTCTAAGCAACGTGTAGTATTTACTAAGAATCCGCGATGTGCATCTACTCGCGGCCGCAAAAAGTGATCACCATTATGTAATTAACTCCATTTTAGTCTTTGTCCTGCTCACGTCGAAAAAAGCATGATTTTTCAACATTCAAATCAAGATATATACACTAGATTTTTGGAGTATAGATATACAAGACTTTAATAAATCTATATATGAAGTTAAAAGCGGGTTTGAAGTTCCCCAAGCTTGAAATTTTGAAGTAACTGTATTGAACATCCTAAAGTTGGACGCGTTTATTACATAATATGATGGTGATCACTTTTTTCGGCCATGAGTACTCTACGACGCGTGAAATCAAGCACGTGACGGGGAAAGCGCGACGTTGCGCACGGCGCACTCGGACTTGGAGCCTTCTTTTAAATCCAACCTATATGCTCCGGCGAATATCCAAAGCAAGGCCTTCAATAAGGCTCTTCTGCCGCAACCAGTCAACGTCACCATACAATGGAACCTTCAAGAAACTCAGAGGTTTGTCTCTGGAAAAGTTACTGAAGTGGGGGTTGACCTGAAGCCCATTTCGCAAACATAGCATATCCTTTCCAATTGTCACCGGAACAGGCTCAGCGGGAAATGGCAAAAATTGGATCTATCGTCAATGATGGGAACAAGTTCATTGGGTCGCTGCTAGCACCCTACATTTCATTTGTCGACTACCAACGTCCAGTGCGGATTACACCTGTGTATTTCCCGGGTTGGCTAATCAGCGCATATGTGAAAGCGGAAGTTAGCTATGACAACACCAAGGTATTATGATCTCCCTTTCGTGGCCAGTGCTGTTTGCTGAACGCAAAATTCTGTAGCCCACAGCGTCAGTTATGTTCCGGAATACGTGCGTCTTTTGTCGATTATCGAAAGCGCCATTTTTCTGATGTGTCTTTGTGAAGGTTTGTCCCTGGTATGTCCAGACAAAACATTGTTAGATATTCTTGTTGACCCAGTATAAGGTGCTGATGTTCCACTACTGTCAACCTCACCTCTCTGGCCGCGAGATTTAGAGAATGAAGAACCAGTCCCTTATACTGAAGACCTCCTGACCCAGTATGACCACGAAGTCCAGTGCATCCCATTTAATATCTCCCCCTTCTCCATCCTCGACATTGTCACATCTTCGGAACAGCATTCGTGGAGGATTTCTGATAACTTAAAAGTCTCACCGAACTCGATAGATCCCAAGCTGGTATGTGTAGTCTCCTTTTTATTTATTCCACAGGATCTTGTTAACGTTTTATCGTTTCAAAAGTTTTCTGCTTCACCTGTTTTAATGCCTTTGTACATAGCCCAGTATGAAACGCGTGAACACGAAGACGGAGCTGGGCGTGAACTAGTAACAATGTTTATTCAAGCTCATTCTTCAAGTAGCGTAAGTTTTGCTGTCTTACTTCTTCTCTTCATCTTTGTCCTTTAAAATTGAAGTGAAATTGTCAGAGCACAACTATGGCAGAATGGTCCGACGAATTCGAGAGAATACCGCAACAAGTATTCCAGAGGGTCGTTCACATTTCTCCATGTGGTAGGCGCATCCAAGTCTAGTCTTAACTATCTTAAACATTAACATTGAATTGACCCTTGACTTAGGAGTTGTAATATTTGGGGATGCAGCATCTCGTATAGGTATTCAGGGCATATCCCTTAGACCCATCAGCGACGCTCGAGACGCACTTTCACTATTCTTAGATCGCTACTTGGATTCGTACAACGCCATAAAAAACTTGTCATCCATGGGCTACCTACCAACTGACGATGATCTCCGAATTCGCGAACTGACAGTGGAAGAGCAAACATCTCTCAACAAGTATTTCGAGAATATCGCTGAAATTTCCATGGTCCGCCGTATTATTAAAGTGAGCCCCTCTAGATTGCTCGACATCTCTCCTAACCTCCTAGGTACTGACCGCTGATGCCTTACAGTCCATGGAAGACGTTGAGCATAATAAGGGAATCGTTCTTACTATCGGTAGAGGACAACTGCCACATTTAGCAGGAGCCCAGGAGGCTGCTTCCACTCTCAAAAATAAACTTAAGGATCTTGAAGAACAGCAGACGAAGCTCGTTCCTGAATGGTGGACTGCTTGGAAAGAGAGTCAGAACCAGGAGACCTCGGAGAAGTAACAAAATCGTGATGATGAATCGAGGAGCTCAAGGACATATGCTCCATACTCGTACGCTTGTACAACGAACGGCCTCGTCACTGGTCACCTGTGAGCCCAAAAGGTATATACAACGACCTATGTCCCTTCGGAATTCTTGCAGTAGGAATATCCAATGAAACGGATGTTCTGATAATCGTATTAGGTACTGATGGGTGTTCTCCCAGGAGGCGTGGTAGAGCTATGCACTAATAATACATGAACTGTCCAGAAAAAAAGTTGCTAAGTAATGAGTTCGAAAGTACTTGTTAAAAGGGGTGCTAGGGTGCCCAAAGCAGTGTCCCTACTGAGAAAATGCATGAAAAAAGTAGAATCGTCCACAAAGGGAAAGCACAGTGTGAGGAAGTCGATGATGCTCTAGAAGGTAGTCCCAATGTCACTGCAGCCAAGGAGCGGTAAGACACGGTGGTGGATACTTCCCCAGCAGCGTCTGTCACTAGTATAGTGACAACTACTGGGGGAGGTGTTATTAATGGCAATGCAGAAAAATTGGTAGGTGTTGTCTTCTGTCCGAATAAGGCACTATATGTGTTATTTGCCAGCCCAGACGATACAATGCCGCCAACAGAGACCGGAATAGATGTATTGAGTGCGTATGGCGGGGTAGTAAACGTAGGAGTCGATAGAATGAAGTTGGGAAGTACTGTTGGTACTGTAGCAGTGTTGGCAGAGAAGAAAGATGAGATATCGTCCGGGGTCTCTGTGACGTTCGTGGTATTTTGCAAAGGGTATAATCCAATTAATGGGGGTTCCTTGCCATTAATTCCATAACTGTATAAAAAGGAAGTACATTTAAGAAAGATACTTGACTTGACCAAAGCATTCTTTGCATACCTGAAGATGGAATACACGGTTCGTAGGAACACAGACCCTATTTGCCAATCAATACCATCGGAGCTCGGCGGTAATGCTTTCGGCCATGATAAACAGAGGTTTGGATTTCCCGACGCTGGTCCTATCATGTAATCCGTAGGGAGCAATGTATAGTTACGACCTCTAAAGTAGATAGGGTATGAGTATCTGATGCGAGATAAAACAAGGCAGCAAAGACGTACCCAAAGGTAAATGACATTGGGACAGTAGTGTCACATGGAATTACCCATTGCCCCTCGGAATCGACCAAACGGGCACCATCAATCATAGTGAATATTCTCGACACCTGGCGATGGGATCAGTATTATAGTTCAAGGCAAAGAAATGCAGGAAAGTTACATCTTGATACGGGCCATATATCCCGGAGGTTCCACTGATCATTGCAAGGCGTAAATGTCAATACAAGATGGAAAAACTGACGCCCGAACTTACATATCGAACAACGCAAGGGACCGATTCTGGTCAACGCTGGCGTAGGTAGGTTTGGGGGTAATCTGTGTACCGTTGACCTTAAATAATAGGAATACTTCATTCAGTCATTGAAGATATATTTTAAGTATGCACTCACTGCTATACCCGTAACAGGAATAGCCCATTGAAGATAACTAGAGATGTTATTCTCCGTGCCGAAAGGTGGGAACTGTGCGACTTTATTCCATGATATCTGGCTAACATTGGAGACGATTGACGAGTCAATGGCGCCTAAAGTAAGTGTACCAGTGGAGTTCCTCGTCAAGCTGAAAGCAAATAGCGGGTATTCGAGAAGACCCTTGGCAGCCAATGTTGAGAAGAATGATGACGCTAAATCAAAGTAGAGTGAGCAGCTAGCATTCAATGAGTAAAAGCAACCCATGCAGCACAATCTTCACATAGCCTAAGAACCGTGCGTTCTGGGATGAATGCCACTAACCATTTGCCGTTCTTCCAGAAATGGAGGACAATCGAGGAAATCCAAGCCCCATAATCCCGCTTGCTTGATCCGTAAGAGAAACATTGGAACTTGTCACAATCCCTAAGGTAAAAAGGGAAATAGATGAAGATAGTTGCTGCGGAGAGCGCCCGCAATAAACATACCGAACGCCTGGTTGGAGAGACTCAAATTTGCCAATGAAATCGTTTCTCTGGCGACGAATCCTGATGCGACTGGTGACGTCAAAATGATGATTAGGGAAAACATAAGACCGTGTTTTTTTCGGCCACGTACATGTCGTATCCGCATATTGAACCTTGAACGCAGTGGAATTGTCACCGACGGCAGTGAATGTAGGACTGAAGTGTTGTAAGGGGTACCGGGGAATGCTCTGACAATTCTGTGTAGCACATTCCGTAGAAACGAGCCATAGGTCAGCAGAAGCTGTGTCCAAGTCGACACGAAAGTTGAAGCCTCCAGCTTTGATTATAGTGAAATAGGACCTATCCTTTGTTGAGCATTTGTGTCAGAGAAGGATGTAAAAAACGCACTGTTTGTCACTCGAAAATGACACCGGATTCAACCCTGCTCCAAATGTAGTGTTGTCTGCTGGCGAACGGGCTTGCAATGTGTGAAGGGGTATTGTAATAGGATCCGGTCGGGATCTTCGTGTGATACTGAGCTCGCCCGCATGCACACCTTGCTTTTGAAGCAAGCACAGCAGAAGGAACACCGGTATAGCGCGCAACGAGCAAAACATGCAAGGTAAGGCAAGCATTGGACCAATATCGCTATGCAAGGCTTCACTAGACGGCCAACAACATCTATGGGAATAGTCCTTTGTTGTCGTTCAAGGCGGTGGGGAATGTCCGTGAGTGGCGTGTTCCAGGGATTAAGTTAGGAATGAAGGAGCAGATGTAAGGAAAGTGAGTGAGTCAGTAGGTACTGACACTATGTATAGTGATGATATAGATAAACAGACAAGGGAAAGCAAGCCCGTACTTTCATGTCGTAAAGATTTTCCAGCTCCTTCCTTTTACGGAATAACACCGCCCTCATACCCGAGTGCCAACAGCAAATCGCTCTGAGCGTTGCTTTGAAGTCCTAACAGATCAAAGAGTAGAATAAAGATGGATCATTATAAAATACATCGAGCGCTGAGTTATATGAGTAAGTAAAGATATCCCTAACTTCTAGGACAGTAGGACCACGATTAACTTCTATTTGGTAACTAATGTATTGCCAGACCCTGGTTCAATGAACGTGGATTTTCCGAGAATGAGCGTTGAAGGAGCATAGAAAATTGTAGGAGACATGTGGGTGCAGGAGAGTGTACTTTCGCTCGTTTGTCCCAAATGACCTGGTGTTGTAAGAAGGTGAGGTTTGGGGCGAAGATAACTGTGCCACGCTTCGTAATGTGACGGCTTTGGTCATGATTCTGCTGGCCTAATTGCTAGAATGAAACTATAATCACAGTGATAATAAGTAACCACAATTCAGAAAAGTATCCTTGATTGACCTCTTTAATTTTCTCCAAGTTGGTATCGAACCAGATATCGTTGGCTTTTAGATTTTCCCCAGACATTTCCCGGACAAGCGAGTGATCGATATTTGCAGTGGCTTTGGTCGTCATCGAGGCTAACTCGCGTATAAACTTGGACGAACCAAGTACTTTGTTCAAGTAATGCTCAAAGGCGAGGCTGTCCTTTTCAGTGAAGCTGGCATTGGCCGATCTTATTATGCTTCCATTGGCTCTACGGTTTTGACCCAAATAAGAGAAAGTGTTGGGCCCTGTTATATATATCAACGTTGGAAACCATTGTAAAAGAGACAGGCAAAAGGACTTGCCAGTTGTAAACTGTTGAGAAGGTCGACCTAGATTATTCTTTTCTCGGAGATATGCTACATGCGCCTGTGACGTATGAATGAGACCCTATAACAGCAAAACTTTCAGGCCTGCCACGCAAAATTCACAATAAAAGAAAGTAGCACGGACTTCCGGACTGTGCGCTTGGATAAACAAGATCAGAGGAGGTCCAGGGTCAGGACCCTCGTCTTGATATGTGGCGACATAAATCGGAAGAAAAACAGGCATCGCGAAAAACTCTTGGACGTTCTGAATAACCGCTTGCTTGTTGCGGTTGGCATCAGTCGAGAGGAAACGTATATCTTTGTTGACTGTGTAGAAGCGTTGACTGTTAAATATTGGCGACTTGTGTAGGAGTGATACGGGCGAAACATTGAATTTTACAATTTCTATTGGGCGACTTCCTTCGCCGAAGAACAAAACTTGTCGGTCTAGAAACTCATCGGTGAATGGCGACGGCTCGACAGACTTCAGTTCGGAGGGCCATAGCGATGCGGTCGACAATTCTGGAAGATCAGACCCTAACTCAAGAGTGAGTCGTACTGTCTGATATCAAGAGCATATATGATGAATACCTGGAATGTACCTTTACATACAAGTTCAACAACCTACCATCATATTGAAATGTTGTCACTCACGTAGATTTCGAAATATATGTTACATATTCCTTAAGAGATAATCCTAAAAGTCAAAACACAAAATCCAGCAATATAGCAACGCATACCTCTGAGCCACGAATATTCATAGGTAGTGTTACTACTCCACCCGTTATCCAAGCTGAAAAGTATAGTGGAACAAAAAGATGTGGCCGCTTGAAGTCCAGAAATTTCCACTTCCGAGGTAGGTGCTGGGCAAACCTGGAAGTGACCCAATGGCTTCCTCCAGTAAGGAATTGTGCTGTTTTTGCCATACGCCTCTGAGCTGTTTCCGGAGTCATAACAAATGGATATGCTAGAAGAAGGGCTCTTCAAACTTTCATGGATTAGACGCGTCTTCACGGACCTCTGAACTTTTTGTGTAAATGGTACTGCTCCGAAGTGGGTTTGGTGTAGCTGATATTTCTGCAAAGGCAGCTCGAGATGGACGAGTTTGCCTTTGCATTTTTTCGTAGTGCTATGAGCATTTCATGTATTGAGGACCACCTGTCAGAGTTCGAAGTAGAGCAGAAATTGAGCAGAAAACCAAAAAGTTCGCAACTGAGAATAAACCACCTACAAGCGGGCCGCAATTTGCGAAGCACCGGCTTCAGGTACCGACAACAAATTAAGAAGGCATTACTTACATCACGTGTGCTTTAGTCGATCACTTTCCCCGTTTCGCGGTCGGACACGTAGGCCAATAAAATTATAGGCAGGGGTCATATTATAGTGGTTATCCTGTCGAGTGCGTTGTCGCCGCATACTCTTTCTCTTTCCTTTCGGTCTCTCTTTTTACTCATTGTTTCTTGGCTACTATGCTGTCGCCTGCCTGGCTGATAGTCCTGGTGCTCGCAGCGTTCGTTGCAGCTGCCACCGACTATTACAAGATCTTAGACGGTATGTCGTGTTTAGAGTTTACTGAGATATGTTATTTATCAAAGAACACGTTGCCAGTTCATAAATCTGCTTCTGAAAAGGATATTCGAGCCGCATACAAGAGGCTTAGCAAGAAATATCACCCCGATAAATACAAGGGAGAGGATGCTGAGGAACGTTTTGTAAACATTGCTAGAGGTGCGTAAAGGAGCCTTGTCAAATGCATATTGTGTTCTAATATGCATGTATATCTTAATAGCATACGAGGTTCTATCGGACGCAACTGTGAGTACATGCACCGTTATCATCGTTGTCGGTAAAGGCTGATAGGAGATACAAGAAACGTCAAATATATGACCGACATGGCGAAGTGCGTTGTTTAGTTAAGGAAATAGGCGCTTCATTCTGACGTGTTTCTACTATAGGAAGGCCTGAAGGCACATGAAGGTGGTCAACACCAGCCTAATCCATTTGACGTCTTCTCCAATTTCTTCGGAGGACGTGCGTGTTCTTATCTTTACTTTTATTTGAAATCACTCAATTAGACAACGTGCAGATCAACAACAACAAGTTCGTCGCGGTCCATCATCCCTAACTGAATTTGAGGTTTCTTTGGCCGACATGTATGTCCCATTAACATGCAGTTTGTATGAAAACTGATTTCACAAAATCGCAGATACCAAGGAGCAAACATAGATGTGAGATTTTATACTCTCAATTGTGTCACCTCATGACTAAGTTTTGCATTTATGTAGTTCATGATAAAGAAACGTATTCTTTGCGATCACTGTAGAGGTTCTGGAGCAGCTTCGGACGGAGATATTCATACGTGTACAGGATGTAATGGGCAAGGTGTTAAACTAGTGAAGCAACAGGTGCGTCTCGTCCGACATTCTTCTCTCTTGCTATCCAAGACTAACGACTCCACAGATTTTCCCTGGAATGTTCGCGCAAAGTCAGGTGTCATGTAATGAGTGTGGCGGTAGAGGAAAAGTCATCAAAAAAGTTTGCCCTCATTGTCAAGGACACAAAGTCGTTGACCACACCGCTCATTATACCCTGGATGTTACACCTGGCATGCCAGAAGGACATGAAGTTGTCTTTGAGGGCGAAGCTGACGAGAGTCCTGATTGGGAAGCTGGCGACGTCGTTTTGAGAGTGAGAAGCAAGAAGGAGAAGGGCGGATGGAGAAGAAAAGAGACGAGTCTCTACTGGAAGCAGACCATTGGTGTTGACGAGGTGCGCGTCATCTTTTTTTTTGTGGTCGTCTATCTATAGAATAAGGCTGACGTGTATTATGACACAGGCTCTCCTTGGATTTGAGCGGAATATCACTCATCTAGACGGTCGTAATGTACAGATTGTGCGCAAAGGAGTCACTCAGCCTGGTACGTCTTTCCTTGACCGTTCTACTTCTCTTTGACGAACCTCGTGTGTACCTGTGCATTGTATAGGTTTTGTGCAAGTAGTGAAGGGAGAAGGAATGCCAGTGTACGGGAGCAGAGATGTGAAGGGTGATTTATTCATTGAGTACAGCGTGGTCTTGCCTTTGGAAATCACACCAGAAATGCGTCGGAGTAAGTGCTCTCTCCCTCTCACATCATGTCACAGGTATAGCATCGCCCACTTCCGGGGCTGTCACCGCCCTCCTGTGTCTTCCTTAGCGCTGTTTTCTTTTTCCTGGGAATCTCATCACTGACTTTTTCCTTCTATTTCTTAGAAATCACAGAGGCTTTCCGTTCGCCGTCGTCAACGCACGATGAGTTATGATGTATCACTTAGAATAATACTTTAATCTTCCAGATATTTATCTTTATTGCACCGAACGGTTGGAACCAGGAAAAAACCATAACAGCCAGCATCATAGCACATAAACCTCCGGTCACTTATACTACCTTCCAAATCGCCAACCATTAGTGAGCATGATAACTCGGGACTGCGTTTTCTGATTACACCAAGTTGCAGACCGAGTCTCCGTGAAATTTGAACAAAGTCATCAATTACGCAGTTTAGGTCGGAAAGTAATTGACAACGATGCGCCCACTGTCCATTGGTGTGCTAGCGACAGTCAAAGTCAAATCACAGCCATTTTCAATCACAAATCAAACCAGAGTGTCACAAGTTACGCAGAACCTCGCGGTTAGCTATGAGCGTAGCCGTAAGGTACAGAAAAGGTCGAAGGGAACATTTTGACATTTCGAGAGCATGACCCTTTGAGTGCCACCGCGGTAGGCTAACGATGGAGAATAAAATTTAAATGAATCATGAGGGTATTTTCCAATAATAATCTTTTTCAACGAGTTGTTGACGTCGAGCACTGATCATCAACATATTTTACCAGATATTCGGTTTTGCGTAGGAGAACTATTCTTGGAATCCTATTGGACTATTCCGTGAATTGTCTTCTTATGGCTAACCGCCGTGTATGTCTTTCGGTTATACAGGTCCATATTCACAGTTGAGAGTCCTCGGGCTGACCGGTCTTCACCGAGCCGTACGATTAGGAAGAACCTCCTTTGGCTCGTACATTTTCACTGCCACTGCCCCTCAACTTGCGAACTGCCTCCAACCTTCTTCCGTGATTTGAACTCGACGCTAAACTATCTGGAATTATGTGTATACGGAAAGGACTCAGGAGAGCTGGTTGACTAGTGATGACACCGTACCGGGCCATTAAACATTTGCGAGTTACCCTGGCCATCTACTGACTCTCACCCGAAGCCATCAGCTAAAGCCGCGATAGATAGATATATCCTGGTTTCCATGGTCCCATGGCGGGTTCATGCACGACGATGGGTTATTTCCTGCGCAGAATTGGCAGATGGACAAGTTGTGAGTGATGATGTGCTAAATATAGGTATTTTGGGCTTGCCAAGCCATTGATCAACGTAGATTTGCTAAGAATAGCGTGAACGGGAGAGCAGTATTCATATTTTCGCAGGAGACTGTCTGCCACAAGAATCGATGGGCGGTGTCTGTACGTTTTACTACTGTCAAGGTATGTCCTTGTCATACTGAAGCGTACCATTATTGTGGTTTGACATTGGTATGCAGCCATGGGAGAGGCAATTATCAGGTATAAATACTTGGACTGTCCACTGAGGAAGAAGCATCAGTTCTTTCGTTCTTCGTTTTCTCTTCTTTCGTTCGCTCTTTGCCCTTTTTGTTCGGCCAGGTTGCCCAATCACAGTCTTTGCACACTTCGTTTAATCACCTCCAGGGTAGGCCTTACATTCGTGCTTATAGCAGTAAGTCTTTCCTTCTTTAGTAACTCGACAAACTACTCACTCACTATCTATTCTCATCCAGACTTCGATTTTATCCCATTTCAACTTCTTTAAATCATCATCATGTTCGCTAAACTCGCTACCGTTCTCGTCGTCGCTCTTTCCGCTTTCTCTACCGGCGTCTCTGCCAAGCCCGTCCCCAGCACCGGCCTAGGTAATGCACTCTATATATACTCAAGTGGAGTCGATCTAACAGAAAATGTCATTCTATAGTTGCCCGCACTGGATCTCACTCCTTCGACAACTACGGGGGATTCAGCTCCCTCAGTGGTTTCGACAACTTCTACGGCTCCGACAACTACGACAACAGCCACTTCAGCGAAAGCTCCATCAAGGTCGTGAAGGAGAAGGAAGTCGTCTGCCACAGCGAGACCATTGAGATCGTCCAACAGCGTCTCCTCGTCCTCCAAGAGATGGCCAAGCGTGTCATCAGCGAGCAGATCTGTGAAGTCGAGACCCAGACCATCGTCTTCGAGCAATTCCACTCCAGCTTGCACGGCTTCAGCCGCGACCTCAGGCGCTTCTCTGGTCGCAACGTCGGATACGACTCTGGCATCACCTCCCACTTCAGCAACTTCTACGGAAGTGACGGTTCCCTCAGCACCGACGACTGGGGTTTCTCCGGCAGCAGCCTCGGAAGCTCCTACGTCGTTCCTTCCGGCAACAACTGGGACAACAGCCGCTCCTACGGAAGCGTCGGCAACGCCTACAGGGCCGCCCGCTCTGCAGTCACCAAGTTCTAAATAATTCCATCTTCCCCTGGAACTTATTTATCAAAACGACTTGGCCGTGCTCTTCGAATTATTTAATTGTGGCGCCCAAGGAACCTTTCTGACGACCTTCTTTGCTTAGCGCATTTTTTATTTTTGATGATTTATACCACCATGGGACAATTATCGTAGTTTACGGACGCATTGATTTGTAAACGACTCGCCTAATAGCCTTGGATCGATTTTACGACTCCTGGTCCTTTTTTTATAACCCTTTTTTTATATACACTTCATTAGCATACACAAATGCCATGCATTTTATGCTCCGTTTACATCAAATTTAACGCTGAGTTTGATTGAGAATTATTGTACGACCCTTCCAAAGAGCCAACAATTAGAGTCAGCAAACCTACGCGAACTTTAGCGCTCACGCAGAACATCCAGCTTGGACGGTTCTCGTCAAGAAATAACGACAACCAGCGCTCGAACGATGTTCAAAGACCGTTTTCTATGGGACGTACGAGCTTACTGGATGAAGGAGAAAAGATAATTGTAGAACCCTCTGTCATCATCACTTTTCAAGTTGCCGCTGGAAGTCTTCTCGCATGCGATAGGGACAAATAAAGTCCTAGTAATTGATTAGCCACGTGCTCATGCCGACCTTGGGTCTTGGAAACGATTGCCTTAGTCGGGACTCGGGAGCCCGCCATCTCGATCATGGAAAGATGTTTTTTGCAGGAGCGCGTAAACAATGTTGAGAGGACCCGCTGGACATATGCACCCAGATGAATACCTTGATTCGATCTACGGTCGACAGATACTTGGATGACGGCCATTGCTATTATAATAGTCTAAAAGACCTCCGTTCGATATCATCCCTCCCTGGCCCATTGTTCAAAGATAGTTTCTACAAAAACTACAATCTGGGCGCTTAAACAGTTTGGGCTGAATCCCCAGCTCCGGGATTCAGGTTTTCAATTGCACTTACGCTAGGATGGTCGAGTTACATTCAAGTGCGTATGCATGTGTAAAGTATAATTGCAGTGACCCAGGGTATCAGAAAAGTGTATGGTATAGATCCATGTGAGCCCTGTTGACAGAGGGAGAAGCTTTGTGTCAATCCGAATAATTTGTGAGGATCAAAACCAAAAAAAGAAAAACCTACCTGTGCGCCTTATCTGTTTCCTTCTGAACAAAAGCCCTCAACAACGCAGGGGCCCAACCCTCGATGCGCTCTGTTACTCGAGTTTTCATTGGATCGCCATTTTCGACCGTAAATGTACGCAGCCTCCACACCATAAGCCCGCCATCGGAGATAGACTCGGATAGAGCGTATATTTCTTTATTTTTTTGGGCCGCAGAGTCACTCAACAAGCTTGACAACGCATCGTTATCCCAGGAAAGTGTGCCTGTAAGTAGGACTTTGCTCGTGAACATTCCAAATAGGAGTGGGATACACTCCACCCTCGTGAAGTGTTGACGCGTCACGGTTGGTTTGCCGCTCTCTCCTTCCCTTGTTCCACTGCCCTGCTCAACTGTCTCTGAGCCCTCTGGAGCAGTGAAGTTACGAACAGCCACATCCTTCAGCAGCAGCCCGTCTGGGTATGAAGGTATCGGGAGCTCGACGATGTCCTTCTGCTTAAGCTCGATAACCGTGCACAGCTTGGAAAGGCGGCACACGCGTTCATGGCCTTCTGCCGTGCCTAGGATGGTATAAGCATCCTTCAAGGAAACAGGCAGCACGACAGTATTCTGAACGAAGAAATTTGGAGGTGGGTCGGTCTTTAAGGGCAGCGACGCAGATATCGCCATGGTAAGTTTCTGGTTGAGAGTGGAACTCGTAAGACTTGAAGCTTTTAAGACTAAAGTACTAAGGGCCTGTCTGGATCCCCAGCTCCGAGAACCGATCAGGCTGCAGGAGGACCTCCTGCAAATGGTAGGTAAGACAATGATGAACCCAATCCGGAGCTCCCGTCATATGTAATAGAAGCCTGGCAAAAAATCATCCCAGAAGCTGAGTGAACAATGGCGGTACCGAGGCACATTTGCAATGGTTCTGTCGATACGCATAGACAAGCTATGCAAGTGTGAATGCGGCGCAGAAGTTGGACTCTAATGGATATGGACGTACCAAATACTCTCGACCCGAGCGGCGTCTTGCTATTGCGAACTTGCTAAACCCAGGTCCAATCTCGGATAGAAGCTGTCCAGTGGATAATTATGATAGCAACCTATACGAAGAACCCAGCAGTAACTTGAAATTTCAACCAGACGAAAATCCGGAAATCGGAAAGCGAGACAGAGCACCGTCAATCGACAGTTCTCATTCGTACTTTTCGAGTGACCCAGAAACGGAGAAAGAGTCTGATATAACCAGCATTGCGGGAAAAGGCAAGAGAGGGCCAGTTGGTCCCAAATTAGACGAAATATGAAAAATGGAAGTTGAAAATCAAGGAGAAGGATCCTCATGCAGAATTTGATGACAATAATATTCGAATTGCCACGGCACGCGGTGTGTGGCACAGGCATAACAGTCGAAGAGCCCTACGACATCGTAAGATGGAATGATGATCACTTGAATAAGTGCAAAGCAAAGCAGGGAGGACCGAAACTGCGAACTCCACGTCCATTGAATTCGCCTTTGGAGTCAGAAGCAGGAGCGACTTGCTGGCGTCTGAGCGTCTCTGAGCGTCGTCAAAGGAGACTGCTCGCTGTTCCCCCGCCTTCCCCGCCTTTTATGTCGGTTACTTCCATAGTAGTGATAATAAGCTTTCTTTTGTAAAAATTTGATATTAGTAAATTTTAAGCTCCGCAGGCCCTTGTTACCGATCACCTGGAAGTTAAACGGATTTGACCTGTTATGAATTCGTAACACACGACCCAGTCATCGCAATGCCCAACTTTGCACTACATAGGCTTTGTTGACACCATGATGCTCTCGTAGCTCACCTCCTAGTAAAGAAGCATCGCAATAGACAGCCTTGGCCCTCCTTGGCATCATTCTTGGTCTTTCTCGCCTTTTCTCGATGTCCTAGAGATGAGGAAAGACGACCCAGCGAAGTGGTGTCTTCATTTTATATACTTATGTGCAGCGTCATCCGGATAGTATCTTGTCCAGACTCCATTCATCCAGAGCGAGTGGAGGTCCAGGATCTCATTGCTTGCGCCCTTCGGGCTCCTCCATGGGCCAACTTCATGTGTCTGCCTCGCGGTTGCTATTGGACGCGATTGGAGCTGATTGCAATTTTTCTTTGTTACCAAGGTTCTGTGGAGAAAGATCTCCGTTGCGTCTTCAATTATCATTATGTGCACGTCGAAGTTGTTGTCGAGTCTCGACTCAATTAACTGCCATATCATAACAGATGTTGGGGAGCTATTATTTTAACCGATTTCATATCTTTGGTGGTTCCGTTCATGTCCCACTGCTTGCCTCCGGACTAATCTTTCTTTTCTCCATCTTCCTCGCCTCCGTCGTCTTTTTTCGTTTTTCTTCCTTTTCTATTCTACTCAACTTTATTCATTCATTTCTGGTAAGATACTCTCGACATTATCTTTTACTTCGCAAGAAACTTATGCACTTTTGGATCTCTACAGGCTGGACCTTATTCTATTTGACTGGTTGAGGATATGTTTACAAGGGAAAAGACGCGGGAAATCGTCAAGCATGGCCTATCACTTGCGAGAATCAAACTCGTGGTGAGTAATAAAAGAATAATCCACTATTGTGTACACTCATACTCGATCCGCAGTACGAGAGACTTACGATTACTCGATTTGCCACGCTCTACTTCATTTGTGCCCTTGTAACTGGCATCCTCTTGAGTTCGTTCCACGCTGCTAGCTTAGCTCACGACTCGGAAGCAGCGAACGTATTGGGTGACGCTATAAGCCACTCTGATTTCGCTACCGGCGTCACGAGATTGAGAGGGAATACAATCGAGCTGTGCTCTGGTGTCCCTGGAACAGCTGGTACTACATGCACAGGTGTCTTTTCGTTCGACGGGCAGGTCAGTGAAAGGAGGGACGTGGTGCAGGTGAGATCTAAGCGTACCTATCGTTCATTATACTAAGGTTACAAATAGTACACTCGCGACGACGACGACGACGACGACGAGGCTGAAGATAGTGACGATGATGACGACCACCTAGGCCACCATGACAAAGATGGTAATGGTAAAGGGGGTGTCATTCTTCCGCCCATCACACTACCCTTTCCTACTTTATCATCGACTTTATCCTCCTCCTCGACTTCATTATCATCATCGCCTACTTCTACCTCTACCTCGCCGATCACATCCACCGCAAGTACGAAGCCTCAAGAAACTTCAGGAACAATTTCTTCGACAACAGCTTCGCAATCTACAGCTTCGACTACAGTTTCCTCACCTACGCCCACGGTGTCTACTGTATTTTCTGGAAGTTCGGAAGAGCTCTCTGAAGCTTGTGTAGTGTCGTTGAGGTGGTTAAAGAGTACCCTCCACGACGCTCAGCGAGAGGACCTAGTAGCATTCTTTTTTTCGATTTGGCTCTTCATTCTTTCTATTGTCACTGTATGTTTACCTCATTTCTAGCTATCTTTGCGTTTTCAGCTTACCGATGCTCCCTCTAGCTTTTGAACGAATCAATTCCTCATCTCGCAACAGCCATAACAGGGCATGCATTGGCCACCGGATGGGCAGCATACCGAGTCTATTTTATTCGTTATATGCGGGACAGATACCGCAACCAGATAGTCCCCAACGCATGTAGCGGGCGTGACTTTATGGGCGGATGGTGGGAGGACATTGTCGAAGATGTGGTATGTTTTTAATCAAAGTATTCCCATGTAAATTTTCACTCAGTTGTTTTGTGACTTGCCTTGCAGATTCCATTGGTTGTCATCAATGGTGTCACTGTACTATCCCTGGGATACCTATCTTTCACATTGTACCAAGTATGTATCCATTACTCATCTTCGCAGCTTATTGGCCTTCTTATCTATTTCACTCACAGGTTTATGCTCATCGAACCTTCAAACGCGTTGGTGCTTCATCGAAAGTGCATGGGATTTACAAGGTACGACGAAATTATTATTATTATACAAATGTGTATCGGTTATCTTGATACCAAAGTGCTGTCTACTTCTTCAGCTCGTTCTTGTCTTCTCGGTATTTCTCCAACTATCGTGGTTTATGTCGCTTGCTTCATCTGCTATGTGGATCGATAAAGTTAGCGCCGGGACGCTGTCTCAATATGCCACCCATTCAAAATTATATCTGGCAGTCTTCATAGTCACCCTGCTGGTAAGGTCTATTTTACCCCCTTTGAACGATACATCTAAGTTGACCAACATCTCACAGCTTCAATTCCCGTGGATTATACTAGTGTGTATTTCTATTTCATTCAAAGTAACCTTAACATTTACATGTAATTGTTTTAGGGATGGATCAGCATCAGGCGGGAATCCAAAATCAAGTTCATCACATTCTGCATTATTTCTGCGATACTCCTTGCCTTTTCAATCTTGATGTTCTGCAGTGACAGTGAGTCTTTCGTCTATCAATGCCGGGATTTCTATTGATGAATAAATGTCAGTATACCGATATATCTTCTCGAATTGGCCATTCTTTGCAACTATCACTGTTACTAGCTTCATCTTGCTGGTTGGTTCTGTGGTGATTGGTGCTCTGTGCAGAGCAAATTTTGGAAAGGGTCTCGCGCAGTACCGTAAGTTTAACTGATATCTTTGGCTTTTTGATGAATTGTTCGCTGATACGTAACATGTTATAGTCGCAGCAAACGAGGCGTTAGAAGACGACAATTTCACTCCAGTTTTCTTTGAGAAACAACCTTACGTGGATGATCGCTGTGACAACCCTACTCTTGGAAAGTATGAGAACGATCTTTCATATTCTGCTGTTCAACATCACCCTCAGTTCCCTGTACCAACATACATGTCTGGTGGGGTTAGCAAGGCACGAACAAGAGGATCGTCAATCTATTCCGACCTAAACGCACCACCCATCTTGATTTCTGCCTCACCGCCATCTATCAGACCTCCCTCTACGGACTCTGAGAGTACCAAATCAGGCATCTCGAAATTTCTGAAGACATCGTCCGTTCATTCAGGTGTCAGCAACCAAAATAGAAACGGCGCCTCCGCCACTCTTACGGTACCGCCAGTTAGTTTTTCAGGTCCTAAGAGTAAGGGACTTCGGTTATCTACGGCCACTACAACGACAGATATATCTTCTATCCATTTTAACACGCGAAGAGATTCGACCTCAACCAATGGTTCGAACGGCAAGAAGTTCATGCAGGACAAAGGTGGCTTGCCGGACAATCCTCGCGCAGGAGGGTCTCAGGATTCAGATAGGTCTTAAGGGTTGTTGAGGTGTTTCTTTTTCTTTTTCTCCCTTTGTACTATGCACCTGTTGTGGTATTTGTTGTATTATATTATACACATGGACTGGAATCCATCGTTGTATTATTATTTATTGAAGACGGTGGCACTTGGGTTGCCTGACAGACAAGCACATATGTTTAGTAGGGTTAGCTTATTGTCAATAGTACTGCGACTATATTATTGTTGTATTGGACCGTCGAGGTCTGATGGAACACTTGAAAGGGGCAGGCATACTACATGGAAAATGTTTTAGGATTTTGTCCAAATACTGTGATTCTCAAAAGAAAGTGCTCACCAGCTTGTTGAAGACGTATATTTAGTGACAGGCTCTATAGTATTGCCATGATCATCGATCGCTTTAGAGACTTGGCATGTAGCCAGGATAGACGCAATTGATATCCAAATTGTCGAAAATCCCATGTATCTTCCGGGACAGATTCTGAAGAGGAAGAAAAAGTGATAAACACACAAAAAAGTCGACACGGATTTACAAACGAGAATAACTGACCTGCGACCAAATCCGAATGCGCTTAAATCGGCCTCGTTGACCACTTCGAGTTTACCATCTTTTAAAAACCTTTCGGGCTTGAACTTGAATGGTTCTGGATAGGTCTTTTCGTCGTGAAGAATGGCCCTGAGAAAAAGAATGGATAAGATACATCCAAAGAGTTGAAAGAGAACGGTGCCTTTCTCACCAAATATTGGCAAAGACCAGCGTCCCAGCCTTTAGGTTATACCCGTTATATTCATCGTCCGATTCCAACATATGCGGTGCGCCTATACAAGAAATTAGTAATCGAGTCCGAACTGGAGTATAAACAGAAAGAAGTTGATAACATGACAAGGGAATCCAGAGTTACCTATGGGACTCGAAATAGCCCAGCGGAAGACCTCCATGGTCAGAGCTGTGACGTATGGTAATGATTCCTTATCATCGAAGGTGGGTAGATGTCCGTTCGATAAAACGGCGTCGATCTCTTTTTGAGCTTTCATCTGCGCTTCTGGGTTTTCCAAGATGGCCATAATAAAACCTGTCAATGTAGATATAATCTGCGAGTCATATGCATTGTTATGAGTCTCCTGAAATTATGTCCCCAAAACCAAAAGTATTACGTTGTCAAAACCAGCTGTTAAGCACGTAAAATTTAGAAAGAAAGTAGTAGGTATGAATAATCCGAGCACCTACCTGAATACATAGTTGCAGCCGTGTTCTTTACGAGTTCTTCCTCCTCGCCCCCTTTTTCAGAGTGTTCCATATCTTGCAGGAGAGTGGAAACGAAAGAAGGAGCAACATTCTGCTCAGCCTATACAGATCGCGTCAGTTAATGCGACATGATTTATCGCAAATGAAACTACCATGGCCCGTTTGGCATAGTCAAAGGGCAATTCGACCATGGCTAAGCTTGCTTCTCTTGCATCTCTCGCTACTCTTTTGAATCTTGCAAAAGGCATCCAGTCGGGGATGTATTTGAGTATAGGGAATGTGTCCACCAAGTAAGTCCCAGGGACTACGGCCTCGAGAACAGGTTGAATGCCGGCTTCGGAGAGTTTCACGTAAGGATCGTTTTCTCGCTTTGTTTCAATTCCATATGTGACGGACAAGATTACAGAACCTGCAAGACTGCGAATAGAATTTACTGGGCGTTGAAGAGTCGGAAAACACTTTTTGAAATAAGAGAGAAACATACTGTCTAAAGTGATCTAAAAACTTCTCTGGTTCTCGATGAAGGCTTGCGGTCAACTCTTGGGCTGCTTTGAGCGACTTGGACTCGTAGAGGGCACCTGCATTCGAGTGGAACGATTTTTCGAATAGCTTCCGATGCGCACGCCTACGGAATGGGGTCTTGCGTTATTTTATCATTTAAAACGTTATGGGACATTCTTACCAGCGCGGACCTAGAATTAAAGAGTAAAATTAGGGTGGTTTCTACCACAACATGAAATATGGACTTACCATAAGGCATAGTCCCGAGATTAAAATCCCAGCCCATTAATTCTGTTACCATAGGCATACGTGGTCTAATAGAGAATTCAACGATTAGTATTTAAGTCTATGCAGTTCGAGTTGGTACTCACCTGCTCGAATATATCGAGGAGCGTTTATCAAGAAGTTCCTTAGCACTTTGGAAATTGTCCAGGATCACGACGTTCGTCCCCAGCATGCTCAGTTGCATAATATCACTGTCTACCAATGATGAATCAATGAAACAATCTTCAGCTGAGATTCAAAGGATCCACATACTGAATTCTTTGCACCAAGAATGAAACCTTTCCCATGACAATTCTCTAGGAAAGACAAGTGCATGACCAAGGAGGAAATGGGCTGGTGGACCAGGCGGACGACGAGACTTGGTTTTGCGAAGCCTAGAGTCAATTATGACCACGAGAACAGCGAGTGCCGCCAGAAAAGTTGTTGGCGTCACCATTCTCTCGGGGGACCTGAGTCTTGGTCTTCAGAAGAGTGCAGGGAGGAGGAATATTGGATATTAGCTCAAGCACACCAACTTATATCCTAACAAAAAGCCTTTATGTAATGAAGAAGCACGCGCAAATCAAGTTTCCGGTACTATGTTATATATGTGAGGCCTGAAAGGGTCGGGACGCCACCTTCTCGTACAATTGATCCTTCAATAGAAACCATATAGCATTTTGAAGAAGAAGATTTTCGAATACTAGAGCATTCATTGGTGGTTAGGAGGTTTTTGTACAATTTGTGAGAGGTGTTATTCTGTGTGATTGAATTACGCTCCAGGTCCCAGGGGGACATGTGGAATGAACATGCCGGCAAAAATTAAGGGTCGTCGGTGGTGGCTGTGTAATTGAAACACACGACAACTGTCATTTGGGCTTCCATCAGCGATCACTAAATTGTACGACCTTTCCCATCCCACACCTTTATCTTATGCTAGACTCAGTAAAGGGCTGAAACCAGAATAGTCGATATATGGCAGATTTGCAATCGCGCCTCGGCCCCAAAGTTAAAGAGTATCACCCAAATCTGTCTTGGGTACGGCCAGGTTTCCGTGTATCAAAGCCACAGAAGCGCATACAATCCTCCGAGCAAAACCAGTGGCATTCCAGAAATAACGACAGCGACTCCTTGACTAGTGAAGAAGACCGGGATATGTCGCATGACTCTCCTTGGCAACATTCATCACAGAAAGCACCAACTCTCCTGGCACGCATGCAGCAATTATCTGAGCCAAAATCTCTGATAGACCGAGTTGGATCTCCAATTACAGAGGACTATTCTTCCAGTAACCAGATTCGAAGGCGAAGCCAGTCTATTAGGATGGACGAGGGCGAAGGCGACGGTGATAACTCGTCAAATCCCACCATAGAATCAGAGTGCATCAATCGAGAGTTGCACACGAAAACAGTATGACTTTTTCGTTTTTGTATGCTGCAAGTTATCGAGCTCAAGATCTTCCTCATTAGGTTTCCGTTACCCAATCAAACGGTATAGCCTCCGGACACGAGGCTATGAGGAATCTGGGAAAAAGTGTTTCGTTTGTTCAGGCTCACAGAACGGCTTCCGAGTTTCACCTAAACCACAATGGCATACATCTACAAACGAGCGACGCTGCTTCACCTGGAGACCACTCCAACTATCCTTCCACGACAATGGATGCCATAGCACCCCACAGTACAAATTTAACGTCAAATCCGTCCAGTATGACATCCCTTTCCCACTCACAATCCCAGAGCTCAGGACGTGAAGATGGTCAATTCTCAGAGCATTCAAAGAGTACCCCTTCTTCGAATGAAGTACGGAATTACCTTCTATCTCTCGTCTTACTAAATGCAGAAGAACGTCTAAAGCAAGCAGAAAGGGAAGGTGCACCTCAAGAATCTATCGTGGAACTTAATCCAGACGCAATCACGAAGGAAGACTCTGCAGCATTCTACAAGAATATGCGCCGGGTTAACAAAGATTTAAAAGGCTCGGAAAGCACATCACCCGCAATTAATTCCACGCTGCACGTCAGCCACGCCCCCATTGCATCTGACTCAACACCAGACTCTTCGTCCATGCCACAGTCATCCACAATGATAGCAGGAACTTCCCGACTACCTCTTCCCGCTCAGACCTCGCAACCATCAAGTCAAACAAGCGCATATATGGACCCAGGACGCAGAATGATGATGCAGAAGGAGCGCGCAAGGCCGATCGAAAGAAAATCTCCATCAAGGAACGTGGCCCTTGAAGAGGATTTTCATTCATCAACTTCCACGTACCGAAGAGCCAGCGATGGCACGCAACGACCTTCCACAAGCCCTTCTCGAAGCACAGGATACAAGCGGGAACGTCCAAGAGGATCAAGTCATTCATCTCAAATATCTGAGTCGAGATATAACAAGCGACCTCGCTCAATATCGCCGGTCACTTCTATGGCTCCGGAGCCATCTTACCATCGTCATAGACGAGGAAGTCATGCTACCACCTCAAGTAGCAGTCGTCGTTCCCCAGAGCCACGCAGTCTACCTCAAGATCCGCCTTATCATCATAACAGACGTGCAAGTTACGCTACTACCACTTCAAGTCACGGACCCCGTTCACCAGAACCATACAATCGCCACCCTCTAAACAAATCACCTTATTCCCGTAATCGGCCTGAGTATCCAAAGTTTGCACATGGGCGAGATTATGACCGTCGGGATTTCAAGGCCCGCAGATCCAGATCACCTGTGGATAGAAGAGGATCAGATAAACATCGTGAAGATGATTATCCTCCGCGTAGGTACCAGCACAATAAGTACGATCGTGGCGCACCTTACCGATACAACGAGCATTCGAAAAATCGATATAATAATTCACCAGAACGACCACGAAGACCGGCACATCGCGACGACGAATATATACGTAGATCCGCTTCGCCCATTAGGCAGAGCCAAAATCCATCCAACTCTGGTCCATCAAGTTCAAAGTCCCCAGATAGACTTTGGATGCCGTCACATGTTCCTACTCCTGGACCACCCTCGCCTCACAAACCACCAGAGGAGCTCTTGCAACATAATATATCCGACGACAGGTCATCTCCGTCATCGATTAGAAGACCAGCACCAGATATAAATCATACTCCTGATGAATATGCTTCAAGGTCAATGTCGTTAGAAAGCTCTTTATCGAAACGTAATGTGGTTGGAGAAAATCAACGACGAAGCCTGCAACCAGAACCAATGCAAATCGGGCTCTCTACTCCTCCACCTCATATTACTGAGCAACAAGAAGAGGATAACATAGCCCAAGCCCTTGAGCCGACTGAACAAGACCGGTCTATGGAACAAGGAGAACCCATGGATCAGGAGAACATAGAATGGGAAGAAAGTAGACAAGAAGAACTTATGAACCAACAGGAATTTGTTGAACAGCAAGAAACCATGGAACAGGAGGAGCCTGTAGATCAAGAGGAATTCATGGAACAAGAAGAACATGAAGAGGAACAACAACAGATCTTGCCTTGTCATTTGGTTCCTGGATTCTGGTTTTTCAAAATTGGTCTTTCAGACATGGGAACTTTGAAGTGTTCATTTGAAATAGACCATCAAACAGCAGTCAAATGGAATATACCTGCACTCCCGGACCCTAAGTGAGTGTATCAACTCAATATAAAGCATATTGTGCCCAATAACACTTTTCCGTCAAAAGCCAACCACCAACACCAATGTCAGATGTATTTGACCCGACGCAAGAGTTGCGGCCTCCCAAGGTCTCTCTTCAACTTTGTTCACTTTCACAACAACTTGTTCAGAATGTCATGCAAGAAATTGGGCCGGACCCATCTCCCGAGCAATTGACTCGTGCTGTTTATTCGACTGATAAACGCTGGCCACCTGCTGGTGAATTAATTATTGAGGTTAATCGTGAAACGGATAAGCGGAAGACCTTGCTGCCGCAAAGACTTGTAAGTCTCGTGAAATCATTGATGTGATATGAGCGCCTTTTTTATGCTTTTTGCTTAGAAACCCGCATCCCCTCCTGTGATGATCGAAGACCACGTCTATGAAGGGATGAACGAGATTCAGTTCATCCAATTGGCAGGAACGCCCGACACTATGTTTGCACTTTATGCGACAGAGAAACCGCAAGTCAGTTATTTGCAACAGCGTTTTGTCCCGTTGCCCACACAGAGAAAAGGACCCGATTATATTGAACCTGCAGTTGTAACAGTTAGACCATTACCATGATCGTTTAGAGTGTGAATTTGGACTTGTTATGTATGTATGCTGTCTACGCGCATCTACATAATGTTGGATTACCAACATTATTATTAGTACATTGCTGTGAATAATAGTATATCAAACCTCATTATAAAGATATTATAATTTTATGGCGAGGAAGGCTCCGGTATGAGGAATCCAACGAGGCACGAGTCGAGCATAAAGTCGACGTTGACCCAAGCATGAGTGGATGCTGTCAAATGAATTAGACGCTCCTGTACAAGGCAGCAAGAGGAACTGGTATGTACCAAATAATTTCGTGCCATCCCGTCCTGCGACCCGCATCAATTCTTTCTCTCCTCCAGGATGAAAGGGCAGATAAGCCGTCATATTGTAGACCTTGCCATTGAACGCAGACCAAGCATCGTCACGTTTATTATGTTGCTTCAGTACAGAGGGCGGTATACGCATGAGAGAATCGATTCCCTGAAATCCGCAGTTCAGTTTCCGTGAGTCACGATTTGTATACTTATCACAAGGAAGCTGACTCACGCGCAAGTCTGCACCGGATGACTTGAGAGCGGCCCAATCCAGAGGACTGTGGCCTGGCGCTAAAGCCACTTTCCCTGCTTTCTTTGAAGGCTTTGGTGGTGGCTTTGTTGTCGTTGGTGGGACAGCCAAGGAATTGCCTTTTGTATTCGGGACTCCAGGCTGCCGCACTGCAAGTGACGGTACGGGAGGTGGCGGCATGAGCTGGGAGTCAGTCAAGAAGCCACGAGTCGGTGCAGATTGGACTCGCTGGGCACTGTTCAGACTTGGGAATGCAGGCGGCAGATCAGCATCGTGTTCAGTTTCCGTTGCTTCTCCATCTTCCTCATCTGAAGTAGGAGGTGATATAGTCTGGAGCGTAGGTACTTGTATGGATTCAGCTTGGGTAGTATCGTTGTAGAGCCAGCTACGGAGGTAGGAAGTCATGATGATCAAGAACAGAGCAGTAGGTGGAGGCGCGAGGTAAGTACATGAACGAGTCATTATCAAATCAAATCATCCACATTTGCCGATGCTGTTGTTGTGGTTTGCTTGGTTATTGCCAAATTAGTACTTTCTCCGTCACGCCAATGTTTTCCAAATGCTTTCTGAGGTTGTCTATTCCAGGACTAGGTATACAGTTTACACGCAGTTTTTCCGTCAGTATATCGATTATTTGGTATCGGAAACTGGCTTTCGGTTATCATCACGGTGAGGTCGATTATGACGACGTTCATCTCGATGTCTGGGTCGAGCCTCGATATCACTTCGGTTTCGAGTAGAAGGCCGATTCCGGCTGCTCGAACTCTGCTTAACAGGAGGTGTTTTGATGAAGAACGGGCTGGTAGCGACTATCAGAAGCAACAAAGTCGCAACGAGCGACATCCAAGGCTGTAAAGAATATCGTTATCAGCATTACCGGTATCTTCGTAAATTGGGAAACAGAAATTCGAACCAAATTTCCGTAGCTTGCGGCGAACCCATGATTTTGAAATCTAGTTTTTGCCGTCCCAAACATTCCAATCATAAAGAGGAAAGCAAGGAAAGACCAGGCGAAGGATGACCAAGCCAGGAACTTGAAGACCCCATTGGTCGACTGCGAAGTTCTAGCGCATAGAATAGGCACGGTCGAGATCAGACACAGGAAAGTAAACACCGCAGCTGAGATAAATGCGAGTAAGAGTCGAGAACGGACCAGTAGCGGGAATGGAAACCTGGCAAAAGCAAGACTCTTACCGATTGGGTACAAGATCAAGGCTTTGGTGATAGGAACAGTTATTTCTGGCGTCCACGTATATCCCAATCTGTTAAAGGATATTCCGATAAGTGGCAGCGCTTGCCTATCTTAAACGCAAACGAAGGGTATTTCTCACTGGAGAGGCGAGCATACCAAATAGTTGTCCAAGCACCACCCCCACATACCAAACCTCACTCCATTTGCTTGATCCGAATGTAAGAAATATAACGTTGAGACTAGGGGCATCGAAAACGCAGGAAGGAGCCTAGTGGGCGTGAACCAGTGACAGTTAACTTGGTAAACTCGATCTGAATGATATAAATAAAACCTACAGCAAGATAAATGCAGTAACTGCGGCGAGGAAGACGTAGAAAGTAGGATTGGCGTAGATGATCATGATTGGGTCGTCAATTACTCGTTATTTATTTCTTATAGTCCAATTTCGTTTAAGGTGCGTTAACTAGTGCCTGTCAGAGTCTAGAGTGTGTCTCCATAGACAAACTTACGAAGTGGATTGGGTGAAAGAAACAAAAGTGAGTGCGTGCGTGCATCGTGGTTCAATTCTGGCACTAAACCAAAAGAGGATATCTTTTCTTAATGGGGTTAACCGATCTACTCCGCTCCAACACAACCTCGAGATCAACGGGGAGATAAATATCTATTATATACATTGTTCCAGTACAAGGTAACAAAGAAACGTTTCTATATGACATAAAAATGGCCACGGTAAGTATGTACTATCAGACAATTGAAAAGCACAAGATTTCGCATAGCCACAATATTAGTGAGAATACTGTATACAAGATCACAGTCCTTCGTGTACACTAAAGCGAAAAGAGGAAAGAAATAGACATAGATAGATTCGTGACGAATGATATGAATTAATTGGTGGTAAAATTACAAAGTCAAGAAGTGAGGGCAAGGCAGATGTTTGTTTCCATTCGATATCGGTCTGTATGATGACTGAAAAAGAGAAGTACGCAGAACAGAAAAAAAAGCATAAAGAAATAAGCATAAAAAAGATTCGATGTTTTCCTACACGAAATTCGGATGTATGCATGGAACAAAAGTGCGAGAGAGTGAGTGAGAAGGGAAAATTCAGACAAAATAAGTGACATATCAGACTATTTAGCAACACACAACACGCGATCAATGATTTGCTGGGCAAGGAGAGACGTTGAATAAATAGACACGATGGGAAGGGAGAAAAAACAGCGACTATGAAAAAGCTAGATGAACGAAGGGAGAGAATTGGAAAAACACGACATATATATAAAACCGTCCGTCCTCAGAATGTTAAAAGAAGAAAGTAATCATGCTCAACCCCTCCCCCTTCTCGGCAATTCCGGAATCAAATCGTGAGATGAGTCATGGAATAGCCGTGCGTATGGGTGTCCGCTAGGAAGTATAGTGTGATAAAAAAGACAAGACGGGTGTATATATATAAACTGAAAACTGAAAGAAAAAAAAATTGTATCGCCGTTGATGGTTTCGTTTGTTGGCATCATATGTGGGTCATTCGGACAAGCGTCGATTTGTGTTACAGTGTCATTACAAAAAGAGATGGGAAAATAAATTGGTTGGTTGGTTGTGACGCAAGTTGAAAGTCGCGGGAGAAAAAGAGAAAGGGTTCGCGTTGTTGTCGTTGGAGTGTAAAATGCGAGTTTTGGAAGTGAGATGACTGGTGATACAGCATGCGTTGTTGTGACAAGTCCCTGATTAGTACAACAAAAAAGAAACTCGGAGACGGGGGAGACTATGGTTCTGAAACAGAGAGGATTCGGAAAGGAAAAGTCTATAGTTATCATTCCGCTTATGCATTCGCCATGGAGGAGTCATCAGTCTTGGGTAATGTCATCAGCTATGAATCAAGTCGATTCCTGCGCCCAGTGTTCTATCCTCCTGCCGCTGACTTGGGACTCCTACGCTTGAGGGTGTCGTAGCAGCCTGTATTGCGTGAGCATGACGCATTTGCTCTTCCTCGAAGAGCTTTCTTCCAACGTCGGCCCGAAGACCAAGGTTGGGTTTGTGAGTACCACCGGTTCCCTGCGCATGATGAGCCGACCGTGCAGGTGATGATGGTGAGGCATTAATGAACTCGTGGATATTGAATTCCAGAGAACCTCCATTGCCACCAGAAACCCCGAAAGCGTTATTCCTAGAAGCTGCATCCTTTCGTCCTGCCGGACTCGTTGATCCTGATGGAAGTGGCAAAGGCGCTGGAGGTAGAAGCTGAGGAATACCATCGCCACCAAAAGAACCTGTTCTTGTGTGCATTGTCCTATTTTGTGAGCTGTGGATGTCACTAGAACCAGCCTTATTCCCACCGCCAAGTTCGCCGCCTATGCTGGATATACTAGACGTGAAGCTAGACTCCCCACCTCGGGTCAAGCCAGGAGGTCTGTAAGATGTTCCTCCTGGAGTCGCTACATTATCCTCGTGTGTAGAATCCATAGCGGAAGTAGAAGGGAAAAGAACTCTGCCCTTCGTTCGTAAACCGGTGTTACCTCCAAGGGTACGATATGCTGTCATATCTTTGCTGTCTTTATTGTTTGGCCTTGCGGGTGACGGCGATGTAGCAAGGAATAGCATTAAGTTGGCAGCTTCGCTGTCTGTCGGTGCAGCGCGAGGACTGGCATGTTGAGGAGTATTTCCTGTGTTATAAGGTGGAGGAGTCTGGATACGAGCTGTAGGCTCTGCAACAGGGTTTGATGAGGATGGTATGGCGGATAAATGAGTCGGAATGCTAGGACCTGACCGTGTAGATGATTGTGCAAAGTGTGAATAAGAATACGCGGAGCCAACTTCGGAACCATCAATACTCGACCTAGGCGATGATGCACTACCTATTGATGGTCGGTTATGATGCCTGGCCAACGAGGTCAGTGCCGCCGCCGCCTTCATATCAACGTCGCCGTCAACATCCATATCGTCTGCATTTTGTTTCCGTTTACCCTTGTCAATGGATCCCCCTTGAGTACGCCGTTTATTAGGAGACACCGGAGTTTTAACAGGTTTTGATGATTGCTTAGTCTTCGCATGTGAACGCGAACTCTCCGTCTTCGGCGATGCTTTTGGGACGCGTGGTCTTGGGGATGGCTCCGGCCGTGAAGGAGGTGGAACTGGGGGGTCGTTTGGGTTGTGTATTGTTCGCGCCTGTTTAGTCGCTGGAGGTGCTAAAATGGATGCATACAAGCTCGGAGCTTGAGGGGTGTGTCTTTGCCCAGACGCGGTATCATTATAGTTCGCGTAGCCTGGGGTCCCAGGTGCATTTGAAGGATGTGTTCGAGGGGAAGAAACAGAAGTGGGAGGAGCCATCGAGCCCGTACCACTCCGTCGTAGGCTGCCTGAGCCTGAACTACTGGGACCTTGGGTTGCAGGATTGTTGTAATAATTAGTAGCACCAACTGCCTTGCGTTTGGCGGCAATGGTGCGGTTGAATGAAGCCGTTTGACTCTGACTCTGTGCCTCGAGATCGCGCAAAGGAATGTGAGGGATATTGTTGGTCGCCTTGTACGACGCATAGGCTAAACGCGCTCGCAGTGCGCGGGTAACCTGTGGGAATGATGAGTAAGTGGTGAACGAATGGTTTCAGATTGCTACGCAGGGGAGTGGTCGGCGACATTGACATTAAATTAAGGACGTCATGCAGCTGGCTCGGATGCAAGGACATCAGGCATCCGCGCAGCTCGGAAGATCCATCACGTCTCCGACCACACAACGCGTCGGGGCAGAGGGGAAAAACATACCATAGCTACCTCAGCTCTTGCCAAAAACTTCTCCACAGCTGCTTTCTTCCTAGACTCCTGGTCCGCAATATCTGTTCCTAAGGAGGTGGAGGGTTGCTGAGAAGATGGGCCATGATGAAGATAAGCTGTCGGCGGCGAAGGGGACGTGGTTGAAGACGACGGAGTCGTCATTTACGCGTGAATGCGCTCTACAATATGGATACGGAATTTGTGGGTGCTCGTCGCTGTTGCGGACGGCGGGGAAAGGAGGAGCGCGTTATTGTGGATCGTGGTGAGAGTAGGGAGACGTTTGGAGAAACCAGGTCCCTGCGAGAAACGCGACGACGCGTTATCGGCATTTTCCGAGTTTCGGCTCTACATATGATCCCCTGCTCTGCCGGTTCCCTGACTTTCAGAATGAATTAGAGTCGTTCCTACATTTCATTTTCTCAATTATTTCAATGGATATACAATCCTAACAATTGTGGACACGTCTACCATCAAGAATAGCACCTCTCCGAATTATTCTCTTATTCAGCTCGGCCTCAATTAGTTCCTTAATCAGATGACTCCACGCAGTGACCTAAGGGCAATAAGGAAACTTTCTAATGGATAAATCTGTCCGTCTGTCCTCTGATGCCTTTCTCGACGTGCCATATGCATTTGTGAAGCACGCGTAATGTCATCGCATGTCACAGCTGAGGACAGGACAGGGACCCCGGAAAGTATGCAAAAATCCTTGTGGACATAAATGTCCATTCCCACTGCCCAGCGAAGGCTCATCCTAATCCCATTCCGAAAGTATTTTGAAGGGGGGAAGGACAAACTAGAGCTTTGGACGAGTAAAACTTCAATTCAAGTTGCCAACCCATGCCAAATAGTACACTCGCGATAAATGCCAAACTGATCTCTGTAAAATAAAAAAAGTACATATATCTGTATTTTTAGTTGTCCGGTTTTGTAGCCCACTCAAGTAGATACTTGGAAAATGGGTTTGGAATAAATGATCGTCTTTGTCGATAGGGCCTTGCTGTACCTCCGACTTTTTACGAAGCCCCTCGGGCTCTCTACTTATAGTTACGCAAGAAAAAGGATATTTACATGTTTCGGATAGCCTTCTTTTTTTTGTAAAATAAAATAAAGTCCTCACTGGTTGGCTAATATGTCGATAGTAGCAATTCATTAACATTTATCGTTGTATATCTAGTTGTGACAGGATACGAGATTAAATCAGACATAACAACATATAAGTACGTATGGTTTTTTTGCAGCCAAGGAGACTAATGAGTCTATGATTACAGTAAAAAGCCAACCAAAGCCATTACCCGGGACTGCTTAAGACAAGGACCAGATAGAGTAGAGCCCCACAGGGGGATATATGCAAGGAATAGTCAAGATATTGTAATGCACGCGTAAAGAAAGGGATGACACTGTTAGCAGATACTTAGAAAAGAAACTATACAGTTGGCCTGGATTGTCGGGGAGTGGAACTAGGGCAAATTTGGGGCAAATCCATGTTCGTAATCATGGTAGAAAAAAGCTATAGCAATAGGGCAGAATATAAGTTAGGATTGTTGAAGTTGGTGTTGAAGTGAAATGTTGAACGTTTTGAACCTTGGAATATTGAAGTTGAGCAGCGTTGAATAAAATCAATGGAACTTCGGAGCCAAATGATGCCGGAACCGGTAGTTTGTTCATGTTAGAAACAGGGGTAGCAGAAAATACGGGTCGATGAGAGGGCAAAATCCTTAGTGAGATGTTTGTAGGTATTTGAAACAGAGTCAGCAGAAAATACGGGTCGTTGTGAAGGCAAAAATCCTTAGAGAGGTATTTGTACATGTTTGATTCCAAAGTAGCAGAAAATACGGAGAAAACATAAGGGGGAGCGTTACTATATATGGTGAATTCAGACCGTGGGGAGCCTTACTTTCAGCAAGGCCACTCCAGTACTCTGTAGTGGTTTTACGGTTTAACTTTTACGCAAATGAGGAAGGAAACTCTCACGTGACCTCGTCGTGTCGCGGTCCCGGAAGGTTGCTCACACGCGGACTCTTGGCGGACTCCTACAATAATGTTTGTGTTGCGTTGGTGCGTTGAGGCTCGAGAGTATAATTGTGAGTATTCAATATTCATTACTTTTCGAGGCTTGAAAGTGGGAGTATATTTCGTCTGGTCATCCTCTATCCTCTTATATCGGAGTGAAGTATTTTAACCGTGACCAGAGTGGTCCATCTGCATCATTTCCAATTTTCGGGTCATATTTGACTTCTGTAGACCGCAGCAGCAACACTACAAAGTCCTATGATTTTGCTTCAGCCGGGAATCTACTTCTTAAAAGGGATTTTCCTTTCCCAACTGGTCTGCCGTTTTTTATTTCCACCCTGCCCTGTGTTTCCTTGAGTATTTTGTATCATTCAGTCGTCTTACCCCCAGTCTTATACGAGAACTCCGTTCCTTTCCAAATCAATCCCGTCTTCTCGGTGTACATGAGCTTCCTTGTATTGCTTTAGATGTAATGCAGAAAAACAAATGCAAGTGATTACTCTGGTTTTGGATAGAGGAGTCTTTAATTAAATCGTGTGTACTGCCTTCTCTCTCGCATATCTGTGTTTATAGTGTTAATATAACAATTGTTTCTGGACACGGAGTGTAAAGGAAAAGTTTCTGGGAAAGACGGAAAGACTGCCCACGCAAATTGTCAATAGTAGAGAGAGAACTTGAGCATTTCTTTCTATGGTATCTTCTTCGTGTTTTTTGAATGTGTCGCGACCGTACCAAAGGATGGAAGGAATTCATGTATAAAATGTGTCGTACGGCTGGCAGCACGGTGCACTAGTACTGCACTTGTCCTAGATTCCGCAAGTCCAGGTTCAGCGGAATGGGATATTGGTGGAGGAAGTGCCGAAGAACTTCAGTTCACAAAAGGATCGAAAACGCGTCGCGATTGATAGTAGAAATTGGAGTGCGTCGTTGGGAGGGATTTGCCAGCAGTAGCTACACCAAGCACCGCATCGTTCGCGTGGACGAGACTTGACAATAAGGAGACTGCCTGAAGGAGACATTGGCACTTTTACCCTCAAGGAGAACTAGGCTGGGGGAAATTTCTGTGTATTGATTCCTTTTGGATCATTCGCTTTGGTAGGGTTTCCGGGGTCCTCATATCTGCCATCCAGCGTTCGCCAAGGGTAGCACTGACGTTGACTTTTTATTCATAGTCTCAGCTGGTATCGTGTCTCCTTCCCGCCTAATTTCATCCCAGTACCATCTTGGCAAAAAGCCTATACGATCTTCACCGTTAGCCACATCGTCGACGCCTGCCGCATCAAGACGGTCCACGTTAACGCCTGAACCAGGGACAAATTTCAGTCGCCACACAGAAGGCACGTCTTCGTCGTCGTCGTCGCCACCGCCTGCGTGTCGTAGGTGGTTTTTAAGGGATGTTAACAAGTCGTGACCCCATTCCAGACACACCAGTGGGTCCCATCCCCCCGGTTTTCCACGCACTAGGCGTGGCAGCTGGATGGTCTTGAACGACTGCACAGTCGTGACAACGCCAGCTGGCGTTCGAAAACCGACAACGATCTCCTATTCGGACAACCGGAACGTTAACTGCGTCTCCAGTGAAAAATACACTGCATATATTCTCACCGGCACGCCAAGTAGAAACGATTGTAAATAGAACTTGAGCAATTTCCTAATTTACAACCCCGCGAAGTTCAGCGTGGAAGGATAATTGAGCGCGTCGTCCAATCATACCTTTCGAATTTTGTCTCATCATGTTGTCCCCGAATTGATAGCGATGTTTTTAGTTCGACAAAAGTGTCTGTCTGTCCTGTGTAGTTCCCTGCCAAAGTCCCCAAATTTAGCCAGGTCCAAGCAATAATGTGTTTTTGATCACCTCTAACACAGTCGACTTCGCCTCCGATGATCATACGCGTATCACCGAGTTTAGTCCGTACAACGCTACACCATTGAACATTGGTATTAACGTCGCCACCCCAACCTGGAGCTACGCCGGGTGGTGATCTTCGGGCTGGCTTCTGTCCGGGAGGGGATTCGGATGTGCAATACGACTCAAAGGCATACCCGTAGTACGTCTGAGAACGTTGCCTTTCGTCCATGTTGTTCCTTAAGAGCACATAGATTAATGAGCTCGTCGCATACCATATATGACGACTCACTTATTGTTCAGCTTATCCTCCGACAGATGTTCTTCTAGGTATATAGTTCCATTCACTATCATCACGTTCAATTCCCAACCTTCAAACTTTTCATAGGGGGCTAATAGAATCCTGTGAACTGATCAGCTGAGAAAACCGCGAGAAATATAGATGCATACTTTGACATGACCCCTCTCCATGAAACAAGTCCAATTTCTGGCAATCCTCCGCCTCGTCTCGCGTCGCTTTTAATATTCGATACAGCTTTCAACAACGCGTCGATTCTACCTCGCGTGTCTGGTTTTCTGACCCATCGTTCATATCCATAAGAGAGATTAGATCCACGAGGAGGATCGACATAATACCGCAGCGCAGAGTCCGTGAACTCTTGCACATGGTCGGGATTAAATGAGAATGAGGTTAACTGACTGGGTTGTTGAAAAGGAATCGATTTGGGCTTTGCAGTGCGGAGGTCGGGAAGAGGGAGATATAACGCAGGCCCTGTCGGTTCTCCTTCCAGTTTTGTTGGGCGCGACTCAACTTTGGAAATACTTTCGACAGTATGGGTTTTGTGTAGCTCTTCGGCCTCAGTCATTGTCGTGGTGAGCGGATGAGAACTTGCCTCTGGTATCACTACTTGCTCCAGAAGCTGTAATCCGCTGGGATAGACTGCTGAGAATGATGAGACTCTGAGACTCGCAGTTCCCCGAAGCCTTTGAAACAAACAAACAGACTCTGGCTCCTCGGCTCTGATTTTGATGTGCCGCTTTGCCGGATCCTTCAATCCTGCGGTATGTATGACTGAAATACACCTTTTCGCCAAGTAAATTTAGGAAGATTTGCTGTAAGCAATGCTCTTACGAGTAGGACTATGCTCCATGATCTAATTCAGAATTATAGTACAACCTCATCGTTGCCACTTTGAGTAGTCCATTGTGTCAATTTGTTATCCATACGCATAGCTTTGAGTTGTAGATTTCAGGTCATATAATTTCACTCTGTTTTCTCTGGTATATTGTAACTTTGAAAAAGAATCCGAACCTCATTTCATACGTCTACTAATATTTTTCCAAGTACATACACCTCGTTCGCGGTATTTTTGGTGCCGGTCGGCCGTTATTTTGCCATCACGCCGGTGTAAACTTGGCGTGTCCCGAGTCTCTGAGTCCCTCCCTGTGAGAATCGCGACCCGCCACACATCTGGCAACGCCGCAACGCGTCCAGCCTGCATGCCCTTAATTGTGAACAGCTACATTCTCGAGAACTGGACCTCAACTGACTCTAGTACGCCATTGCTACACAAGGAGTCTTCTTCAGACTGTCGGCCTCTGGCACGATCGAGGACACGGAAAATTCTGTCCCGAGAAATACCCCCACGAAAGGGCAGCGTAAACAACGTTACTTCAGGTCCAAATGGTTAGCTTCGACCCACGGAGGAAATCACACTCGAAGACTACAGAACACTCAACATGTGCATATATGCGCAAGGATTGGGCTCTACGCGGGCCAGAAAATTTCCTATGTGCTTCCTCCAAATTGTACCGGGCATTCAGTCCCGGCTGACTTTTTCGTCTTCACAGAAGCTGCTGAGGAATGAGTTCATAATTTGAACTCAAACATCCTATTCTGGCGTGAAAGATCCAATCCTCTGCCTTTTTTTTTCAGGGTATGAGGTCTTCAAACTGCGATTGCTACAGGAACTTTTGATCATTTCACACCATTCACTTCCCTAGTGAACCCTCTGTAACGTACCTTCTTCAAAAACATTCAGCAAAGACTTGATCTCTCGACGAATCATCTTCCCCTTCCTTATATCACTCTGTGGGTGATAGGGTTTCTTTACGTGGATGGAACTCTTGTTCGACAAGCTTTACATGTGTTCTAGTCCCGCTCCCTAATATCCTATCCATCGATAATCATGTCGTAAAATTTTGGCTATTCAGCCTCGTGAATTCAATATCCGCGTATTTGGAGTATCCGCAGCATGCGCAGTATCCTATCTTTGAGTAGACGGGCGCCAACCAACTACTTAGTCTTTCGACCCCAATTATCTATTGACACATTACCTGCTTCTTGCCTTGGAATAACCGCATTTTCTTCCAAATGATCGGAATACTTGTATGATGATTATAGCTGTGGGCAAATAGGCAGGTTCAAATATAAGCAGCGAGCCTCGACGATCGTAACTACAATCCTTCCCTCTCAGATGCAATTTGGAACTCCTGTCGGCGCTCAGCCTCCTCCTATGGAAAAAAGATTTATTGGCTTCCAGGCTCCACCAAACCGAGGGGTCTCACAAGCTTCGTTAGTGGTTCTCCATCCACATAATAGATAAAGAACTCACAACCCATCAGATCATGGTCAGTTATACCATCGTCCTCTGCATCGAGGGTGGGTTCTTTCAGAGTGCTGCCAAACTACTATTACCCATCCACGATGCTAGACATTCATGGTCGACGATTCAGATATTGCCATTGCGTATGTCAAAACAGTGCCATCTTTTACCACCTTTCTAATTATGATCGCAGGGTGATGGGCGCCACAGGAAGTGGCAAAACAAGCGTGAGTTCTCATATGGGTGTTTATAGCTATAATATAAAGCGCTTATTAGTTCATCAACCTTGCGAGTGGCTCGAACTTGAGGATTGGTCGTGGTCTCAAGTCTTGTACCAATATTGTGCAAGTGGCCGAGCCTTTCCTGCTTGATGGAAAATCCGTCACCCTTATTGATACACCTGGATTTGACGATACGACAAGGAGCGATGCGGAAATTCTGCGCATGATTGCTGCTTTCCTTGCCGAAACGTAATTTCATTCTCCGTGAGGGACAAACAACTGTGCTGATTGTTTGTGTTTTTATCGCAGATACAAAGGCGGCAAGAAACTTGCGGGTGTAATCTACCTTCACCGCATCTCTGACTTTCGTATGTCTGGAATCTCTACCCGGAACTTCAAAATGTTTCGAGAGCTTTGCGGAGAGAGCACTCTGAAGAACGTCGTCATTCTCACCAACATGTGGGGCGAAGTGGGCCTGGAATTAGGTGAAGCTCGCGAAGCGGAACTGAAGACGCAGGATCTCTTCTTCAAGCCCGCCCTTGATAAAGGCGCGCAAATTTTACGCCACGACAACACGCATGAAACGGCGATCAATATTCTCAGGCATCTCACTGAAAACCTTCCAATACCGCTCCAAATTCAAGAAGAGCTGGTCGATCAAGGCAAGGATATCAGGGACACGGCCGCTGGAGCAGAGATGAACAAGGAATTGGTCGAACAGCTTAAGAAACATCGCGACGAGATGAGGAAGCTTCAGCAAGAAATGCGAGGTTTGTCGTGCACCTATTGTCCACATAATCACGTGAGCTAAAGTGGTCAACAACAATAGAGGCTATACGCACCAAAGACGAAGAAACAAGAGAAGAACTCGAAAAAGACAGGAAAATTTTGCAAGAGAAAATGGACAAAGTACGGACCGACGCAGAGACTCTGGCGTCAGCATACAGTGAAGACATGCGCAAACTACAACAACGCATGCAGGAAGAAAGCGAAGTTTCCCGACGGGACCGCGAGAAAGTTGCAGAAGAGTACAATCGCCAGATCACTTTGCTCACCGAGCAGCTAAACCAAGCAAAGTCCAATGATGCAGAAACAGCCGTTTTGCTACGTCAATTGGAGAAGTTGAAGTCGAAGAGCATCATCGGTGGCTTTTTCACAAATCTTGGACGCGCAATGGACCGCGTTTTCGGCATGGCTTAAACAAGTGCGGTTTTTCATTCTGATATTTTGCGCATCTCGAATATATGTTTGATATTTTTTGCCATTCACTCTAATCAGTCGGAATTGTCCTTGCCCCGTTTTACTCATAATGATTGAATTCAGTCTGAACAAGACCCCTCGCCCCCCGATGGGCTGGCTATGCCAGTGCAGCGTGAATGGACATTACACGTTCATCTAGTCTTCTATCTTGAACTTAAATTCGTTTCTTAGGGGCCTTATTGTGCCCCACTTGCTGTGCCGAGCCTCACGTACTGGGCATAGTACAACAATGGCTCTTTGTTGGACGCCCCCTGCTATTGTAGCTTTTAGTGATCAATGCCACCCCTGTCCAACAGTATAAAAGGCTGAGCACCCTGGTCCCTCTCTCTGAGTCTCTTCCTTCTTCAATGTACATCCCTCCGACGGGGTCCAACCGCTTGTGATCACCTTGAAATCTATTTGATTGTTTGATACAATCTTCCCTTTCCTTCGACGTGTCCTCAGCTCTTATAGAGGAATTATGTTGAATTTCTCGAATTATTGTACGTCCTTTGCAGCCTGCCTTCATCCGAGTCAAGCCTAAATAATAAAACACGCAGTGCGCTTTCTCTTGCTGAAGATCAAGGACCCGGCTCCAATTGCCCCTTCTGAATTGTATCGTCGTTGTTCAAACAAGTCATGTCCATTTTTAAATGGACCGCAAGCCGTCAGTGGAACCTACAATTGCATTTATGTGTTCAACAACACTGAAAAGTGCACGGGTACATATAAAGTAACCGCCAAAATGGCCTCCGCAGCGGTAAAGTATATCAAGGAACGCCGAGAACAAGAAACATTGGAGAAGATGGCAAAAGACAGAGAGAGAAGGCGGACACTCCCTTCACTGTATTGTAACTCAGATATTGCGAGAAACGCGTCAATGTCTGCCTTTATCGACCGAGAATCGCAAATGACGGGCAAATTTTTCTCTGACTACCTCCAAACAAAACCACTACCTCAAATTCCTTCCCTCCAGAGCCAACCACTAGATAGCATGACAAGTGTTCTTACGCCAACAGAACCATCTCATGCAGTCAATCCATTCCTTCAAGTTCAAATGCGATGTTTTTTCCCTCAGGACGACTTTTCACATTGCCAGCAATTTTCCTCCCAACGCGGTCTTATGCTTCCATCCACTCAGCTTCATAACCTTCCTCCCATGAAGATTATAAACCAACCTATTACGGCTTCTCATATTCGACGAGAGATTCCGCAAGTATATGCACGGCCAACTTGGTAGGTTCTTTCATTATCTTCTTGTGCCCTTTCCTTACACAGCCGACTGTGACATAGGTCATATTTTTAATCCTATTCAACACCGTCAACACCACACTCTTTATAGTACATCTCGTTTACTACTTCACAATCCCAAATGCTGTTTGGTGTTTTCCATACCGAATAGTGTCGATCACCAGTAATTACAAACACTCATTTTCTCTTTTACAATGGACTTGAATACGTAGTTTTGCACTCATGTAATCACATTATCTCAATAAAATGAAATCTAAATCTAAACTGCGCGGATAGTTAGATTCACTTCCGCTGCCGCATGTTCACTCTGATGGCTGCGGATTGAAAAGTATAAATAACAGAGTCAACGAGCAAGGGGTTGAGAGTTTTTCTGTCTTTGAACGACCATCTAGCATCATGGCCGAGATTACTATTGCGTGAGCGCCTATTTCGATTTCAGAAAATGGTGTTGATATGTCCTTGATATTCCAGTGTAATGGGCGCAACTGGGACTGGGAAAACAACGGTACGTAACCCATGTTTAGGATTACTTGGATAAACCACGATATTTGCCACTTTCACAGTTTGTTAACGTCGCGAGTGCATCCAGCCTACTAACGGGGTCAGGTCTGCGTTCTTGCACGGACTTAATACAAGAATCGAATTCGTTTTATCTTGACGGACGGCGCGTAACACTGGTCGATACTCCTGGCTTCGACGATACCACTCAGAGTGATGCGGAAATATTGCACAGGATCAGCGACTATCTTTCCAAAAGGTGGGACTACCAATATTGAACAGGGCATAATGCGCGGAATCTGATAAAGGTCTACAACAGCTACGAAGAAGGAAAGAAGCTCTCGGGCATTATTTACGTCCATCGCATCTCCGATTTTCGTATGGGTGGCATATCGCGCAGAAATTTCAAGATGTTCAGGGAGATCTGTGGTCAAGACACACTCGCCAATGTCATTATTCTCACGAATATGTGGGGACAAGTGTCTCAGATAATCGGCGAGCAACGAGAGGCAGAACTAGCCGACGGGGATCTTTTCTTCAAGTCGGCCATAAGCAAGGGTGCCAAAATGATGCGCCATGATGGGTCCTGCGATTCAGCTCAACGCGTCTTGAGGCAAATAATCGGCAATCACCCGCTGCCCCTGCAAATTCAACGTGAGATGGTTGACCAGAAGAAAAGCGTCGCAGAAACGTCGGCAGGAACTGAATTGACAGACAAATTGTTGCTGGAGGAGCAAAAAAGGAACAGAGAGGAGGCCGATAGATTGCGACGAGAGACTGAAGGTACGCGATAAGTTTGCCAATGCATTGTGATTCACCTTTTCATATACTCATTACCCAGATGCCATCAACACTAAAGCGGAGGAACTGAGACGTATTGCAGAGGAAGACGCTAAAAGGCTAGAGAAGATAAGACAAGAAGCAGAAGCTCGTGCTCAAGCTCTTGAAAGAGAACGCACAGAGGCAGAGAGAAAGGCGCAAGAGGCTGCTGAACAAGCACGACAGGAGGCAGCAAAAGCTGCTGCAGAGTACCAGCGACAAACCGAAGAGCTTCAACAAAGGATTCAGCAGGCCGAGAAAGAGCGGCAGGCTCAAGAAGAGGAGCTTCGTGCAGCTCAGGAACGCTGGGCGGCAGAGGAGGCCAGAAAGAAGAATCCGTTCGAAGAATTTGGAAAGAATGTTGACGAAGGGTTAAAATGGTTCGGCGGGGAGGTCGGACGCACGTTCGGATGGTGGTGAGACTCGAGAGCCGTGTTTTGTTTTTCTCAAGTCGTGACCTTCACTCGATTTTTTGTTCTTGCCATGTTGTTGTCGTTCATGGAATTTATTATGACCTTTCAAGTCAATATGTATGTAACTCTATGCAAGTCAGGAATCCATTATAAGATCGTTATGATGGTGTTGCCTAAATCGTTCATGCATCAGCTTTGATTCGAACATATCCATGAAGTTGACATCCTGCCAAGTGTCATTTCTGCTCAACACCCACAAGGATGATCTCCGTTCTGCCACGACTCCCAGGAAGCACTCGGACATTCAGATGAGGCGACAACAAGGCGACCCTTTTTCCAGATCGCCCACACCGGAAAACGCGGAAATGAGATTCTTTTCACGGTATATTTCTTCGAGAGTCATGTCAAGAACACGTGGGTCCCGTTTGGATATCATGCGCAGACAAGGATGTACGGGGTGGAGAACTGCTAATATTCCGAAGTCAGGTTGTTGATAGTAGGAGGGTACTCCCGATTTGAGTTAGTCGAAATTACGTTTGTCGGTGGAACAAAATGTGGGAGGATGATCAATGGTTTTGAATACGAGGTATGAACGTTGCTCGAAGAACTTTCGTCCAAAGAAAAGAAGTCTTCCGCAGATGTTAAACTATTGGCCGACAAAAGGAAGTCCTCGAGCTAGCAGTACGACTGTTTAACGTACATGATCATGAAGATGATTTCGCAGAGGAATGGCGAGAAAGATTCGGCAGTCGATTCAGGTGTAGTAGGAGTAGAAACATCAGACGAGTTGGCCACAGTAGTTTGCATAGCGCGGCGTCACTGTTGTAAATTTCGGAGTGTAGTCTGTAAGCTTTATCTGAAGTCAGAGGGGGCGAGTTTGCAAGCCAGGAAAACGAATGTACCAGAGACTTGAACGTCTTTCGAACCTGTTCTAAGGGACAGCGCTATCAGAGAAAATCCAATCGTGTAGTCCATTATTTTTAAGGAGGCCCTTTGTGGACGAAAAAAACTCACATTAAGGCAAGTACGCACATAGAAGCAACTACAGCGCATGCGCATGCATCAATTGGACCTTTAGCGTAAAGAAAGGTCGTATTCAAGTTGAAACGATAGTTCCAAAGACCGGACGTCAAGGTGATTAAGAGGTAGGAACATGTGAGCGTCTAGTCGGTGTGCAAAAGGAGGTAATACGTGAGGATTGGGTGTATTGCAAGATCTGTGCATGTAAGGATATGGCCGTTTCAAAGCAAGAGCGAGGAAATTCCGATTGATCAACGGGTTGACTATACAAAAAGTTGTGCATTTTCCATTTTGATTCGCAAAGTCCAGTGTTGTCGACGAGTACTCCTCTACTAGAGAGGGAATTTGTCGGAATCTTGGCATCGTGCTAGTTATCATCATGAACAGCGTCTTGCTATGTTCATTCAATGTTCATTGGCATACTAGACCAAAACCGTATTCCCAGCGGATGACGCATACCACTTCGCCTGAGGATGGCGACCTTGTGCATCTTAACTCGTATTTAATGCCGGTTCTCATAGAACATTTCTTTAGGAAGTCAGACCAGTCAGAGAGAAGGTTGGAAGGAGCTAGGAGTTATCGTGAAAAATGCATTTCGGCTGCTAATTAATTTTAGCACGTGACATCGGCTATTCAATCGGCTGCATGTGAATTCAATTGCCGACCGTATACCGCTTGCCCCTCTTTATACTTTCCTCCAACTTTCTCTGTAATTTATTGCGTATCCAATGCCGACAGCGACGACGACGACGAAGGTGGCTAAATACTCCTCTTTTTCCTCTCAACTTCCCCTCAAAGCTGGCCTACAGCCTCCGACACCGCCATTGACGTCCAGCACGTCGCCCCAAACTTCAACGGCAGCTACTTTGCGCACTCTATACACTCGTGCAGCCCGAGCTTTCGTTATCAGGGATATTCCTTTAACCTACTCGCTACTAAGGTCTGCATTTGATCTGCTGAAACCACCCCAGAGCGCCGTCGACGCGCTCTCAGACCACCGGAGGAAATGGGATATCCTTAGAATTACTTTCGAGTCAACAGTGTATATCTCACCCCCACCGTCAACAGAAATTCTACCAGAGTCACTGCGTACCCTGCTTTCAGACTCGCCCCATTCTCTTGCCACTTCGATATACAATCGCTCCATGGCTTTGTTCACCCCTTCCGTCGGAAACGCGCAGAAGGGTGTCTTAAACGCCGCATACCTTCCAATCCAAGTTCTGACGACATTGATCTACTGCAGTCTTAAATTGGACGCTTCGGATGTAGGAAGAATCATGGTCGAAGACTGGCTCGCTCGTCGAGAACCTCAATATTCACTGGATGGCCCCGAGGCGGATGGCTACGCGAAGGTCTTGGACCTATATTGTCTTCATATTCTGCCCAGATTGGAGCAATGGGAATACGCCAAAGAGTTTTTGGAGTATGAAAGTGAAATGTCTACCCATAAGCGAGCGGTGCGAAACGGTCATGATTTTCTTCTCGTTATAAGAAGCTGACGACTCTTCCATAGGATCTCAAAAGTAGTCTGAACGACTTGTATATTCAAGCGATAGCTTCTCGCCATCCTTTTAAACCCGCAGAACCTTCTTTCCCTGCCCCAAGCTCAACGATATCATCACCTCGCTCTAATTCCCCTGCTCCTTCCTCCTCCTCCTCATCATCATCTTCTCTGTCAACAACATCAACGCACACCGTTGTACCTTTGAATCGTTCTGCACTTTCTGCGTTAACAGAAATACCATCATCGTTATCATCAGGCTCCGTTTCCTCGGATGGAACTGCCACACCACGAGCATCCCTTGCTTCTCTACCCAATGGTAATGCCAGTAACTCAAGTACGACCAAAAACAGGAGCTCCAGAGCACATTCACAAATACGCAGACTGTCTTCTTCTGCAAGCTCCGGTCACAGCTCTCTTCCGCGTTCGAATTTGGCTCATCAGGTATCTGCACGGCCGACGTCGCCGAGCATGTATGCTTTGATTCGTGCATCACTAGCACCCTATCTCACCAGTACAAGAATAACGACGTTCTTGGTGTTATTTGTTCTAATTCCATTGATATCATTTGTTCTGCGGATGAAACGCAGGAAGAGGCTACTACAGTTGGGACTCGAGGGTGGAACGGCGGCAGCTTCGATAGCTGCCGCCGTTTCTGCAAGCAGTAATGCTGACTTGGTTAGGCGGAGATTGCAAGCTGCCAGTGGTGTTGCAGAAGGCGGGCTAGTGCAGAGAGCATGGGGAGAGATTGTTCGCGTGGTTGGGGATACGGTGAGGATGGCTGGGAGCGGGCTTGTATGATGTATGATGCATGATTTTCTGTATTCTCATTATTTTGCTGCCTCTTTTCATGTGGATGGAGATTCCGATCTACAGTCATTCACCAGTCAATGACCCACCCAAATAAAGATTGCTCTCGGAAATGTCTAATAAAAGGGATACAAAGTTTTTTAACTGACAAAATTATAGAAATACATTACAGACTCCATAATGTCCGTTTATAATCCCAATTTTTAATGGTTGAATGATATATCGCGCATTATCAATTTTGCGAGGCAAGATCAGGCCTATACCGGTCAATGACCCACTGTCACGTTGGGCCCAATTTAGCTAATTTGCTTAGTCACTATCGCTGCCATCACTGTCTGAACCCGCTAAAATCTTAAAACGGCAATTGTGACAGGATGTGACGATCTGTGTCCAGTCATCCAGTTTGAGCGCAATTTCATCCTTTCAGCTATTCTCGCTGCTCTGAAGCATCTGATGGAACTCCAAATAAGTGTATCATGACTTTTGCTGTATCTAACACAATCATACCAAAAAGAACCAGCTATTTTGCAATATTTCATCCCGAGATATGCAAATCTAAATTCACTTTCAGGCCACTTCGATATTGATTTGGGTATATCAAGACATCGAAATATCTCAGAGCTTATAAACTTCGGTTTCGTATAGAGCTAACATATCCAGACACAATACAAAAAGAATTAAGATATTTGCTCAAAAACTGAGAGCAGGAATGTGTTTTGAGCCATTGACTGGGGTAGGTCATTGACTGGTGAATGACTGTATGCTTCTTCTTTTCCCTTCCTTCGTTCCTTTACTTTAATACCGAAGGGGCCCTCAAGGTCCAATATCTGGGTCATGACCATGGCCAATCTAGAGCTAATTCAAGCTTGACCCGTGTACCAATAAACTACCTGATAATATTCAGAAACTCTAGATTTACAAATTGAAACTAAAACTACAGTGATCACATACAAATACATTTTTGACCTATTGTAGTTCTCTTCATACGTTGTTCATTACTAGCATAACAGGTTTAGTTCGACTGAAGAGAAGTCGTTTCCAAATTTGTAAAAGATCCTGAGTTGTTCATAGATTAAGTTGTCGGTCTCCCGCGAGAAAGTAAAGGAACATATAAAGGTGACATACTGTCTGTAATCCAAAAATTGTACCGGCCACAGCTGGCACTGCAAGTCATAAATCAATGAATGACCAACATAAATCGCTGGGCAGGAGAAGACTGACACGATGCCATGATGACGCACACCATTCCTGTATCATGAGGACCGATATGAGGAATAACTTCGTAGATGCCCAGCCTATAACGCCTCGTCAGCATGTATTTTCGTTCATCAGTTTTTAAAAAACGAACATTAAGGCGATAAATTGGGCAGTGTCGAGGAGAATGATGCGAGGAAGTAGACTCGCCGAATATGATCGGGTAGCATTCGGCCACTTGGTTCTGTTCCGCAAGAACGTCAACGCGATAGCTACTGAGAAATATTGGCAGTGTTAGTCTGCGAAAGCTGTTATGAATTAACATCATCTTGATCACCGTTGACAAGTACGCTGATTATCAGCAGAACCAATACTATAGCCCCTGAAACATAATGCCTGACAAAACAGGATGAATTGGTGCTGTATGAACGTATTGAGGAGGCAGCAGAAACGTACGGTAGTGGATGGGATATATGGCATATCAAACCGTTCTTCTCTCTTTCAACCGTATTTGGATTATTTAGGCCAGACTTAGGATACAGTCAAAATCAAAGCTAAATCTTTGGAAGTCGTGAACTCACAACTAATGTTAGGACCAACATTGACGCCCAACCACTGATGGATGCAACGAGCATCTAAATTTGATTAACGGATCAATAAGTGGGCACAGAAAGCGATACAACACACTGTAGCTATGTAGCTTCTCGGGACGCTCTCCCCTCGTAACGAGTATTTTATATCGAGGTAAACCTAATATAGAACGAAGTTAATCAAGAATACAAGATATCTAAAAGACGAGAACAAACCTGCGATAAGAAAGCGGTGGAAGCTGCTGCTGCTCTACAAGAGGTTAGCTAGAATGAATAATATTGGTATGGAAAACTACGTGCAGTACAGGATCGGCATATATAATCGTGGCTTGACTGAGGCATAACGCGAAATTAGGTACCGAGCCAACCGTCTGACGTCCAATTATCAGGAGGTGGCCAAAACTATAGAGAGCCCAGGAAGTGATGCATAATGACCAGGTTGCAGTACGGTAGACCCTGAAGCGCCAGACGGTCCACAGAATTAGAGAGAGGGATATAACGCCCGCGAAGGAGAGGACATCGAACAGGACGGTAGTGGTAAGATTAATGGCACTACGTGGTGCGTTTGGCATGATTTCGGGGGAGTACCTGGAGAACCAGTGTTCAAGGCTCTTATCAATTTCTGAACTGTACAGAGAGCTCCGGCGTAGCGATGTGCGACCAGGAGAATCACATCACATCCTTTGTGATTAGACCTGAAGATCGTATCGGGATCAGCGATAATCTGATGCATTGTCAAAATTTGTTTCGCTGGCCATGAGCATATCTGTTGGCAAAGACCAAAAAAGAACCAATGTCCTACGTGGGAAAAAACACGGTAGAGACATGGGCATGCGCGTGATAAAATGATTTATAAAACACCAGGCGTCACGTATCACCTGATCAAATAACGCAAGCTGCTTTCCTTAAATCTTTCCAGCTCGCTCTTTGTTCCGTTCGGCGTTGTGCCAACATAGGATCTTTCACGAATCTCACCGAAAGCTTTCAAGTTATATGTCTTCTCCTCCTCTGCCGGATACAAGTCTAACATGTGGCGGGTACATTGGTCGAGTTCTCGTCGATGGTAAAAACGTACCCCATTATTCAATCGAGGTGAACGAGGAGAAGAAAGAGTCTACATGCTGGATAGCATCTGAGGCCGGAAAGGTACACTCATGGACATTGTACACTATTCAATCTGACATACAGGTGTTTTTTACCAGCCGTTCTCAATGCTGGTGGACATCACTTCTGAGCCTATCGAAAGGAGAGCTAAATTCTTTGTAGACGGACTACAGGTTGCTAGCTATGCAGTCCCTTTGCACAACAAAAGAACTGTGACGGCGGATACCGCACAAATCTCACAAACCGAAGATCGAGAGTTAATCTTTGCGGACATTGATCTCACAGGTACGATTACATGACTATTTTGTAATTAGGAGTTTCAGATTCATCAATCACTAGATGATGACTCGTATCTTGAAGCTTCCAAGGCCTCAAAAACAGGAGAAATCAAGATAGTTGTTGAAAAAGTGACGCTTACACAGGACGATACTAGGCCCTTTGCGACTTATAACCTTCCCGATACAAATAAATTACATGAGCGGTCAAAAAAAAGTTTGAATCATCAAGCAAAGTGCGTTTTTCTTCCTCAAACTCCTAAAACACAAACTCCTGATCATCTCCAGACTTGGCAACAAACGTCCTGTGCCTCCAGATACTGTAACATACATAGTGAAGTATCTGTTCACAGAAGCCACTTTTATCATAAGGTACCGACCCCTAGGTACAAAACGAACACCATCCCGCCTGCGTTCTGTTTCTCTTATTATTGTCTTTTCAGAAATGCTTCGAGCGAATGGGCTTACTAGCAATGACTCGGAGACCAAGTCTCTCTCACAGGACACACAAGTCGGAACTTCCTCTTCGCCTAAATCCGAGAAACGGAAAAGAACCGAAGGATCTGTTGACATAACCGCTGAATCAGATGACGACGAAGTGGTCGACATTACATTGGAAGAGGAAGAAAGGCGCTTAGTCGTAGGTTACATCGTTACATTCTCTTGGCTAATTGTTATTGAAAGTGACATACGTTTATCAGGAACGACTTAATGTAGTTAGGCAGAAGCGGCGCCGAATTGGTGCTGAAAACTCGGTCAAGGAGGAAGAGAAAACTCACTTTATTCCAGGCGAAATTATCGACCTGACGTAAATTTCTGTGCAAGTCTCCTCATAATTTTTTATGTCTAGCTATGTCGTATAATTTTTGCCCTGTAGATCTAATGTGTCTTTGTCGCCCATATTACGCATAGTGGGGCAGATTTGTACTATTCTTCGAAGACGTGGAATAACCTTCAATTACCACACTGGAAACCTTATTCCCTCTGCCTCTTTTAACAGTAAACACCAATGATTTATCATCCTATGTAAATGTATCATTTCCAGTATGTACCCAGGTCCTATTCCGGGCGCCATGTATGATGTCATGATGACCTGTTCTGAAAGCCCGAACATTTATTTATTTTTGATTCAATTCCTGGAGAACATTATTTACGTAAACCGTGAAGACGTGAAGACGTGAAGACGTGGATAAACCTCCATGGAAGTGCCAGAAGATCCCATGAAGTATAAAAAATGAAAGAGCGTCATCAACCATGAGTCATCACACGGCGAGTAAACACTACTGTAATCGCTCGTCGCACCCAAACACGAGGCCAGTCAGGCTTACTCCAGACTCTAGAGAGAAGGGGTCCACTTACTTGAGTCTTGTTCAGGCATGTACAAATATAAAGGTTCTAGCTTCCGAGGCAGGTACGCGTATATGCCACTGAGGCTTCTACACAGTCAGTGACGCTTAAAGCATCATGATATGCATCGACATTGTCATCCTAGCATGTAAGCATATATAGCTTACTACGGACCACATGTTCATTGTATATTTATATGTGGGATGCGGTGATATTAAAGCTTAACTTACACATACTGTCGATCGAGTGTTTCGAATATATATGTCTATCAGACCTCCGCAAGTCACTCTCGCACCGAAGCCGGCGGATAAATAGTACACCTAAATATTATGTACTAAAATCAGAGGCAATTGACAATTGTAGTACCAGATAAAACTGACCATATGTATATAATAAAATCTGTTGATTTCTGGCGAATAGATGAGTAAGACCGGAGCTTTATAACGTCACATCCGATGAGTGCCAGTATGGGTATGTTACTATCATTAGACGCCGAGAAGCCCAAGTGGACTTTTAATAGACGTGTATACAGGGTAGATTCTTTGATCAATGTAAGTGAAGTGCTAACTCTGGTGTCCGGACGCACTGAAAACACAAAGCTTCCAATATTGGGCCCGAGCCTGACTGTCGGCTGGTCGGCCTTTTGATAGCTAGTTTACCGTTATAGATCAGTGTAAACTTGGGTATTTTACCTCAGTCTTTAATATCACGGTATACCTTGCACGCTATAAAAGAGTGGATAGATGCTTCAAGAACTCCCCAGTTCAAGTTAACTCTCTTACTACCATGCAGACAAAATTCCTTTCTACGTTCCTCGTAGCTGTTAGTCTTGCCATCTTTGCAAAGGGAGACACCATAGTCGCCTTCGACGGTAGCTCCTGCGATGGCAATGCTGGCGCAACAGTCCAGTGCGATGGAAGTTGCCACCAGTTCGCTGGGAGACACTCCGTTCGCGTGCGTATTACCGCGCTATTCAGTAACCAGGACCGTTTGCGAGGCTGATATTTTGATGTTTCTAGATAAACGGAGGCTCCCAGCACTGTGTCACCTTCTTCGAAAACAACTCTTGCACCTTCCAGGAGTCTGAGGGAGGAACGAGCATCGTCAACGGGAATTCGTGTGCCAATGTGAATACCGGTGGCCCTGTCAACTCGTTCATTTGTGCGCCCAATACACTCTGCCTTGTCTGGTAAGTTTCGCATTTGTGCTTGCACGCGTGACTTCTAACAGCATAATGGTAGACCTGGCCGATGAGCTCGCTGATACGTACTATCTTCGAAAAAAAAAACTTGTATTACGTAAAAACTCAAAATATGTCATCATTGTTCAATGTTCCGTAATGGATTGTAACTGCCAACTCAACATGGCTTCGAAAATAAATAACCTAATATGATTGCATTGTGATACTCGGAAGCTGAGCGCTAGTAGTAAGCCAAACTCTTATAAATTGACATATTAACCAAGAATTATGTCAGTGTTGGTCCTTCAACAAGAAAGGTCATTTAAGCGCCCATTCTTTTGAGGTATGTGACACTGAGCTGTGAACATGCATCAAATATGGAAAATTCGGGAATATTTGTTCCGGCAGGTTAATGTGTGCCAACCTTTCAAAGGTGCTGGATGTTAATGTATATTGTCAGTGCCAGGGCAGTGGATAAGCAAGGAGTGCACTTTGCCCCGTGATGGATTTTTGATACTGTCGATATGACAACATGGCACGAGAGTAAGTGACCGTAGACGCTGAAGTGTAATGTATGCGTTTCTGGACATACGAGGCAGGCTAGAAGGTAGCATATACTGATTTAGATTTGTGTATGCACAAGCCTCATTTTTAGAAAGCAGTACGATGGAATAATATAATTCTCCCATGTTCGCTTGGTCTTGTGGCTTGGGCGCTGGAATCATCCGCAGCTTGACATCAATGCATCACTTTTAAATTTGATGGCAAAGCCGCATTTAATGCCTGTCATAGCCTCAACATAGTGATCGGTCACTGGATGCTAAAAATAAATTGGGTCTCCCATCGCGTGAGGATCTCAGTCCTTCAAATTTCTGGGCGGCTGTATTTGCCCAGCAGCCACTGCCTGTTGGCTACGGACAAGAGCAGCTCACAAACGTAAGCTGGCCTTTTTTTGTTGGGAGAATACTGAGATCGATTATTATTGAACATTTAAGAAAAGAACAAGCCGAGGAGTCTATGATCGGGTCTTATAGTTATGGCAGAATTCGAATCAGTTGGGTCTACAAGAAGGACTAATATGAGAATTTTCGCATTCTTTCCCATGGTGTATATAGAATCCTATCCCGTGCCCAAGATATAGATACAAAGGCACATCGGGTGACAGGAGCCCGAGTTAGTTGCATAATTATTTTCCATATAAGGTGTCTCTATTTTTAATGGCAGTATTCGTAGACGCCGAAAGGACGTCATGGGGCATTAAGTGGGCTTGGGTGTAGGAAAGTATTTCCGACAGACCCGACATACAGTTCAGCACTTGTCTAATGTCTAATAAAAGTATACCTTAGAGGTGAATTTATCTTAATGGCTTACTTCTTTGTTGACCTTGGATCTTTCAGATCTATGACAAATAATACCAGGACATTATAAAAGCTACCATAAACCAAACATGTTTTCCTTCAGTCCAGTGCAATTCTCAGTATGCAGAGAAAGCTCTTCACATCATTTATTCTCGCTGTCGCTACTTTTGGCGTATGCACCATGGCTGACACTATTGTTGCATTCAGCGGTAATGTATGCGACGGCGATGAAGGTTTGACCGTCCAGTGTGACGGCAGCTGCCATCAGTTCGCAGGAAGGCATTCGGTTTTCGTGCGTATTACCAACGACTCAGAACTATCTATGTTCCTGACATAATATTATCTGCAGATCAATGGAGGGTCCCAGCATTGCGTTACATATTTCGAAAACAATTCTTGCACTTTTGAAGAGTCCGAGGGCGGCGCGAGTGTTATCAACGGGAACTCTTGTGCTAATGTGAATACGGGCGGTCCGGTCAACTCGTTCCTCTGCTCTCCCTCTACGATTTGTGAAGTCTGGTGAGTCACTTTCTGAGCTCGTAACAGTCTCATTGCTAAATAGACATACATAGATCTTGACTAGACATCGAATGTTAACCTGCATTGGAAAAGAAAAGAAAAAGAAGGAAGTTTATCATAAAATTACAAAATAAACAAATGAACGAGGCTGTTGGGCTTATGGTATTTTTTTATGCGCCCGTTTGTTGAGGCTTTCAGTAAGCTATATAAGAAATTGATTTGAGACTCGCCGCCTTGTCGTCTGCTTAGAGTACTAGGTAGTGACGGCCAAAGTGACCTGCATCTCAGTAAGATAGTTCTGTAGACCTCAGTCTCCAGAGCTTAGCATCAGCCCTGACTAGGTCAGATCAAATGACAGAAGTGTTTGGATGAAGTTGGTTTCGACGATACTAGACCGTTTAGTAATACTAGAGCCTTCAAAATGAAAACTAAAAATAGACCCGGATAATAACCCGGATCGTCACAGCACGTGCCCCACTGATCAGTCAAGTACTCAGCTGAATTAATGGTCCTCCAAGTTCATTCTCTCAATTACTAGTGTCAAGATAAGTCACCTCAGGGTTTCGACTCTCTGGGCACCTGGATAAACTTGGGAATACGAAACTCAACTACATGTAATTTGACGATCATGGTCCACGGTCAATCCGTAGAAACGTACATAGCCTTTGCAGACTTCAAAGTCCGTGTTCTTGTGGACGGGAAAGAAGTCCCACACTACGGGTCGGAAATTAACGAGGAAAAGAAGGAAGTTACCTGCTGGATTGCCTCCGAAGCCGGACAGGTATGCTTGAACAATGCATCGTCTTTTTGGTTTGTTCTCACACGATGCGTGCCTTTCCCCGCTCTCGCCAAGTAGCCTTTCTCGGTAAAATATTCAAAGGAATTTCCTACCTCGTCTGGTCTAAAGGCCTCGCTCAATGTGGACGGATTGCATCTCGGATCCTACGGCACCACAGAGGGTAACAAAGTCGTGCAAGAGATAACGGGCGTCCAAATATCCCCGACGGAATTGCAACAATTCGTCTTTGCTTCATTTGAATTAACAGGTAACATCATGACTGTTCTTTTATGCAATTTCTACTCACATATCAATGATAGATGATGATGATTATCTGGAATCTTCGCCTCAGCGAAAGACAGGCGAAATTAGGCTGGATATCTTCAAGGCGAAACTGATAAGGTCAGATAGGCCTTTGTCCACCAACTTTACACTTCCCACTGGGGATAAAGTTCATGAGCGCTCGAAGAAAGGGCTGGATCACCAAGTCAAGTAAGTAATTTCGATAACACTTGCTTTAAGATGTCTGATGTCCTGTCACCTCCGTAGACTTGGTGCAAAAGTAGAAGTACCCCGAAGCACAATGAGTCTTACCAGTGTGGATCTCGGGAAAATAATCACTTTCGTATTCAAATACCGAGCTCTTGGTACGCCCCCTTTTTACGATCTATACTGAATCACCTTCTAAAAACCTTATTAGACATACTCCAGGCAATTGAGATTGCTCCTCGCGACCCGACTCCACGATCACCACCGACAATACAACGAGGGAATGAACCAACCCCTCAGGGGTCATCTTCATCATCCTCGAAACGAAAGCTTTCTGACATGAAGCAAGAAACGATCATCATCGAAGACGATAGTGATGATGAAGAGAAACATCTACTTGTATGCTATTCCGCACATCATTGGGAGTGTTTCTTTGACCCCCTCTTTCTAGGATAGGCTCGAACAAGTTCGAAGAGATAAAAATGCTAAGAAAGCCAGCAGTAGTGGCTCGAACAAGCGGATGAAACAAGAACCTAAGAGTCACTTTGCTCCTGAAGAAATCATTGACCTTACATGAATATCATCTTATCTATTCTTTGGAAACTTCACGGCCTTTGTGACGATACATTATGGAGTAATAAGTGTCTATCCATCTTCCGTGCATCGTTTGTTATCGTTAACTTTTCTCGAAATCAGGCACCAGCCGCAGGGAACACTGGATATGTTACGTTTTGATTATGTACTACTTAGGTATACCCCGAGACTTGTTATTTAATGTGTATGTGTAGTCGCAGCAACTTGTGGTGAATCTGCGATGCCAAAAATGAAAACTTTGAAAAGTTCGACCTTGCTGACTGCGGTGTCATTTACAAAAAAGATAAAAAACCCAAGTTGAATATCTATTACAGGTTTGGGGTCAGACTCGGTGACTTGATGACTTGAGAGCTCTGACTGGACGACTGGATGAGTTCCAGGATCCAAACATCTGAACTCGGCACAAACTCGGCAATTTTCTTTACACACGCAGTGTCACGGCACGTGCCTTTGATGCCAATCAATTATCAGTTACTAAGTAACTAACCTAACCATGGTCCATCGACCAAATTCAAGCGAACAAGGGTTTTCCTTTCAGCCCCATTTCTTGAACGGCTAGAGCGCAGTTTCTGGTCCAGTCATTGTACGAAGTTATTAAGCCTCGACAACGAGCTGGTTACCTCTTTCTCTTACACTCCGGAGCCATGGCCACTTCAACCAGCCATCCCGAAAAAACATGCTTTACCTTTGAAGACTATACCGTCCAAGTGTTTATAGACGGAAAAGAAGTACCTCACTACGGCATCGAGATCAATGAAGAGAAGAAAGAGTTTAGCTGCTGGATTCCTTCTGAAGAGGGCAAGGTATGCCTTGAGAACATATCATCCATTTTGATTATCCTTACAATAATCTGTACCCCCTTTTCCTGCCTCTGGTTATGTAGCCTTTCTCGGTGAAGTTCAGAAAACGCTATCCCGCGCCTTTTGATTTCAGGACAACCCTGTACGTGGATGGGCAAGATGTCTTTGCCTTTGGTATCTTTGAGGGTGAGACATGCAATAAGGAACTCACGGGCGCCCGGGTATCCACCACAGAGATTCAAAAGTTTGTCTTCGCGTCGCTGGAGTTAACAGGTACCGGTTTCTTTCTTTTAGTATATCATATACCTGACTCAAAACCGGTTGGAAGACGACGACGCTTATCTAAACTCTTCTTTCACAAAAACCGGTGATATCGAAGTAGAACTTGTCAGAGCGAAGTTGACCTCCGTCAATCGTCCGCCTCGCATACGCAATGACATCTCCATCGCAGACAAAGTCCACGAGCGTGCCAAAAAAGGGCTCAATCATCACATCAAGTGAGTGTTCAAGTTTTTTCTTGTTTCTTCTTCAAATGTCATAACGATTCATCTGCGACTTAGACTTGGTGCTAAAGAGACGGTCGCCCAATCTACTACAAGCGTCAACTGGATCGATCTGGATACACTCGCTACTTTCGTATTCAAATACCGACCTCTTGGTATGACCAATATTTATCTACAATCTTTATGCATCGTCCTCACTGACGCTCCTCAGAAATGCTTCAGGCAACTGGTATTGCCCCTCGTAATCCATCCTCACCACCAGTAGAACGGGAAGACAATCCATCACATCAAACATCTTCAAAGCGCAAGCATGCAGATGTCAAACAAGACGACGACGTTATTTCCATTGAAGATGACAGCGATGAGGAAGAAAGAGTTCTGCTCGTAAGTTCTTTTAGTAATGTCTACGTGCGCGGCCAAAAACGAATTAAATTTCCACAGCGTCTCGAGAAAGTCCGGAGAGATAAACATTCCAAGAAAGCCAGCGGTAGTGGCTCAAATAAGCGAGTGAAGCAAGAACCTAAGACTTACTTCACTCCCGGCGAAGTTATCGATCTTACATGATCACTCCATTATTAATGTGTAAGGCGCGTAACCATCTCTCATACATGATGCTTCATTACTGAGCATCTCACCTCTAGATTACTGTGTATACTATGTGTATATTAAGTGCTACTATAAGACTATATACCCGCCAATGTATACTTATATATATCGAAATGCCAAACCTTTCCCATGGACCGCAACATCATGCAAATTCTTATTCCTTTACACTTGAAAAAATGACGATGAAAAGGTATGCGACTTCCTGACCAGGGTCCACGGGAGTGACCAGCCCGTCCAAACAAGATCAAGTGCTCATAATATTTCTCTTCTTGACTCCTGGGCAAATCCTGGGCTATGGTGGTGAATAATTGTCTTCTCGTTCACAGCATATACACTTTATCACTATGTAACCATTTAGCGTATTATTTAACCAGGGCTATCATGTATTTTTATCTAGGTATTTGTCATGTAATACATCGAATAAAGGCAAAGCATTGGATCTTCCAAGTCTGTTTTTCAATACGCGAGGATTGAGAAGATTCAAATGAATATCAAGAGAATTTCATGTAAATAATATACAATGCTTCTAAGTTCTGATACATGGGGGTATATATGATGCAAAAGAACGACGAAAGATAAACTAATCAGAATTGTAAATTACGGTACAACTACAAATGATAATCGATAGAAGAAACGAAAGAGAGATCAATCGAAGAAAATTCATTGAAGAATTTTCCGCAAGCCTTCCTTCTGCGCGGGTGTTAACCGTTCAGGGAAGACAACGTCCCAAGTGACAATGATATCGCCCTTCTTCTGCACCGCGCCGTCTTTGCGTATTGGCATGCCCTCTCCGGGAATAGTCATCGTCTGACCAGGCTTCACAACGCCCAGGGGAACAGCAATTTGGTACTTTCGTCCGTCGAGCAATTCGAGCGTTTTGGTAAGTTTCGCTGTGCCATCAGGAGGTCCGGTAAGGGCTTCAACGAGTGGGATTTTGATGTGTGCAATGAGGTCATTATTCTCTCGTCTGTATACCGGATGAGGTTTCTCCTCAACGACAAACACGAGATCCTGTGGTTCCCCTGATGGCTGCTCGTTTCCTGCGCGGGGGAAGCGAATCTTCGTACCGCTCTTCCAGCCAGGGTGTACAGCGATTTCGTGAACCTTTTCTTCCTGCGTTCCGTCTAATAAGCGGCGACTGACTTTGAGACGCTTCGTAGTTCCACTGTAGAGTTCCTCCAGTGAAACTTTGAGAGGTCGTGTGATTTCTGCTGTTTTTTCGGGTTTGGTGGGGGACGGTTGTCGACGGGAGTTTGTGCGTTGTGGTTGTCCTCGTGAGCGGGGCATTCCGCCTGGCATCCCTCCGATGTATGAAAATCCACTCATGTCGTCGTCGTCATCGGCAAACATGCTCGGCCCTCGTCGTGGACCTCCACCCATGCCACCCATTCCACCTCCGAATGAGCTGAAGAATTGTCTGTAGTGGGGGATTAGTTACTACCTAGAATGTCTATGTTTGTTAATACTCACTCAAATAACTTTTGAGGGTCAGAAGGGTTGAAACCTCCACCAAAATCTCCTCCTACTGGGCCACCTGAAGTAAACGTAAAGGTAGTTCCTCCTCCACCTGGGAAACTGCTGAACCCTCCGCCTCCAGGGAAGCCACCAGCGCCCGCTCCTGGTGGCGCACCTCCGCCACCTTTGAGACCTTCTTCACCAAATTGATCATATACAGCACGCTTATTGCTGTCACTCAGAACTTCAAAGGCTTCTGATATCTATTGACGTCAGTAAATTGCGTTTAGCCGCAGGATAGGGGTTGTCATTACCTCTTTGAATTTCTTGTTGGCTTCTTCCGAGCCTTGGTTACGGTCAGGATGCCATTTCAGCGCCTATGTAGATAAAAAGGTGAGACTCCATGATAAGGTACTGGAGATTTCACTTACCATCTTCTTGTACGCTTTCTTGATTTCATCGTCAGTGGCGGTTTTGGATATGCCCAAGAGCTTGTAGTAGTCTGCGCCCATTATAGTTGAGTGGTATGAGAGTGATGTCAAGAATGATTGCAAGAAATTGTTTACGACGTGGGGAAGACTATATATTTCAATTTCTGTTCAGGGAACCTCCGAGAGCATTCTAGCAAGACCCATGATGATGTCATGAATGTTCTAGACGAAACATGGCGATTCCCGAATGTTCGAGCTCAGACGGTTGATTGCCGGTTCTTTTGCCGGTAAACGGTTTCATAATTCATTTCCACACTCGCTCACCTTCTTCCAACGATGACTTCCACGCAGAACGGTGGCGGGAATGATGTGCATCCATCAGAATTAGGAGACGCGCAACTACGCCCTCAAGAGGGCAGGGATTCTCTGATGCGCAGGTCGTGGTATGCTCTCTTGTCGCCATTTTCGCCATCAGCACTCGCCTCTCTTCCTAATGTTCGTCGACCGGCTCGTCATCTACGCGCGGATAACATTCCAGAAGCAGCTACGAACGACCATGGAGAAAGGCCAACTGTTCGAGATTATCATTCTATAAATTCACTTCCTCCAAAGGTCCATGTACCGAAGAAAATCGCGACTAGTATCAAGGTGGAAGGAAAAGTTTGGTTTGCTAACGAACGAAGTGTGTCACTGTTTTATATATCTTGGGGACTCCGACCTCATTCTCTTTGAAGCATGGATCTCATGGCTTAGCATATCTATTCTCCTCGGTGCTCTTTCTCTGGGATTGTTCAACGCCTCCAAAGATGATATTGCGCGAAGCTTCGCGTATGTCTACGCCTTCATCAGCGTATGCGTCTTGGTGAGCCTTGCTTCCTCGTCTATCCACCCTTCTAGTCACTGAAAAACCCCAAGTTATATGGTCATTTCATCTACCAGCACCGTATTACCATGATTCGTCGTCGTGATCCGGGCCACTTTGGTATGGGGCTTTCCCATACGTCATAGTCAAAGTTGATTAAACTTTTCTCGCGAAGATGCTCTTGCTGGTCCCATTCTCCTGAGCATAGCTCTGTTCACCGCTGTTCTCGCCAACTTCATCATAAGAGGTACGCAGGGTTCCTTTTACGCGTCGGTGTTTTCTCGCTAATCGGTTCAACCACGTTCGTCATATCTATTTCCAATATGTTATTAACATCATATTTCCATATAATATACAGTTCGCGAGTTGTAAGTTCTTCTCAATGCTCCATTGATCAGATGCACTGAAGCACGTTCGTATTTTTTCTCAGACAGAAAAAAGGCATCCCAATTCCTGGGTCTGATTTATGGGCTGAATGGTCTGGGCAGGCTGCCTCTGTTATCCCTTCGTATACCTTCCAGCAACAAGGATCACTATGAAAAAACAACTCTAGTCACTCATTGACTATACAAACATCAAGCAGTCGCCGATGTTACGACCATCTGTGATATAAAGTCATCTACTGGTTCGACCTAACAAGTTAGGTTTCTGCTTACAAGGGGTTTTTGGTGGTAAGGGAATGTCGAACGTTCTTTCAAGCGTTATATCCCTTTGTTATATGTAAGCTACGATGTATCAAGGCTGTCGTATCATGTATCTGTACTATAGTACTGAGACCACAACTATGTAATATACCCACTATCTCTATTGATCGTATGCCAATCCTTTAAGAGAGAAAGGCTTGAGAACCTTGTTATAATTGATTGAGTAACATTTCTAATTTAAAGCTTCATCATTATTAAGTCCAATGTTTCTGGGTCAAGGACAGTCTGTCACTGATAATTAATCATTGGAATACCACATTACTTGGTATTTGCATTAAATAAAGGAAAAGACTCGAAAAATCAAATTGACGCGCATCCATTAACAGAAAAGAACGGAATTCCTCAAGCCTTGAGTGGTACAACCAACACGGACCCTTGCGGGTTGGACTCTCGGGTTGCCTTGAGTACCTCAACCTTCTTCGTTATGAACTCCAATACTTTGTTAAGTGAGCAAGGGAGGATTAGCAAGTTCTCTCGGACTAACCCAGTCACAATACGAAGAACCCAAGTCGCACATCCCCACGATTGACTATCCTTCTCATTGGTGGGAACGTAAGGGATGCATAAGTCGAGTTCTTGCAAACTGAAGTTGGAGATTTGCCCCAAGTGTATCACGCCTATGAGGTTCTTTGCATTAGAGAGTTTACAGGATTCACGGTGTTCTGAACTCCATAGATCAGATATGCCCTTCCTTTTGATTTGGTACAGCGTCACGTCTGGCGCGTTGTAGTTGTTGGGATGAACTACGAGTGCCCAGTGGGAGGAGAATTTTTGTTCGTAGAGTGCTATACCAATGTTGAGCGGGGCTGACATGTTTGCGGGGCGCTTGGTCGAGGAACATGCACATGCGAGGTTAGATGAGGTCTTTTATACTTTTCCTGGTGTGGGCCTGTCCGACTGGACCTTGTACTGAGAGACCATTGTATAACGTCGTCCATTGAGCTCATTGCGGTATCGGGCCTGTGAGTTTAGCGCTTATTGTCGACACGAGTGCGTCGAGTGGCGATCTGTCGTGGCACTTGAATGCTATATATTCAGGTTTTCAATTGCACTTACGCCAGGATGGTCGAGTTACATTCAAATGCGTATGCATGTGTGTAAAGTATAATTGCAGTGACCCAGGGTATCAGAAAAGTTTATGGTATAGATCTAGGTGAGCCCTGTTGACAGAGGGAGAAGTTTTGTATCAATTCGAATAATTTGCGAGGATCAAAACAAAAACAAAAACAAAAAACCTACCTGTGCGCCTTCTCTGCTTCCCTCTGAACAATAGCCCTCAGCAACGCAGGGGCCCAACCCTCAATGCGCTCTGTTACTCGTGTTTTCATTGGATCGCCATCTTCGACCGTGAATGTACGCAGCTTCCACACCACAAGCCCGCCATCGGAGATGGACTCGTATAAAGCGTATATTTCTTTATTTTCTTGGGCCGCAGAGTTACTCGACAGGCTTGACAACGCGTCGTTATCCCAAGAAAGTGTGCCTGTAAGTAGGACTTTGCTCGTAAACATCCCAAATAGGAGTGGAATACTCTCCACCATCGTGAAGTGTTGACGCGTCACGGTTGGCTTGCCGCTCTCTCCTTCCCGTGTTCCACTGTCCTGCTCAACTGTCTCTGAGCCCTCTGGAGCAGTGAAGTTACGGACAGCTACATCCTTCAGCAGCAGCCCGTCTGGGTATGAAGGTATCGGGAGCTCGACGACGTCCTTCTCCTTGAGCTCGAAAGCCGTGCACAGCTTGGATAGGCGGCACACGCGTTCATGGCCTTCTGCCGTGCCTAGGATGGTATAAGCATCCTTCAAGGAAACAGGCAGCACGACAGTGTTTTGAACGAAGAAATTTGGAGGTGGGTTGGTCTTTGAGGGCAACGACGCGGATATCGCCATGGTAAGTTTCTGGTTGAGAGTGGAAGTCGTAAGACTTTTACTTTAAGCTTTTAATTTTAAGACTAAGGCAGTTTGCGGTTTATGATTGTTAGCAAGAACATGTCAAGGAAATGGGCAACATGAGCAACCTAGAGTAACCGTGTGTCCATCGTGCGAGTTGGTTACAGGCAACTTCCATGATCTGGCGAGGTTTGTGGGGAAACTTGGGAAAGCCGCTTAGCGATATTTCGGATGTAAATGCACCTTTTCTGCCTCCACTTGAGTTATTTTTATTTATTGTCTCTTCTCAGGGCTTCTCGGATAGCTATGTCCATATCTCTATACAGAGACCAAGGATTAAAAAAACCTTTTTCCCACTTCACAGCCTCCGCAGGATGACACATTTAGCACACGGAGTTTAATGTCATTGTCATCATCGCAGCTTAGTATCATGGAACCCCTACTTTCCAACAGCGGAGGAGATGCTTCTGTCCGCCTGAAAGAGGACTATCTACGATGGGCGCACAAGCACATGAAGATGAAAGAGGCTCCCCCGCCTGATGGACGCGATTATTTAGCTCACGCCAGCACGCTTCTATCTTTGTTGCAAGGAATAACAGAGATCCATCCGATTGCTAAAGGTAAGGGAAGATCTTCTGTATATTTAAACTCTCGGAGCTTATTATCATCCCTTGTAGCGGTTGTCAGCAGCTTCCAGACTATAATCGTTTTTGAACAAGCTAGACGAGAGAATGACGCCCGTGTTACTGCTGTGTTCCTTGCTCAGACCGATATGATGCGCGTCTTACTCGAGTACGCTCTATTTTCTTGCATGGTTCTTTGCCTATAATCTAATGATTCATAACTATAGCATTGACGACCTTGATCACCGACAGCAATGCAGAGCAGACCTGGAAGGACTCCAGTCCAATGCAGCCCTTGGAGATACCTTGTACAGAATGCAGCAGTCCATCAAGGCTTGTGGAAATAGTATCGATACATATTATAAGGAATCGCGTTTCGGTAAGTGTTGAAACATCCGGGACGGTCTATTCTAATTGGTGTTTTATCAAGTAAAATTCTGGAAAGCCCAAGATTGGAAAGTTCGAATCCTGGGACATGTCGAGGAGTGCAATCAGCACCGCATCCAATTACAACAAATCTTATCGATACAAGTAGCTTCTGGTGTTAACGACCTAGTGTCAAAAATGGACGTCGTACTTGCCCGTCTCTTCTCCCCAAAGCATGACTGGGAAAAAGATTTGGACAACAAAACTCGTAAATTGGGATCTATCAACACCTGGATCCACGATACCAATACCCTACAATCTTTGATATCTGTGACGAAAGACCCTGCGTTGGCTATGCCTGCACCCCCCACTGCCGACAACCCTGATGTGGCCCCAAACTTGTTTGTTAGTGTTCGCCTCGAACAGGTACAGAAGGAGTTGGAATCTTCGCTGGATGCACTATGTGCCAAGAACTTGGATTGGTTCAATCTGAAGCTCGACTTTCAACTGCAGCAAATTGAGAATTCTATTTTCGACTCTGCTCAACTTGTTGTCCATGAATTGTCAGGTCCGTATGACCGGCTCCATCATGAAGTGCGTCCTGTTTCTTCTGACGCAAAATGAACTTTAACATTTTTTCAAGGAACTGAGGCAATTGTGGAAAGAAATGGTACTCTATCATCTTCATTGTATTCCGATGATGTTCATGTTCATGTTTTCTTGATTTCCAGAATTGGATCTTTTGCATCGAAAACAAGTTCTTCGCCAGTGCTCTGTTCGAGTACTACCTGGACCGATTTTCTACCACCACTAATCATGCGTATGTATCGTCAGTTTCGGGCGAAAATTCAGCGGATACCTTGCCCCCCAGATTCGATAAAGACATGGCTGGTATGAATCTCAGCAACATACGAACCATGTCGATGATCGATTCAAAACAAAAAGTTCGGTCGAAGTCAGTGGCCTTTACTCATCCTGACACTTGGACATTGGAGTACATCGCATTTCATGGAGAAAGTATAGCGGCTGCCATTGACCGAGACAAGTCTGGCTACATCCGCATAAGCGAAGTAAATACGCTTACGGATCAGATACCGACTGGATGGGACCTACCTGAGTGGTGTGCATATTTAGCAGCAGGTATTATCTCTTTCTCTTTCTGACTCTAAGTTCGTCCCATCTCACTGTGAATACAACAGGATGGGCATACGAAGCCCGAATATATCGTAAACGAATCAACAATCTTCTATTCAAGTTAATGGAGATGCAAGCTCATGGTTGTTTTCTCCTATTTTTTCTCTTTCTTTAGACTGTGGATTAACATCCACTTTTCTAGTTCTACCGAACAATAGGGCATATTTGGTCTACTATCAAACATCATTTTTTGACAATATTTGCCATGCATTTTGGAGGGAGCCTCCCGACCAGAAAATGCCATACATCGCTCCACCACTTCGTTACCTTGTCAAAAATAAGATTATCGCTCAGGATGCTGATCTGCGCTCCAAATTAGAAGCATTGACATGGTCACTCCAGGATGAATCAGCGGTCCATCTTATTTTTGGGGACAAAGATCCAGAAACGGTGAGATAAACATTTGTTGACTCTTTATTTAATCCAGAAGATAGGCGTTGACAATGTTGAGTTACCTAGTATATCCTTCAAATGTGTGCAGTCATGTTGGAATATGCACTAGAAATCGCTTTTGCTTGCTGCTCTATGACTATCGATTTGGAAGAATGGGAAAGGATATCCAGCCTATTCCGTGTCTTACGTGCTGTAGGAGTATCTCGAGTCATTTCCCTTACGGGTTTGTCATCTTTTGAATCTCGGAGAGGTCATAGAGCTTTACAGCAATTCTTTTGATATAGCGGAATTTAATGCCAATCCAGACAACGCAGAAAGTGGGTCTTTTATACATGTGTTAGAATAATTAAATTATATGGCTGTTGGAAATAGGCATCAATACGTATTACGGAGGTATTTGGTCCCTCCTGCAGACGGATGAAGATCATGAGCACTACATGTTTGGTTCTCGGATGATTTCAAAGGACTACACAGCAGATGAACTGAATGATTACCTATCCGACATCGAAATACTGAAAGATTACCCACTCCCGACCCTCCTAACAGCAAGGCCCCTTTTGCATTTTATACCATGGGAGGAACACGTCAAAACTCTTGAAGCATCAGACATTCCAGAGGAAGTGCCCAGGACATGGCTTCCGTGGAACGTCAACTATTTTGAGTCTTTTGTTGATAGAGATTTCCTGGCCGATTTCCCCCTTTCAGGGTACGCTAATTTTTGTTTAATTATCATATCCTGCATTCGTGGATCGTTCACTGTGTCTCCCTTACAGGTTCACTTGCAATCGGTGTCATGCCATTATTTATGAAAAGAGACACAACTGTCTGCTTTGTCCAGGTGCGCTGTCTGTTTTGTTTTACCGAATGTTTGACATTAAGGCATCGCTCATTCGCAGGTTATTCAATCGACATTTGTGCCGATTGCTTCAACCTTCCACCGGCGGACCATACGTTTGACGACCACACATTGACTCATCCTGTGGCATACATAGCGCTTCGTCCAATGCCCGAACAGTGGTTGCAGGTGGCGGTAAAGGCTGACCTTTGTATAGAGCAACTTCAGCAAATCCATAACGCCCAAAAGCGCAGCATTCCCAGGGCGGAAGTTGAAGAGCTCGATAAAGAAAAAGATACTTGGAATTACAAATGTGATCATTGCTCTGAAGCCATTCTGGCGGACCAAACATTTTACAAGTGTATAGGACATTCCTGCGAAGGTAACGCATTTCAAACATGGATTCCTCCCAGCGTGATTTCTGATGAAGCATTTCCTTTCATCTTGTTTCATTCCAAATCCAGAGTATTTCATGTGTAAACAGTGTTCAAGCCAGCGTTTCGAGGCCGGTGAAGATGAACATCAATGGTGGCATTGCCTTCTGGCGCTTCACCCTCAAGTAATAGAAGGAGAGTTGGCCGAGGAGTCTGAGGAATCAGATGATGGATCGGCATCAAACGATCCACCCATAAAAGAAGAAGAACAACTGGGATTCGAAGACATGACGCGACAAACTAATCTTTCTTCTGCGGTCTCCGCAATTATTGCTGGTGTTGTCGAGCACCAACAATTGAATCCCGTGGTGGTTGAAGAAAGGTTACAGGCGTTGGAATTGAAGGTTGAGGAGCGAATGTCACAACTTGAAAGTAAAATGGAAATCGTCATGGCTGGGTTGCAGGAATTGCTGTCGAGAACGGCTGTTCCTCCGGTTCAAGCTGCAGACCGGTAAAATTTGCCGGTTTTATTTAGAGTAAAATGCCGGAGCTTTTGATTATCCCTTTCCAACTTTTGAAAATGTATGACGAATATAATTCGACTTCTTCAATAGATGACTTGACTTTGCCAGATGTATCAAGGAGGGAATCCAAGAAGGCGAGTGCGGTGTGTGGTGAGGTGAGTTGGTGCAATTCTGGAAAAAAAATATTAAAAATCCCTTCCGTTGTGACGGGATAGGACACGAACCAGATGCAGAGTAAATAGCAGCCAGAGAGACTCTTTTCGCGTACCAATCGAGCTTTCAAGGTTGTTAATATCGTGGTTATGGCTTAAACGGGGTGACATACCCGTAAGGATTCATCTCCAGTAACAAAGCAAGCTTCATCGGCTACACGAGCTGCATGTCCCAGCGCAGTCCTAGGGTCTAAAGGTGGAATGCCAGAGGTCGGGGAAACAAGTAACGCGAACGCCTGTACGTGTGACATTATAAAGATGAGCTAATATGACAAGAGTGTATCTGACCTCTGGAAGATGCGGCAGTACAGGCTCATTGTATTCCAGTCGTGCTCTCAGAATATCCCTTAATGTGGCTTTCTTCGCCTGTCGAGCTGCATCGTCTATGGTGATATATGTGGAACGCTGGACACCCGGTACTGTGCCCATGTGTCGTAGCCCATCTTTCAGCCAAGCATCAATCAGTGTCCTCCTTGCATTGTTACCCTTCCCAAAGAGAGCAGAAACAGCTGTGTCCGACAAAGGCTCTGAGTGTGCTTCGCCTGGAGGTAATGCCAGAACAGATCGCGCTAGAGTTTCGCGCGTGAAACCATGAGTTCTCACTAGAGGTAGTGCCAACTTAAGGAGTCTAGTGCTGCATTGATGTTAGATGGTTCACAGAAAGAGCATAGGCGACAACTTCATACCTACTGGACGCGTTCGCCATGTCGATGTTGGTAAAGACCAATGTGGGCGCTCACCGCGACTTTCGCTGGGTAACCCCGTGACTTGTCGGAGATAGCCGAAAAATACCAATAGCAAAACCCTGAACCCGATACCATTTAGATCGGCTCTCTTCAAAACTGATAACAAGAATCTATCTTGTTACATTTTACATTCTTACTCTCAAAATTCTCGAAAGAGATTTATAACATACATCAGATTTATCCCGAATAATCATGTCGGATTGGGGTAAAGTCAACCTGTTCAGTTCACCAAGAATTTGTCGGATGGCTTATTGAAGTATTGTATGAATAACAGAAGGATCATCAAGCGAAGAAGAATCAGTGAATGGAAAGCCTACGGCTCCAGCTGCTGCTCAACCTGCAGTGAAGAAGCCGGTTGTTGTTCCCGCCAAGAAAAAATGGGAAGGAGAGGACGAGGAAGAGTCTGACCCTGTCGTGCGTAATCAAAGTGACGACCTTTATTAGCTTCCCTTTATTCATTATATCGACTCAGAGCGACTGGGAAGAATCTTCAGAGGAAGAATCTGAAGAAGAGCAGAAAGCTGTTGTAGCTGCACCTCCCAAGAAGAAGGGTACTCTCAAACAAAAACTTGCCGAGAAAGAAGCCCAGAAAGCTGCACAGCAGGACTCTGAAGAATATGACTCAGATGCCGTCCTTGATCCTCGAGAAAAGGCTCGACGTGATAGAGAACGCGAGCTCAAAGCTGATTTGAATAACGCCGCTGACTTGCTAGGAGCAGCTGCCCTTGGAGGTAAGGCATATAATCTCTGTCATTATTACAATCGCCATACAATTTATTTATTTTGTCAGGAACTTCTTCTTCTGAACTAGATTCCTTAATATCCGCTCAGCCTCGCACAAAGGAGGACTTCATCAAGCTCTCCGACAGTATTATTGAATACATCGTCAAGCGCCATCAATCGAAACCTCTATATACCGCCTTTGTGGAACACCACTCTCGTGCGCTTGCTCTTCCTTTGAAAGACGTAGAAGTTAGAAAGGTTGCTAGCGGACTTACTACTCTTGCAAACGAAAAGCAAAAGGAGCAGAGAGATAAAGCCAGCGGTAAAAAGAAAGCGAAGGGAAGCAGCAAACCTCCTTTGGCAGGAGCTAAAGTTTTGTCAAGGTTAGTTTCGGATATCACAAATTGTGAAATTTATACTTATTCTTTCATCCAGGGGACAAGATACGGGCATTTACGATGAGGCGCTGGACGACTTCGGTACAAACGATGACGACTTCATGTAAGGCGTCTACTGTCGATAACAACCTGCGCAATCTATATCGGGATCGTATGGCTATAGACACATCTTGTCTTTGGCTACCTATCTTCAACAACGTTTATTTTGTTTTATTTTGGAATTTATTCGGAATCGTTCCAGTCAAGACTGTCAAAAGTCTTTGAAACTAAAGATTAGATAGCAAAGATCAAGACGGAACCTATATCAGGCTATTATCCCCGGTAGGCCACACGTCCCAACACGAATAAACACATGCAATAACATTGCAACTACCAGCAACTTGCAAGTCTCTGTCTTTCGCCTTATCACTCAGAAACATGACACAAGCGCTTCCTCCTTGCCTACTCATTGAATTTCTCCCCAGGGTTGCGCAAACGTTTGAGAAATCATAGCTGACGTCCTCAGGATCATGCAACCTTCATGCTCACCGCCACATCGACTCATTGACGTATAGCTTTTATACCTTGAATCTTCTCATGTGTATGCGTCCTCCATTCCATGGAGCCCCTTAGGGTGCATATTATCATGGTTACGCGAGGCTCTCACAATTGTCCGTGTGTGCAGACGCTGGTCGACTGAAGCTGGACCGCAGTTCATGCCGTAAAGAGTGTGTCTTCTTCATACCAATATGTCTAGACGAAATGAGTCCCCTAATACTTGCTCTCTCCATTTCACAGACAAATCAGTCGCACGGGATGTACGACCTAATTATAAACAAAAGTTCTGAGTCCTTTCAAATTTCCTGGACCGCAACGTCAAAAGTAGAACAATCAGAAAGAACCAGCTAAACCAATGGACGCGGGGCCGGGTCGCGACAAAAACTTTTTTTAAGCACAAGGCGCGCATCCTAGGTGGCATGCCGCTTGGCTGCCTATTTAATCTTTCTCTCTTGACGCGCAAGAACTCGACAAGTGTTCAAAACCTTAGATGAACGGGAGAATCGCACGGCTTTCAGCAGCGCTTTGTTCTGTCTATCCGACCAACTGGTTCGGATTTTTCCCTGCCTTCACCAATGCACGACATCATCTGTATATGTCATATCGGGAAAATGGCTCTGCTCCGCCTGGGCAACAATATATCTTTTTGATACTTTCCAGCTAGAGTTACAATCAGTCTTTCACACTGGGGTCTCAGACACGATATCCACATGATATCAATGAATGGCTCACCAGGATGACCCAGATTTGCTTTATCGAAGACACGAATATTCTTACAGTTTTCCCCAGTGATGGATTGGGGAAAATACTGCTACGGCCGAGTTATGTGGATGTGTTCTCGCTGGCAACACGTTCGACAGTGCATTTGTCCGAAGCGGTACGCCGCAACATCTATTTCATACCTGAAGTGTATTGGATGACAAGATGATACCCCAGCTACTTCAATCTGCCGCAATGCACAGCCGTTAATATCACTCGACCATGTCATTGTTTCCAGATGATCCTTGCCTTCGTTTTCTGTTAAAGATTCGGTTTTATTCATATCAAGCTTCCTCTTAGAAAACAATAATAGGATAGCCACCCCGCCCAATACCTCCGTCTTTGCCGAATACCAGCAAATATGACTAGTGTAATCGCCGAACTCCCTTAACTGTCACTGTTCGGAATGGCTAGGGGCTATCACCCCGCGGCATTCAGACCGAAGATCGCCATCTTTATGTTACCCTCAATGTTAGCTGAGAGCCTCGTGGCTGGGAAAGTGGCACGGGCGTAAACTTTCCTGCCAAAACTGGATAGCTTTCTGTGGTCCTTGATTGTTAGTAAGGAGCATACTCGATGGGCTATAAAAAAACCAAGTACCCAGTCTTTGCTCGCAGATTATCCTCTGTTGTGATCCCCCCACTTCTATGAAAGGTGCGCAGCTCTTAATTTCAGTCCCTCAAGACGAATGACGATGTTCTGTAGGCCATGAACAACTACTACCCATCAAACGGGTACTTCGGCAGACAAGTACAAAATACGCACTCGGTAATCCTCGAGTTCGTTGCCTTCAATCCACGGAATGAGTGGGTAATGGGGCAGATACTTCGGACAGCACTCGTAGTCACTCAAAGATATCAATCGTACCAAAGTGTGCAGGTCTTCCAGGATCCAGGACCAGGATACCAAAATATTACCGATAACCACATTCGCCCCCAAACGCGTTCTCGAGTCGAGTCGCTCGGGGACATCATCTACCAGCTCCCGATCCCGTTATCTCCAGGCAGTGACTTTCGCGGAGTTGTCGATATAATACGAAATCTGGAAAAAGTTGACATGCGAATTAATCCTGGAGGATTTTTCCCCTGGACGTTTGGAAATTTTGTCAGGCGTGCCATCCAGAAGCTTGCTCAAGACGGTCATATAGTTGACGGGTCATTCCATCCCACCTTGCCTGCCGCAGAGTATCTGTACGACTCGTACATTAGCAAGTATCTGGGCACCGGATCCATGTAAAACTCTCGACCAACGTTTTCCAATTTATGGGCCTTGTGTCGTTCCACCATTCCATTTTCTGCTAGAGTAGAGTGTCTTTTTTCCGCGAGAACTTGTAAAATGTACACTATCTAAACTCTCCCACTAGTATGTATTACTTTCTGTTCTATGTATTCCTTAGTGATTAGGTATTGGTATACTAAAAGGATCCACCGATAACATCTATTTAGAGTATGCCGTTTATTTCAAGTACAAAAATTATGTATAAGTTATATGTGAGCCGGAATCTCAGGAGCCGATTCAAATTAGCAAGAAAATCGTGTATATGGTCGTTACGTCGTAAACATCATAGTAGGTACATATACAAATCAGAAGTACATACAAGGGGCGAAGATACATAAAGCATATGAACAGGGACGAATTATGAAAACCTTCACCTCCTAGAGTATCCAGAAATCTATCCAAGCAAACAAGCGAACAGAGTGACGCCAGCGTCACTGATCTATGGTCTACTTCTTCTTTTTCTTCTTCTTGGCACCACCGGTAACTACTGGCTCCGCAGCAGCAGCAGGCTCTGGCTCAACGGCAGAAAGGGGAGGATCCTCAACTGCAGGTGTCTCTGGCTCTGGAGGAGGCTGGGCAGGTTCTTCCACGGCGGGTGTTTCTACTTTCGGTGTCTCAGGTTCGGCAGTAGTCTCAGCAGCGCCGCCCTTCTTCTTTTTCTTCTTCTTTGAGGATGTCGTAGCAAAAGCGCTGTCCTCAGCCTCCGGCTCAGCGGCACCGCCAGTAGCTACGTCTCCAGTTTCAACAACTTCGGCTGCTGTTTCAGCTGCGGGTTGCTCTTCTGTCTTGGGTGCCTCTTCGACGACAGGAGCAGGTGATGGTGCTCTAGATGGAACTTTGGAAGCAGGTTTGGTAGAATCGAAACTGAAATTTAGGTTGTTAGTAGCACCGCTATTGAAATTCCACGAATCAATGGCGGAAGGTAATTCGGTAGGGGAAGGTTTTGGAGATGCTGATGGACCCGACTTTGCTAGATCATCTCCCAAGGAAGAACCAAAAGAAGTGCCCCATCCACCACCTCCTCCAAACACAGACTTAGGCGCACTGGCAGATAGAGGTGATGTGGCTTTGGACCCTTTCTTTTTGGGCTTTGTCGTTGCAGGTGCGCCCCAGGAACTTCCCCAGGAGTCGTCTCCCCCTCCTGTATCTGCGGATAACCATGGTTTGCTCGGAGGGTTAAGAGATAAAGAAGAGGAAAGCCCACCAGAAATCAACGGAGTTGTATTTCCGAAAATCGATGAAGTTGCTGCTGCTTGCTCCTTTTCCAACCTTTCTTTCTCTTCTTTCTCCTCCTTCTCCTTCTGTTCCCTCTCCTCTCTCTCTCTTTGCTCTTTTGCTTCTTGTTCCAAACGCTCTTGTTCAGCCTTCTCATGAGCAAGTCTATCCGCTTTCTCAAGTTCCTCTATTTCTTTCTTCAACTTCTCTTCTTCTTCAGCAGCAGCTCTATCAGCAGCTTCTTTCGCCAACCTCTCTTGCTCTGCATATGCAGCTTCCTCCGCCTTACGAGCTTCCTCCTCCTCTGCAGCCTGTTTACTAGGAGTAACCGCGCCCGAACCCTTCTTTTTCTTCTTTTTGCCAGGAGTGGTAGCTTCTTTCACTTCCTCAATAGGACTTGCCACAACTTCGACAGGCGCAGCTGCAGGGATAGGACTAGGTGCCCGGGTTATATTCTGTGAAGTAGGAGCATCTAAATTCCACCCGTCTCCAGCTCCATTAGAGGCGCCGTTATTATTATTGAAGCCCCAGTCAAAGTCATTCTGGCCAGCGGTTGTATGCTGAATGTCATTGTTAAAGTGATCAGAAGCTGGGTTCAATGGGCTCAGAGGTTTGTCCTTCTTGTCGAATGGCGATGGAGCTTTTGATCCCCAAAGACCACCGCTACCAAAGGCGGGCGATGAAGTTACCTGTGCACCGACAACAGGCGGTTCGTCATAAAAGTTATCAGACGCCTTTCCAAATGGTGATTTATTGGCACCGAATGAAGGCGAGGCATTTGAGCCAAAGAGACCTGAAGGTTCTGTAGGAATGGGGGTTGTGGCAGCAGGAGTAACGGTAGCAGGAGTTGGCGGAGCGGGAGTGGCAGCAGCGGGAGTGGCAGCAGATGAGCCTTTACGTTTGCCCTTTTTACCGGTACTAGCAGGTGTAGCTGGAGATTCTACAGCTGGAGTGATTGGGTTCGAGAAACCCCAGTTGTCAGTTGCGGCAGGTTCACCAAAAACGGAGGCAGGAGGAGCTCCAAACAGAGATGTTGAATTACCTGCATCAGCAGCTGGACCAGAATCACCAAACATAGCAGGGGGCGGAGGTTCATTGTCAAATACGGAATGGCGAGCATCGCCAAAGGCTGATTTGGGCTTATCGTAGAAGGACTCAACACCACTCTTCGGGCGTTCTATGAATGGCGACGCGGCGCGACCAGCGGCAAATGGTTCTTGAGAAAATGGCGTCTTGGCTCTCTCGAATTGCTCTGGAGGATGAGATGTTTCTGGTTGATCCCATGATTGATGTTGACTGAAGGCAGACTTAGGCCGGTCAACATAAGGCGAATTGGGTCCATCAGCAGGAGGGTCAAAATTATTGGCTTGTGCGGGAGCATCCCAGAGATGGCTTTGCCGATGTTCATCAACAGCAGATTTAGGAGGTCCTTGAGGGGATGGCGGATAATCTCCAGGAATAGGAGTTCCCCCTCCTCCATAAATCGATGTCGCTCGGGACCGAGGCTGCTGCATAATAGAAGGTGACCGAGAGGGTGCGGCGGAATGATCTGCCCCCCAGCCAGCTGAAAGCTTCTCATTTCCACTACCATTTCCACCGTTGCTATTGGAGGCTTGGATGGGTGGAGCTCCGTACGCACTAGTTCTGCTTCGTACGGAGGGCGCAGCACTGGGGCTTCCGAACCCTCTGTCTCTGTCATCCTCCCTGTAACGCTCGCTTTCCCTGTCGTTTCCTCTTCGCCTATCTGAATCGCTTCCTGTCCCCCCTCCGTCACTGCCTCTGTGGCTCTCACGAATAGTACTGCGGTGTGACGGTGCAATTGATGGTGAATATCCCTTTGAAGCACTGCGCTCCACTCGACTGGCTTCTGTAATGGCAGCGGAAGCACGTCTGCTACCTCCACCGTTCGATGCGTAATAAGAATCAACTGGCGTCCGTGCACGCGAAGCAGGTTCAGATCGGTCTCTTTCCCTCTCCCTCTCCCTTTCCTTTTCTCTTTCTCTTTCGCGTTCACGTTCTGAGCGAGCACTTGATTGAACTTGGGCGTCATCTTCTGGATAAACATCGATATCGTCATCTTCAATGCGGTGCCCGCGTTCGTTATAAACAATCACGGCAGGACCACTGAAAAAATAATTAGTCTTAACAAAAGGTCTTCGTGTTGCAATATGCTTACTATTTGACTTGGCCCTAATAGACACGAATGGACTCAGTATTCGTATTGTTGCAAATCAATGACAAGTGATGCTTACCTTATCCATCCATTTCATTCTTGCCTTGAACTCCGTGAGACCAAAGTGAATCTCAACAGAAAACACTATGGTCCAATACTTCTTCCCATTCTTTCCCGTCTTTGGCTCGGCACTATCGTTTAGCAGAGACAAGTCTGCTTGAACGACACACAATGTTGAAAATACATCTTTACAACGCATTTATTGTCAACATCATCGCAAGGAAGTAATGAATGAAAAGTCATACCATCATGTCTATTGATCCATTTTGGAACAGTGTTTCCACCTCTATAACACCAAATCTCGACTTCAAACACAGACAGCATAGACAGGTTTGTGAGTTCCGTGCAATATTTCCTTGTGAATACAGTAGATTCTTTCACTTTGACCCCCTAATATATGCATATATGTTAAGTCAATCCAAAAAAAGGAGGCAAAACGTAGAGGAACACATACTCTAGCAAGAATACAATCAAACGCATCTGGTAGTAATTTAGGACCAGAAGGCAATTCACACAATTTTTCTTTTCGGGAAATGTGATCCGGATCACTGGGGTCAAGCTCACGCAGGAACTCTACACCATACATGAACTTGGACATGCGGGCAGATACATGATGGTCACAGTAAAATCCAATGGCACCATCGGCGACTGCTTTAGATCTAGACACAAACTATTGTCACTAAATGTCAAGTAGGTGAAGTAAATTCACTCACGTCTGAGTGTCCGGGCGGCTGACAGTGATTCCGTAGGTTTTGAGGCGTTCTTGGAGTTGCCTAATATTGGCATGAGCTTTGCGAATGCAGATCAAAGCGAGGTGCTACATACCCAAATAACCACGGGGATGCAGCATAACCTCCGACCAGGAAAACAGACTATTCGCGATCAGACGTGTATTTCAGAGCTTCGAATAAAAAGGCTTACTCTAATCATTCCACCAGATGCTTTGACTTGACGTTTAATGCAATTAACCGCAGCTGTTTGGGTCGTCAATCAACATGTATGGATTGCTGTAGAAATAAGTCTGGCTTACCATCGACGGAAGGTTCAAAAAGGTTTGCAACTACGAGCGTCTATGTTAATACCAATGACCACAGTTCATGAAGAAGAATATATACCTTCATTTCTAAGGAACCATTAATAACGTCGTCTAATAAAAGAGGATGAGAAGCTTACCCAGTCAACCTTAATTGTCCTGACCTAATTCCAACAGCGATGTCCTGGACATACCGTAAGAATTAAGCTTGCACAAAGATGTGGTAACAACTGACCTTGTCCAAGGGCGAACCGAACGGAATGAACTGCAACTCATTCCGGTCCCGGAATAGACGCTTTGTTGTTTCGTCAAACCTCCGGGTAATATGATCAACAGAGTCAGGCGAGCCGTATCGTGAATTTTTGAGTTTATCTGTCAAGAACAGATAGATCAGGAAATGTGCATGGCACCAAAAACATTACTTACCTTCAAGGAACTCTCTGGCTCGTCTACTGACGAAGACGGATCCGGCGAATATGCAATCGGGAGGGGCAATTTCCTCCATGGAAAGTGGGTTCGTTCCTTTGATCGCATACGCACTGATATCAAGAGTTCCTCCTCCGGCATCCGCAATCAAGAAACCGTGTTCCGACGGGTTCTGAAAAATATTTTTCAGTGGATCCTCGTCGAGAATTTTTGAGATAACCCCACATACCGAAAGGACGTCTGCTGCAAGTCCACTCAATACACATGCGTGCAGACTAGCCTCTCCTTCGGTCACAAACCTTATCCGCGCCCTTCCCGTATCGGTATCAGGCACCAACTTCCCGTACACCGCTGCATTCCTCATTCTGGTCTGTTGAGGGCCTTCCCAGCCATTCGGATGACTTAGCACGAGCTGGATATCCTGCTCTACCGAATCCCAAAGAGCCTGCCCATTTCCGTGGGTATCGATAATGAAGGAACGTGTGCAACGATAGAGATAAGCGAGGTAGTCCCCAAAGACGTGCACAGGGGTTTTACGGCGGGGTAGAGGACTGAGACGCATTCCATTCATGTTTAGCTGCATCGTACGAGGTCGCAGGCGAAGCTTGAAGCTGTAGTAGGGTTGTCAATGTGAATTCCGAACGGAGAAACGAAAGCGCATACAGTTCAGTCTTAATCCACCCTTCATCTTCCGCCTGGGCGACGATAGAGCTCGTCTCCGCCTCTGCTCCAGCTGCCATGAGATTTCCATGCTTGTCGTAGTATATCAGTGAGGGTATCTTTGAGTTTCCAGCGACATGCTCCTGGCCAGGAAAGCTAGGGCACACAATCAACATCCTAATCCGACCATAAGACTGCACTCATACCGTGTTACACCGTGGATTTTGGGTATTTCGCCAGGTTCAAGAATGGCATAGGACACCTATCGAAACATAAGCATCTTGTAGTTTGGCGGAGGCAAAAAAGGTTGGGGTACGTACTCCACTAAACGTTGTGCCAACATCGATCGCTATAACCAATGATCTCGATAGACCGCTGTAGGGTTTTCGGGTATCTGCCCCAGCTGCAGAGTGCCTCATGTGCACCATAGTACACAGAGGTGGGCAGTAAGGCTACAAGTAATGTACAAGGTGCAAGAGAATACAGGTAAGAAGGGCAAGAGAAGAAGCCGGGGATAGGCAAAGAAATTTTTACACGAGGCACTACACGAGGTTGACATTCTTATTCTTATTGATTTCTTAACATATCCAGCTTTCCCGCACATCCCACAAACTCCTCCGAATAAATTAAAAGGAAAAGACACAAATTTATGCACTAAGAACAGAGCATAAAACGTATCGAGCTATATATCCACAATGCATATCATTGACGAGTTGGGAGTCTGGTTTGCAACTTGTATAAAAGGAAAAGATTGAAGCCAAAAAATCTATCGGTCAACTTGTCTTGAATTCGTCGACCGCGCTGGAATTCCAGAGTTGACTAATTTCAGTTCCTTCTGCCTCTCAAGTGGGGTAAAGCTATAATTATTCGATGTAGTAAGCACAAAGAGATGAGTCGAAAGCATAATTACAAGTCATCATTTAATATCGTGATTCGTAGATTCATACATATTCAGTATTACATAGGTCAAAAACAACATCTAGCAAGTTATTGTGAAGAACAATTGAGAAAGATCGAAGAGCTAAAAACACAAGGAAAACACAGAAATATGTGAAGCATACGTATGGCGTATATCCTTTGTAAATGGTTTGAGGGTGCTGAACTGTAGTAGAGTAGTAGCAGTAGCACACTCCGCTGCTGCTTTCACCAAAAAATACGACGGGTCCGAAATTTCAAATGAAATGAAAGCTAATCACTTCCAACTTTCATGAATCAAGAACTTCCAGAATCGACTCCAGAACGACTTTGGGCTGTAATAAAAGCCTAGACTCCAGCATGCCCTCCCTATTGATAATAGGGACAGCAGAGCCAGCATTTACACCCTGTTCGCCATTGATATCTGCCATTTCACCCAAACTTTTGCCTAGCCTCGTCACGCATCTCAAGCCAAGCTCCATCGTCACCAGAACCCCACCGCGGCTTTCACCATAGCTTCCAAACGCATCCACCATCTGACCATCCGCGAAGCTTCCAGACGGGTCGGCAATGACGACCTCGAAAGACGTAGACATGATGTCCTCCTTGGTGACACTCGCCAAGCGCATTACCGACCGCGAGATACGGCGGATTTGGTCGAGATAGAGTAAACGCAGCTGAGCAGCGGATGTTTGTGGCATCGTGGATGAGGGAGGTGGAGAAAAGGAAACAGGAGGTGAAGACCCTGGACTTTGAAGTGGGGAAGCAGAGGAGAATGATTGTCCGTTTGCAAGAAGGAAGATATCAGCACACCATCGCAGGATGGTGTCGCTTAGTTCGTTTACACTGTAATCCGTGAGAGTGGGGTATATTGAATGAATGTGCTGGTGCGTCAATGCCCGCCATTTCGCTGACGTTGGCTGGGACTCCGTATGATGCATGTGAGTGTATATTTGGGAGAGGACTGCGTCTGACTTGGATGGGAAGCCGATGCAGAAGGAATTGAGCGCTCTCGCTATGCACAAGGAAACGCAGCCTTGCAGTGCCAACTGAACCAACAGAGGGTCCTGCAAGTGTTCTCGATCTGCGATAATTCGTGTGATATTTGGGCCTATACGCGCACTGGTATCTTGCAAGGCCTGTGTCAGTTTCGGGTTTTTTGACGAGGCAGGTGCGGGTGCGAAGTTGCACATTTCTGTGGCAGATGCGGCGAATTGCAATATCTCAGAATTGATATCGTGCACGGCCTGTAGGACCTGAGCCCCAGACCAGCTATCAATTCGCGACATGTAGATTTCTGCACTGCGTAATCGCGCACGATCTTCTTCCGTGTTAGCATGACCGTTACCGGTGTGGATACCGTTTATCTGCCCTGTACCCGCACTGCTGATACTATTGGACGTTGCTGATGTCGACACGGATGTCGCAGATTCCCTTGAGCGAGAGGGAGATGGCGTACGGAGGACCTCCTCTTGATGGAGATGCAAGCGGTTTGCGTGTAAATGCCGTCCAAGCTCAGAGGATGACATGCCTGTATCCAGTGAGCTACTGTTTCGTCCATAACTCAACAAATTTCCAGCGCTCTTTTGATTTTGCAATACATGTTGAACATTGGTGTCGCTCCGCCTGCGTTCGCTGATAGCCCTCTCCCGATCTCGTTCCCTGCGAACCCTCTCCAATTCGGCTTCCCTTGAACGCAGGAGTTCCCTCGTTTCCTTTAGGGTTCTTTCAAGCATTTTGCAACGTTCTTCCAGCCTTGCCGTATCTACATGTGCCTTGGCCAGATCATGCTTTGTGATATCGAGTTCACGGCGCATGGATGTGGGAGAGAGGTGAGCGAGGGTGCTTGTGGGAGACTGACAAGCTGCATCCAACCGTTCCTTCAACGGTGACGGGGGTATGGAATGTTCGCGTGAGATGGGAAGATTGGAAGAGGGAGACGGCGGAGGAGAAAGATAGTTATAAGTGGTGTTGAAGAAATTAACGATTTGGCTGGGCAGCAAGGACATGGAAACGGACAGCACCAAATATGGCGATATATCAATAAATCAGTGGCACAGCGACCTGCTTGCACTCTAGGCGACTTGCAGATAATTCACTATGTCGCAGTCTGAGTAAGAAAAAAAAGAGAACGCTGGACGGTTCGGATCGTATCAAACTCCTCACATGGTTCGAATTCGTCTCCTCCAGCACGCCGCAGCCGCATTGTGGGTTGCGTGTTCCTGAGGAGCTTAATTAATTTCACATCCAAATTTGATGCTCGTGTAAGTCCGCAATCGTATTCTCGCACAGAAAACTCACAGTCAAGAAGAAGAATTCGATAAAAGCAATCCTAAACAGCTCCAGCGCTTGGTAGGCGCTGCACGCGTTAGTACGAGAATTTGCAAATTCTAGCAAACCGGTGAACCGGGGCGAGTCGGCAAAGTGAACTGATAACGATGTGTACGGAGTTGTTCGCCAGGCTTTTTGAAAAATTTCCCATAGGACCTCCCCGTATCTCTGCAGAACGAGGCCGGCTGCAACACGTTTTTAACCTTGGGATCTACACGCCCAACGTCAACTGGCCTTGGAAGTTCAAAATGAAATTTCATCGGAGGTTTATAAGCTATGATGTCGATGCATATAATAAGCTTTGTATGCAATGTCCTTGCTGTCTGAGTGTCTGAGCATCGTACTGATTGCAAGAAGTGCCCACCAACGCGCAAGGTATGGCCAAGGCAGTGGGGCCGCATGTTCGAAGAAGCTTGGAGCAAGGACAAATGGAAGAGTCCATCCAACTTATGTAAAATCGACAACCTGTCTTGCTAGGCCTTGCTAGTCAACTCGAGGTCGTCTCCTATACATTTTGTCTGTCACTGGTTCACCTGGAACTAAACGGTTTCTTGAGGTTTGCCGTACATGGTACAAGGCTTGACTGGCATTTAAATTTAGTGTAATCTTTTTGGGCATGACGAAGTTTGCGATCGTCAAACTTTATAGGCGGGTGAGGGATCAGAAAAATCGCGGCAGAATATCAACGAATATTTCGAGAGTCAATTTACGGTAAAAGTTGCACTCCATAATGGAAGGGGGAAGAGGAAAGTGACGCGATGTGACGCGCATTGACGCGCTCGACAGGTGGTGTAATGCAAATTTTCAGCCACAGTGAATATTCGATACTGAATCCTGACGAACTGGACCTGTTGACATGTTGAGACTACATAAGAAATCCAAAAAAATCTCCGTTCGATCCATAACAAAATTAATGATAGTAATACACAAAAATATTTAACAGTCATCATGCACGATCAAGATCACAATCATCACGACAGTATTTATCTGTCAAGTTCATGAGTCTTGTACAACCATAAGTCGCTCGAGGACTCGCAGGGTATCTTCTCGGGACAACGATGGAAGTGGAATCGCCGAAGCGACGGCTCGTGCTTTTTCCGGCTGGGAAGCTGCATGAAAAACAAGGCGTGCTATCACCTCACCCTGCAAAAAAAACATGAGCATTTGTCTGACCGAGAAGTTTCTGCAAGGAACTAACCAGCTCAACAAGACACGCGACAACAATCAACCTGGATGATCTAAATAAGAGAAGAATCGGCAGGAATTAAGGGAAAGAGTCGTACCAAATAATGATCCATGTAATTCGTTCCATGGCATTGCTATTCAAGTGATCGTGTATAGCATCCAACTTGTAAATAGGAAATGTCAACAAAACTGCTACGCCATCCATCTAGAACAAAACTTACAAAGTCACCCGCAACGCCAAGTTTCTCATTCAGGACCTGCACACGCGGCCTAATTTCCATATATTCCCGGACGGCATCGTACAGGTCCTTCAGACTGGCTTCACTCCAGAATAACTCAGGGACGTCCAGAACGTTGGATACCAGATTGATATCGCGTCGAAGTTTGAAGAGACGCCCAGTGAGCTTAAGAGCTTCGTGGCGTCGCAATTTCAAAGCTCCCGAGTTTGCCAACTGCTTCGGTATGGATAGTGTTAACGGCGAAGATAGTACTTGCTGCGCGTTGGTCTCATAGCGTGCTAAAAGAGTAGATTGTGCCAAAGCGTGGGCTATGGAAAGTTTCAAAAGATGCGACCGAGATTTCAGGGCTAGAAAGTGATAATCAATAAGACAGGAAAAGAAGAAAGAGAAAAAGGACCTACTGAAGAAATCATTATATATGCGCGGATATGCGATGTGAGGGTCGTGAGTATAGTGGCATTCCTCTATTTCCCAGTCGTCTTCATTGATTTTGCGCCTCATAATACCTGCATTCGCAACATCTTCAAGGATGTCCTTCTCTTGACTTTCGTCCAATCCAAAGAAAACGACAACACCATACTCGAAGAAGACCACCTCCGCAACCTCGTCCTCTTTGGGCTTTGGCGACCCTTCTGGTGCGTTAACGGGTGACCTCCAGCGACGACTGTATATTCCAGGGTCAGTCTCCGCTCCGGGGTCAATCTCTGCTGGTGTCTGCACGATGTTCGTTACAATGTCAGATTTAGGGGTCTCAGGCTCCGTGACGAATCCACGATCTGTCTCGTCATCCGTAACTGCTGGTGCTAAAAGCGACGAGCCAGCAGACTCAGGGACCCTAGCATGGCGAGTGTCCACAGGAGAGCTGGAGGTTATGTATCCCTCCCTCATGACGCTCTCTGAAGGTTCCGCCGGTGAGGTGAAGTACGTTCCTTGATAACCATTTTCTTCGACTTCAGATAGATGCGCCAACAGGGATTGTCCCGTCTTTGTTTTCGTCGGAACAGACGAGCGAACATTTGCATTGGGGCCATATCCAGGTAGAAGAGGCAGATGATACATCTAGACCATTAACGTTGAATTTCCAAGCACACATTATTCAATAATTGAACACTCACGACATACAAGGCCTCATCGAACGCTCTCGGATGCACGTTGTGTTCTCTCTTCAAAAACGAGGAAAGAAGCTTCATTTTAAAAGATTCTGCGACGCAATATGCTGTGATTCTCTTGAAACCAGCCTGCTTCCTTTGATCCTTGCTCATCCTCTCCGCCTGGCTCTTGTATTCTCGGATGCCTCCCTCTGTCTCATACCCAAGAGTGAGATCATCATCAACATCTACAAGTAGAGGCCTCGTCTGAGGTGCCGAAGGAAGCTCGACGAGTTTTTGCTTTGTCTTTGACGATCTCTGGTTTTTCGGTCCTGACGTCAGACCTGCTACTGAAGCACGACGCGCTAACGACGGTCCACCCGCTTTTATACTCGCTGGGAGTCCGAGAGAAGCAAGTCGTGAGATTGGTTTCCTTCTAGCAGGAAGCTGGTTTGAAGGAAGCCGATTTGGGGCATTTGGAATGGTCGACATCCTTGCTGGTTGCCAATGACAGATTCATTCAGGAACGAACTGTACGCCGACAGTGAGCTCATAAACGGGCCGAATAAGTTTAACGGCAATGGCCGAGGAATTCTGGATATGGGCTCGTCGATGCCAGACTCACCGTTAACGTTACACTCATACATATCAGTTACAAGTACACCTAATATTTGATTGATGCCACCAGCCAAAAATGCAGTGACATTCTCAAACGACAACTATGACATCTGGGACATTCCGAACACTTATCACTACCTTAACGGTGTATTGGGACGTCGAACGTCGGCAGCTCTTCTAGAAGGACCATCGCTTCAGCTCGGCTCTCTATACAACTCGGTGTTGCATTTTTGCGAATCGTAAACTCTACCGGAACACCAGCCAGTATTCAGGAGAACGATGAACGTACCCACAGAAATTTGGTTGCACATCTCGCAATTCGTGCCAGATTATGAGCTTTGCCATCTCATATCGGTCAATAGGGTCTTTTTCGAAGTTGGCATGGATTTGAGGTGGAGGGAAGTGTCCATCGTCACCAGGAATACGTCCGAATCCATGCACATTCTGAAAAGATTGTCGTAAGTATGGCTTTTTCTCGGTTTTTGTTCCTGCTACTGAACCCACTTGTTCTCGTCCGACAGGGACCCTTTCATAGCAAGAAAACTGAAGAGTTTGTCTATACGTCTAACCCATGTGAAAGAGCGACATAGGCAAGACAGTGGAGGCAACGGGAAGGACTTCAAGCGTCTGAGGCAGCAATTCCAGTTTACAGTAAATCGAGTTTTCAGGATCTTGCTACGGGAAAATGCTGCAGCTCCCGACAATATTCCTTCTTCGTCTAGCAGAAGGACTCCACCCCCTCGACATCCGACCTTTACCGATATCATTGACGCCCTTATCAAGACTACCCCCGAATTCAGAAATATCCGCAAACTCACTATTGATTCCTGGGATTTACCCCCCACATATCACCTTCAACGTCTCTTCGAATCCTTTTGGGGAGCTTTCGGCTCAAACTTGCAAATTCTGTCTCTGGGAGGTAACTTGGAAGGCTATCAAAAATTTGTCGAATCAGGACCTTCCTTGCCACAACTGCATGACCTCAGTGTCGAGTTTACGAATAATTTGTTCAAACCGTCGCAAGAGGAAGATGCTGTCATATTGGTCAACGATGTGGCTCCCTTCATAAACCGTCTCAACCCCAACCTCAGGTCCTTGAAGATATGGTCTTGGGCAGATTTGGACTTGTCGCTCTTTTTCAAGACTATTCAGATTCCACCAAATTTAGACTCTCTCAATACTCGCATGGCCTTTAATACTGCTCTCAGAGACCCCTCCGGATTATCCGACTTGATTAACGGTTGTTCCAGCACACTTACGAAACTAGACCTTCGATTAAATCCTACAGGAGCCAGGAATCTGGAAAGGGAGGGTCCTTTGAGCGAATGGCTTTTGGAATGCTTTAATTCCAAAGAAAATCACCATTTAAACCATCTTCAATCTCTCTCTATCTTCCCTACGAACACTGAACGTGGGTTGAATATCTTACTGGCGTGTCTACGACGAACAAGCAATACGCTAAAGGAGATGAATATTCGCGACAAGTATCTCAAATTTGAAGAACTATCGCAGTTAGTCGATGTTGCCTCCTCCTGCGAACAACTGGGTCGTCTCCGTCTAAATATCAATAAATTGGATAGTGCCGTCCTCGATTTGCTGGCTTCGAAACTTTCCAGGACTAAGGATTTGTCAATCTTCGTTGCTGATTCGCTCATAGTCGAGCTCAGATCTGGTACATCAACGGTTGGTGTCCGTTATGGAGTCATGCCTGCTAGTTGGTACTGATTTCATCCATTCAAGTCTGTCGGCATTCGTGGAATAGAGGAACGGTCTTACACAAACTGGGGTTTAAAGGATTTAGGTATATGGCAAGGGGGTCAAGAACTTGACACGGACACGATGGCTGTCATAGCCCGCAGCATCCCCTCCGTTGTCAGCTTCTTTGGAAAAGGACATATGAACGATGTTCCGAACTATTATTATTGAAATATTTTGTACTCACTTTTTCCAGTGTCGAAATTAAATTTTCTTACCCAAAGTATCAGCCTGCCTTTCCACTTTTGTCATGGCCATCCCATGTTATTCAGTCACATGCGCGTTTAGACTGACTGTGTAGGATGGTTACGCCCCAAATTTGCACTTGCGCGAAACCTCGGGGGATATATGTTTAAACGTGAGTAACATGCATAGCTTTTGCTGTCAATCGCCTGACTCGTCTGAAAGAAAGTGTATGCCTGTACCTTCCCACATACTCAATGGAGTACACTTCTTAGTATCATAGTCCTCTGGGGAGATTCATATCATCTTTTAGGTATCCTACATTCTGCGTCGTACATGGAGTGCTGCTCTTCTCACAGATGTGAACTCGGTGAAGTCCTCCTCGGCGCTTATGTTCGTCCGTGTGATAATAAACAACTGGGCGTTTAGATAAGCAGAAAATTTCCCTCTCAGCATTCGACGCTGTCTCCGTTAAGGTTTATATGCCGGATTCTCACCCAAATCCGTATTAAAACGACTGGAGAAACTACGGCCTATGATGCAATGAAGGACGCACGAGCTATGGTTACTCCGAGACCAGACACCCGGACCGTCAGATATATGTAACAATTGATACACTTTTATTCAGATCGATCACATTGCAAGAAGAGAACAAAATTATCCATGTTGCTCTCATAGAAGACTATCTATACTGGAAGATCAGGGGGGTCTCCATGATATCCTCGGTCTTGGGGATGAAAACCGAAGTTAAGGTGGGCTTATTGTCAAATTGCCAGCAATCATTGACCATAAGTTGCAGAGTCTCTCGATTTCTTAACACTACCAACCAAATCGAGACATAAATTCTCCCAGGGTTGCTGGCGTCCCCATCTGTGCTTATCTTTAATGATTGGCAACTATATCTCGGCTGCTTATAGACATCAGTCCACTGCTGCTCGTCTCCGTGCCTAGGAAGAGCGATCGTGATTTTGTCATTGATGCATGGAACCTGGAAGTCTCCTGCGTCGTGTTATGATGCCGGAATATATTCAAGTCCAGATTAAAAAGTCCCTAATAAGTACGAACGTTGGTGGTTCCAACATTCATTATTCTCCCCTCCCTCCCCACGTCCTCCATACACACACTGCCTTCTTCTCTTTTGCACATCACTATGGTCGAAATTCCCCCAGAGCTATGGTTGAATATCGCTCGGTTTATTCCAGAGGACGCTCTCTATCAATTGCGCTGCGTTAACAGCGTCTTTTTGGATCTTGCATTGGGCGTACGGTGGAAGAAAGTTTCAATTACGACGCGTATAACAGCACAGAATATACGACTCTTGGATCGCTTATCGTACGTAATTTATTATTATTGCAAATTGCAGTGATGCATACAAGCTCATTATCACTAGGGATCCAACCGTCGCGAGAAAAGTACAAAATATGTCTATTTGCTTCACGAACACGGATCACAAAGGCAACAAAGAAAGCGTATGGGACTGCTCTCATATTGATGTCAGTGGAGATGGGAGAAAGGTGCGTCGTTTCTTATCTTGCTATTTTCGCCGCTATGCCCCCAAGATTACTTAGGTCGATTTTTCTATGAAATAGAAATTAAGAGGCGACCACCAGGGAGTGTGCCACTATAAAAATAACTATCAGCAATGCTTCGGAAGCATGGTGCTAGAGGCAATTGTCCGCCTGAGTGCTGGCTTCTTAAATCTCCGAAATCTCACGTTGGACTTTCCAAGCATATCTCCGTCCTTTAATTCGCACGCCCTTCGCTCCTTCTTTGATTCCTTCTGGACGACTTCTGAGAGCAAGTTGTACAGCTTGTCTCTCACAGGTGGTTTATTAGGTTACGCCATTATCCTCCAAAATCCACCTATCTTGTCGTCCTTAAAACGCCTGGAAATACAGATCGTCAACAACCCTCAAGACCTCGCTGGGGACCTTGACGTTGATGCGCTGTTCGACAACCTTGCTTATTTCATAAATAGGCACAGTCAAACTCTTGATGCGTTAAAAATATGGTCTTCCCCTTCTCGTTCTCAAGCAGTTGATCTATCTCGATTTTTCGCCGAGTTGGCGGCATTCCCATCTCTATCCTCCCTTGACATTCGCCTTGCATTCAATAAATCATTTTACGACCCTTCTGGACTCAAATTTCTTATCTGGAACACCTCTGGTACTCTACGACGTCTCAATCTTCGACTTAACCCTTCTGGATTTGCTATGCCATGGGATACGGAGCCTCAGCTATGTCCCTGGCTATCAAGCTGCTTAGCACAACCTCGAGCATTTTCTCGCTTGAATGTGCTGGACATATATCCCTCCAGAGAACCCGAGAATGTCTTTATCCTGATGGAATGCATCAAGAGAGCCTCCATCAACCTCGAGGAAATCATTATACGTGATCATTACCTTCAGTGGGATGAAGCTGCAGCCATCATACACGAAGCATCGCGATGCAGAAAATTGGTTTCCCTGCATCTAAATGTTTGGGAAATTGATATTAACCTCATAGATCTTCTTTCCAAAAAACTTCCTGGGATCGAGAATCTGTCGCTCTCGACTGTTGAGTCACAAGCCGGGGATTTTCCTGTCAGTAAATTTCTCCTTTTCAGCCGTTGATTATCCATAGGTAACAATCGATTGCAACATTTCGATACAGGCCTCTTTCATTAAGTGCTTACGAGCAAGGTCATACGCTGGGTGGGGGTTGCAAGATATTTCGTTATACTATGGTAACCGAGAAATCGATGCCAAAGTTATGCGTGCGCTAGCGCAGAGCATATCTTCCGTTAGGTACATATTCGGGAAAAGGTGTACTGTATCAAAGTAAACAAAATCAAGTCTTTGCATGAGCGCTTAAACTTACCAAGGATGATGATTTCAATTACTTATATTTATGCGGCTCTCAGCAATATCGCTCGGAATGTTCTGCTCCATAATATCTGATATACATCTCTCTCTTTTATCCTTACATCCCGCAATACATCTGACAAAAATCATCATTCGGAAAGTCTCCTTCCTTGCCCAACGGCGACTTCGGGCACGAAATTATGGCACGAATCCATGGCAGTCACATGGCTGGCTGACAAAATTACGGACATTGCCGAAGCATCGGTCAAGTTTTGTCCAGCCGTGTCGACGTGTGCAAACGCGGCTTGTCAGTGAACCACCACCACCTCTACTGTCTCGTTTTTCTACCTCAGTATCCTTTTCAGAAGATTTATTGTTTAGATCTTCACAATTGCGTCTCTCCACTCCCCCCATCTTCAAGCACGCATATTCTTCTGTCAAGGCAGAGGATTCATGCTTCGACCTCCAATTGCTAAGCCAAAGCATAAAAGATACTTACCTAAATCTTCCAATAGTCCCGTCAGTTTATCTTATTATGTCCTCAATTTTACTGTTGCTCATTGTGCGATATAGCGTTAAACTTTACTGCCCAGTATGGCTGCCGGAATCGTCAACATTCGTCGTGATGTCGAAGACAAGTTCTACCGCTACCGGTAATTATTTATTTCTTTTTAATTTTTCGCTGTTACTGATCTATGCCAATCGATTTCGTTAGTATGCCTCTCTTGACCACCAAAATTGAAGGAAAGGGAAATGGCATCAAAACTGTCATCCCCAATATGTCCGATGTGGCTCGAGCCCTCAGTCGCCCACCCACTTACACCACCAAGTTTTTTGGGTGCGAGTTGGGAGCTCAAACTACATTCGATGAGAAAAACGACCGATACATCGTCAATGGCGCTCACGACGCTAATCGCTTACGGGAACTTTTGGACGTCTTCATCGACAAATTTGTGCTGTGCAAGTCCTGCAAAAATCCGGAAACAGAACTGGTTATTCTCAAGAATGGCAGGCAGGAAGACATCATTCGTGATTGCAAAGCATGCGGTGAACGCACCGGTGTTGACATGCGTCACAAACTTACGACTTTCATCGTGAAGAACCCACCTGTCAAGATCAAGAAAGGCAAGAACAAGAACACCGGTGATGCTGCTGGAGGTGTCGGCGGTGGTGGCACACCAGACCCCACTGGCGAGAATGGCGAATCTCCGGATCCAGGTGCCGAGAGTGACGACGAGTTGACGAAGAAGATTAAAGCCGAAGCGGCTGAACTCAACACCGATACTACCCTTGCCAAAGAAGATTGGTCTGCCGATACCTCTCCCGAGGCAGTCAAAGAGCGTATCAAGGCTCTGGAAGGCAGCATGGCTGCTGCTGTCTTGGGAGGGGACGATGATGGCAGTGACGACGACGCCAACAGTCCTTTTGCTGTTCTTGGTCGCTGGATCGAGGAAAACAAAGATGATGACTCGAAAGCATTCTCAATCGCCATATACAAGAAGGCAGAAGAATTGGGAATTGAGAAGAAGCACAAAACTGTTACTGTTATAGTCCAGGCTCTCTTTACGGCAAACATTGTATCCGAGGTTGAGAAGTACGGCGCATTGTTGACCAAGGTATTATTATTTCTCTACCTTAGTTTGTCTGGTTGCTGACCGGTCTGTTTTTGTAGATGGTTACCTCTGAGAAACACCAAAAGTCCCTTTTGGGCGGCGTTGAGCGCTTTGTCGGTTTCTCTCACCCAGATCTTGTATCTGCGGTTCCCAAAATCCTCATGGCATTTTACCAAATCGATATCTTGGACGAGGAGGTTGTCACTCAATGGGGTACTCATGTCAGCAAAAAGTATGTCGACAAGGACACCAGTAAGAAGGTCAGGAAGGCTAGCGAGCCTTTCTTGAAGGTGATTAGATCGATTTGTTCTTTAGAAAATTCTCTGACATTTCCTATTCTAGTGGCTACAAGAGGCTGATGACGATGATGACGACGAGTAGGGTGACTGTTGGAAAGGGCATAATATATGTATCTCAACAAACATTTCAGGTGACTACCGGCGTTAATATCTTTTTCGCTAAAAATTGCTGACTGAATTTCCGGTCTGTCTAGTCTTCGACCCAGCACATTATCCGTTCCTATCTCGAGAATTGATTTACTTAAGTTCATGATATTATGTATCTAGACCCGAAAGCCTACCTTTAACTTCCATCCACATCTATACGTGTCTTGGAATGAATATATGTTTGATTTATACTTGGATTTCCCTCTGGCCCTCCAATCATAAGTATCCCAATATCGCGTGTTCGAGGAAGGCTCGGCCCATCGTTTTAGGGGGGTCAGGACATCGCCCAAACCGAAGATCGCTGCATTGGTACTACCACCTCTAGGCCCAGATGCAATGAATTCAATTTCGTTGAACTGTGCGAAAAGATTGTATTCCAACGTCGACGACATTCATGCGCTGCACAGGCTTTGCAGAGTCGCTTATTTTCTGATTAGTTCTGCGAGCAAACAAACACTCTTCCCTTTCCTATTACTTGTGGTCGAGTTTTGAGATTGGGGCAATGTGCATTGTGGACATTCACCCCACGTGTCCAAAAATCTTGCCCAGTTTTCTTGAATCACAGCCCTGTTAGAGATGCTGCGCCACAGACCACTTCCAAATACCAGTAAATAGGGGAGATGAAGAAATGTACATGTACGTGTGTAGATCGCCATCTCTCCTAAGGAATGGTGACGCGAAATTGTACATATAAGGTCAATATAAGGTCAGTCTGTACAACGCCATCTTTCTGCCTCTGTCCGTCGCTACTCTGGCCAAGCTCAGTCCACACCAACCTTGCGGTCCTCCGCAATGGCGATCGCACCGCACCCTGCGTTACAAGCGTTGTCCGCGTTCATTATTTTCCTTGATCTGCCTACCAATCATCTAACCAGTATACCCAGACCAACTAACCACCAACCCGATTTCTTCTCATTTTAGGCCTTACCGTTATAACGCACTGCATTACACGGCAACTGCAATTCAAAAACTTATCGTATCATGGTAGCCATGGTCACGGATGGCTGTCATCGACTCATCTTGATGTTTTTCGATTCGTGGCTGTTCATGCTCTGCAGTGAGTCTTGCAACTTACTTTCCCTGATTTACCTGTTTTTTTTCGCTAGGTGGCCTCCTCATTTTTGGCGTTGGTCTGGAGTGTTCATTTTCCATTCTACCTCTAAAAAATTTGTCAAAAAATTTGTCTACGCGTTTCTTGGTTCGCTCCTTCCCTTCTCATTCGGATATACTGAAATTGACTGGATGGATACATACCCAAAAAGGTCCACATCGTCTGGTCACCAAGCGCTGGAGAACGGAGACTGGATTCGGCCGTGTATCTTACTTGTATTTTTTTGGTCGGTCTTAGGTGAATGCGGTTATTCTCATCGTTTTGGATGGTCGAGAGTTGGCCCTTGTGAATCTTGGCGCTTGCGGTGCTGATGTACGTTTTTCTGCACCCACTTCACATCTTTCGTCTGACAAGTCATCGATAGATTATTGTGAACGCAACTGCCATATTCTGGGTATCCGGACGCAAGAATAACTTCCCAAAATACCTCGAAGGAGACTTAGAAGGCCACCAACCTGGTCATTTTCCACGATCGGGCATTTCATGGGTCAATCGTCTGTTTACTCCAAAGCGATATTGCAAAGGACGACAGCTTCAGGTGTGTATGAGTAGTGACTTTTTGTTTTTATCTTGTTGCCGACAAACCCTTCGTCTGACCAAATCGCGGTCACGAGAGAGCACGATACCCAGCACTCACACATCGAACTGCAGCTCGGCTGGCAGATTCAAATTCAGAAATACTCGACGACGACAAAGCCTACAATCCCACACAACTCCGGTCGGCTCAACCAGCATCGACTTAGTTTTTCCACTCCTTTTTTGTATTGCTATTGGTATCATCGATTGATATATAATTTCACCCTCCTTTGGACTTTGGTGATGGCTCCCGGTCAGACGTAATGCATGTGATGAGCGTTACCCCACAGCACTTATTCGAGCCACGGGATACAGCTGGCTACAGCCTCCGTCAGACCCTGCAAGTCTTTTTGCTGTTTAAGCACTTCGTCCGAAGCCTGGAACTCTGGACTTTCTGAGTGAATTAGCCTGGGTACGCATGTGCTTGAAGTAGGATTTTCTTTCAAAGTTCACTCTGGGAGGCTGTAAAAATTTGACCTATATAATAACTTGTATTTAGCGCATCAACCCTCAGATGTGCCCGAAATTTCCGTTAGTCATGGGAGTTGTACTGCATACGGTACTAAACTCGGGAAGAGCGCCCTGTTCACAATGAAATGGAGCCAGTTCAAAATGTCTGCCACGAAATTTTACTGCTGACGTATCTCCAGAAGACGAGATGTAGCATGAGTGCTGAGCGCTGAGCATTGAGATAGGAATTCTGAAATAAAGAGGTAGTAAGAGTATTTATTTGGTATTTATATCCTTTACTATGCATAGGCGCCGAACCTGCCCCACGAAAACCTAAGCCTAATATAGAAGTTATTCACACGATCACGCATTGTTCGGCCTTCGTGACGTCGCGCGTCACTACACTGAACCTGCGGCTCAGCTCTGTACACCAATCTAGTTTTCAAAGCGATCCACCATGGCTTCAATATTCCCCGTCCTCTTCATGTTTGTTGTGACGGCTGGGCTTATGACTCTTGCAGCACTTTTTGTGCCAAAAGGACCTCAACAAGTGTACGTTTGCGTATAACATTTACCATGTTGATTTTGAATCCAGTATGATAGGACAATCCGGACTTCCTTAATGCTGGCGCTGGCATGCTGCTATCTCATGTGGATGGTGACCTACATGGCTCAGTTACACCCGCTAATATGTACGTAAATCAAATTATGAAGTCTTATAGGCCTTGCCATTGACATTGGGCTGTAGCTCCTGTTCATTCGGTGGCGAAGGATTGAAGTGGAAAACAAGGGTCGTTGGCGACGGAAAGCATATTTATACCAGGTGAGTACTTTAATATCTAGATTCTGTATATTCCTAATACCACAAACACAGTATTGTAGCATCCACTTCATGGACATTACCCATTCCTAATGTATATCATATCACTACAATCCACAAACGAAGCGTATATCAGGAAGTTGTTTCCCCGCTTTCATCCCCGTCCCAGCCAGTAGCAGAGCTTTTTGCACTTTGAGGAACGTCACTCCATTCATTTTCTGTGCCTTTGAAGCTGCCCCAATCACCACCAGTGTTTGTCCAGCCAGTGTTGGTGCGTTCATTAGATCCCGTATCTACTAACGACGTCCATGCAGCCTTTCCTTTCCATCTTCTCGCGGCAGCATCACCATCCGAATCGTCTGCTTCATTGTCTGAAGTGTTGGCAGAAATATCACCTTCTGCACCGGTCGACTCGTAAGGGTCACTATCGTCGCCAGCGTCATGAGGGCCTTCTCCCGGTATCCAATCCATAGGGATGAAGTCTACACTAGTATTACCTCCAGCTTCCCAAGGATTGTAGGGAATGGCGCCGATTAGCTCAACGTTCCACAGACTTCGCTGTCTCTTCCGTACCCCATCGACGTCCCGTTTCAGTTTCAGGAAGTCGCTGTGCTCGACAGCTTTCACTAAAAATTCAAGCCAACCTCCGCAAATGGTCGCGATATCAGGCTCGAACCAAAGCTCCTCTAGCCTCATGAAGACCTCCCTGTATTCCTCCATCTTGGATTTGACGAGGTTGGCGATTTCCTCCAGGCTACGTGGTTTTTTCGTGGCAGGATCCGCCTGATGGGTGTACAGTGCAAGTGGTTCATGTGGTGCCCCTGACAGATTCAAACTCTGAATAATGGTTCGTCCTCTCTGTTCTCTCGTTTCGTTGTTTGCGTCGTCATTTCTTCGAAACATTGCCACAGCTGTCGCGCCTTCAAGTTCGTCGTCTCTTCCCCAAGGATCCGGGTCCAAGGCTCTTCCGATGGTCCCATACTCAACATCATAACCCCATTCCGCAGCGGTTTCTTCGCACCATGTTATGAATTCCTCCTTTGTCCATTCAAACTTATGGTCATGATGTCGGAAAATGCGGTCAGTTCGTCCAGTAGGGTCTGTATATCCATTTCTTGCAGATTTTGGTGCGTCCGGGGGTGTGAAACGAGCATTGAAGGTGTAGGACGGGGTAGTGACGAGGAAATATCTCGGATGATAAACTCCAAGAAGCATCGGAGCGAAGGCTGGGAAAATATCCTGCGGAAGATGTTCAATCCTTTGAATGACGGGGACGTTGAGCTTCTAATATCGGCGAAGTAATATATGGGATGGACTCACACTTCAGTGCTAACGATGCATTCTATATCCAAAAATTTGTCGTTGATCACCTCCAAACCACCTTTCCATACTCCAGAGTGTAGTTCCTCGAATCTCTGCACTCCTCTGTGAAATGGGCGATATCCTGGACTGTCGACCGTTTCGACTTGCTCGGGCGGAGCAATTGCTTTGATGGCAAACTTCAGATCTTCATCCGAGATATCGAGACCATAAGCTTCAGTCATATGAAGGTTGGGGATATCTTCTTCGTTATTCACTGGCGATGGTGGGATAGGGAAATTTGGTGACGTCGGTGTACCACTCGGTGGTAGGATCTCAGGCGGTGGCGGTGTAAGCCATGGTGCAGGTTGACAAAGGGCGCCCAAAAGCTGGCCTTCGCCACAGCCAACGTCTAGCACCTGTACGATAAATCGTGTTAGAAGAAATGGTGTACCTATTATAGGTGTAGCTGTAGACAACGTACCCTAGTGATACCCTCTCTGCGCAAAATGTTCAGTATCCAAATCCGGCGCTGCAGAAAAAGCTCCGGATAAAAAGCCACTCTGAGCTCTTGCGCGTTATCTGATTCGTGGATCGTCTCTTCCTTTCAACCCGAGCTTCAGTTTTGCTGGAATAATACCTGGATCAGAAACACATCATACCTGGGTTTGTGGATTAGTATTTGGCTCCATAATGTGTGGATGGTGGATTCCAGTGATGGACGTCAGTGGTTGAAATCGATTTGGATTATAAAGGTTCTTGTAATTAAGCTCATCCAAAAACGTCAAGTAACATTTATTGTTGGTCTTAGGCTTGTAATTTTGTTCATTTTATGACTTGTACATGTGAACGCTTACTTCAGAGTCCAGACTAGCTCCATGGACAAATCGGGCATTTCGTTGACTACTAGTATTACATGATACTATGATTCTGATCTAACGTTGTACGAGTCCTTAGGCGTTCCAACCATTCACGATTCCTTGGAAGGCGGGTTTCTTGACGAAATTCTGGATAAATAACCTTTAGCAATGTTTCTGAAGGCTTTAAAAGGAGGAAGTTAACCTCGTCCCATGGGCAAGCTGCTCCCTGCCCAGCAAAAGTACCAGGAACCCAAGAAAACTGTGTCACCGCAATATTAGCGAAATTAGACATGACCGAACTAAGCATACCATACCTTGTCTGTCCAGTCCCAGACAGTGACACCGACGCACGCAGATACTCTCTTGCAAGCTGTAATGATTGTTTGATAGTCGTTTGATTGCTGAGCAAGGAGCGCGGGCGTTGAGGGCAGCGTCATACGGACGTCCAGTTCAGTGATGGCTACTTCCACGCCCAGGTTTGCAAAATTTTGTAGATTTTGCTGGAATGTTGAAGGTACTTCGCCGACGATCATATGGGCTTGGATACCGATACCGTCTATGGGGACACCTTGCTGTTTGAGGGATTTGACCAGGTTCGCCATTGCAGTGGATTTCGCGCCGGTGCCTTCAATATTGAAATCGTTGATCTTTGAGAATGTTTTTTAGGTAAAAAAATAATATAGCGTGGAGATTTTAGGGGAAAGCGAACATAGAGCTTCGCAGCTGGGTCTGCAGCCCGGGCTGCTCGAAGAGCTGTTGCGATGTATGATGTGCCGGTGGTCGTGAAGAAAACACTTTGGCGGAAAGTTCCATCGTCGTTGAAAGGTTCTAAACGTCCATAATAAGTCGGAGGGCTACCTGAGAATGAAGGAACTCAGACTAACCGTTAATAACATCCCAGCTGACTGCATTTGAAGATTAAATCAATAATTGAAAGAAAAAAAAAATCCAGTTCGAAGCCATGTCAATACGCACGTCTAGAGCAAGGAAGTTAGCGTTTTTGTCAGTGAAATAATTACGGAAACCTACATTTTGCCTTGGTAGTGCCCAACGAGGGTACTGCAATGGGTCTGGACAATCGACAACAATGTTGCATTGTTGAAATTCCCTGCTGTGACCCAGCTAGGAAGTTGGTTGTGCCAGACACAGTTGTGGCCTTTGCGAAAGGAAGAAAGTTGAATATGAATATTAACACATGAGTAGAGTCAATGGTGTAGAGCGACAAACCTCGAATTAGTTGACCGTGTGCTTGAGCTTGAGCGACAATTTGATCGCCTCCACTGAAGGTGAACTGTCCTCTATTTGGTTCAGTAGCATCCTAGTTAGACCGTTGTTAAAACCCTTTAATTATCAACGAAATATATAATGGACGGTACCCATTTCATGCTGTTAGCCTATACAATACCAAAGAAATCAGGACGAGAGAACGATGAAAGCGCAGAGCTCACTCACAGCAGTAAGCTGATGGAAGTCAGCCGTATTCGATAGTTGAGCGACATAGGCAGTGTTGGTCAATTCTGGATTGTCAGTAGCAGTACCGAAGTATTTCTTTCCAGCAGCCTGGGCGAGAGTGTTTAATTGAGCCGCAGAAATATTAAAGTATGCCCAAAGAGCAGTGCAGAGAGTCGCTGTCTTCAACATCTTGAGCTAGAGCTGAATGGTGTCATATTGTTCCTCGTAAGTCTGTATTTATACTCTCCAGAGAGGTATTGCGTCCGTCCTAGAAATATTGAACAGAATCCACCTCCACATTAATGCAGAACACGTTACTAGGACTTGCCTACACATTTCGCACATTCGTGAGATGAAAAAAGGACTGCTAGGAGTGAAACTTGAATGATACGGAACATCGTGAGGATTCAATCATATGGAGGATAGTTTTCTCAAAATTCAGGGAGCGTTTTGTGATATCATTCCGCAATGTGCATCGAAAATAGTGCTGGGATAGGAATTCCATATTTGTGCTGTAAATTTAGCTTAAAATCAATGAGGTATATCACCTGAGTAAAAAAGTGCGTACGACTCATGAAATGAGAAAACCTATCACTGATCCGCTTCACGTGCACAATACATTGAGAAAGGATGTTCATTTTACACACTCCTTACGGTCGCGATTGTATATGAAACGGATTCAATAAATAGAGAACAAGTCAATTTTGAGTTGAGTCTTACAAACAGCGTCTATGATTGATTTTACTTCCTGAAGCTAAGCTAAGAAGCCTTTCACGATTCCAAGGTACGCAGGTTTTCGCTTGAAGTTCTGTAATTACTTTGTGAGCGTAATTTAAATGTGCCAAAAAAAAACAACGGACCTCGTCCCATGGGCAAGCAGCGCCCTGGCCAGCGAATGTTCCAGGAACCCAAGAAAACTAAGCTCGTTTAGGACGTGACCAAATTTTTGTATCAGTACCTGCCCATACCTTGTCAGTCCAATCCCATAGGGTGACTCCTATACATCCGCGAACAGCCTTGCAGTTTGATATGACTGTTTCGTAATCCTTCTCTTGCTGAGCGAGAAGTTCTGGCGTTTCGGGAAGATTCATACGGATGTCCAATTCGGTGATGGCCACTTCGACTCCGAGGTCCACAAAATTCTGGAGATTTTCACGCATAGTGGTAGGAACCTCGCCCACAATAAGATGCGACTGTACACCGATGCCGTCAATAGGAACGCCTTCCGACTTCAACTCCTTGACGAGGTTAGCTAGAGTGGTGGATTTAGCACCAGTTCCCTCGATATTGAAATCATTTATCTGCGATTATGCGTCATGGATAAGCACAATAAAACCTGAGGGCAAACGCAGTGAAGACTAACATAAAGCTTGGCTTTTGGGTCAGCTTTTCGAGCGGTTCGCAAAGCTGTTTTGATGTAGGCAAGGCCAGTCGCGTTGAAGAAGACACTCTCGCGGAATGTTCCATCGTCGTTGATGGCCTCTAGATGGAATAAATTGTTTAGTAGAACCGGGTAAACATTACAAGCAAACATACCGTTGATCACGTCCCAACTCACTACACATAGGGGCGCTTATATCAGCTGAAGTTCGTACTCTATGGTGTGTTAGAAACTCACGACTAAAAGAAACAATATGATCAATGATTTATGGCATTTAGAAAAGTTCATATCCTCACATCTTTCCTTTATAGTGACCAACCAAAGTACCGCAGTGATTTTGTACAATCGAAAGCAAAGTGGCGTTATCGAAATTGCCAGCGGTTACCCAGTCGGGCAGTTGGTTATGCCAGACGCAATTGTGCCCTAAATCGATATGATATTTCATGACTTTAGAAAGAATATTTTTGGGTACATACCTCGGACAAGTTGTCCTCGTGACTGAGCCTGTTCCACGATAGCATCACCGCCATTGAATGTAAAAGTGCCTCTTGATGGTTCAGTCGCGTCCTAAGTAAAGCCGTTAAAACCTGTACACGAGATCATGCAAAACATTAAGGACCCATTTCATGCTATTCGCCTGTGAAAAGTGGTGTGAACACCCATAGCAATACCGATGAATGAAACCGACGTACTGGAGTTAATTGATGGAAATCCAGAGTGTTTCCCAGCTGAGCGACATAAGAGGCATTGGTGAGCTCAGGGTTGTCCGTCGCCGTCCCAAAATATTTCTTCCCGGAAAGCTGAGCAAGAATGGCTAATTGTGCATTGCAGAGCGGAGAAACGAGCAGGACGGTGGAGAGCAATGCAATAATTTTTGTCATCTTGAAAGACAGCCCGCAATAGTCACACTCTGTGGTGCACTCTTCTTATATCGCTGCGCCTCGTCATAACATCTACCAAAAAGCATTAATAACGAGCTTAGAATGGCAGATAGTCACCAGCCTTCGTCGATTTTCGTTCATATCTTCACACAATCGTGAGAGTCGTCTGCATTGCGCTGTACCGTTAGACGTCGAGGACCGCACCGACTCCGCGGTTGGCTGTATAAGATGGGTTGTGGATTGACCTGGGACTAATTATAATTCGTTTAGCGACAGCACTCTTTGTTATTTGCGACGTGGCACGGGCCGTATATGCAAAAGCTAGCGCGGAAAATTGATCACCCAAGTTGCAAAGGTCATGAGACTAATGAAGGAGCTTGAGTGCCTGGAAAATTGCTCTAATCTTGGAGAGAGAAGAATGCAAAATCAAATTTCATTGTTTTTTTTGCAGCCGATACAGGGCGGCTTAACGGAAGGCACGTTTAATTCTTGACCGTGCTCTTCCAGCCCTCAACAATTCCAAAATATGCAGGCTTTTTCACCAAGTTCTGCAAATGCGACATTTATCGGTCAGACATAGGCTAACTACATCAAAGAATTTGATTCTTACCTCGTTCCAAGGTAGTGCTGCGCCTTCGCCTTCGAAAACTCCAGGAACCCAAGAATACTAAAGAAACCGGGGTTGAGCAGATGACCACAGAGATGTTGAGAACACGGTCACCTTATCAGTCCAATCCCAAATGGTCACCCCAATGCATTTCTTGACTGCTTTACAGGTAGCGATGACTGTTTGATAGTCCTTCTTTTGCTGCTCCAAAAGCTCGCGAGTAGGAGGAAGTGGCATACGGATGTCTAATTCGGTGATGGCGATTTCAACACCGAGGTCTGCAAACTGTTCCAGGCTTTCCTTGATTGTAGTGGGTACCTGGCCAACAATAAGGTGTCCTTGCAAACCAATACCATCAATAGGAACGCGTTCGGCTTTCAACTTCTTGACAAGATTGACCATTCCCGTTGACTTGTTACCGAGTCCCTCCAAGTTGTAATCATTGATCTAATTGTAATTAAGGTCAGAAGTTCGATCAAAGGGGAGAAATAGGAACTAACATAGAGTTTGGCCTTGGGGTCGGCGGCACGAGCAGCCCGGAGCGCCGTAGAAATATATGAAGGTCCGAGAGTATTATAGAAAACAGACTCTCGGAAAGCACCGTCCTCATTAAAGGGCTCTAATGAATAGGTGATTAAACAGAAGGCTGAATTTTATAGTAATAAAAAGACGAACCATTTACTACATCCCAAGCATCTTCGGAGCGTTTGAGTCACAGTTCGGTTATACGAGGAGAAAAGAAGAACGTACAACTAGGAGATAATTAGCCATGGTTCTAAAGGACATCAGAATTCGAACTCACATTTCGCCTTCGAAGTGCTTTACCAAAGTCCTACAATGAATGTCGACGATGGATTCGAGAGTCTTCTTGTCAAATTGACCGGCTTCAACCCAGTCAGGAAGCTGACTATGCCACGCGCAGGTATGTCCTCTGACAAGCTGTTTATTCTTCTTCGCAAGTTTTACAATCTCGTCGCCTCCAGTAAAGTTGAAAACACCTCGCGAAGGTTCGGTCGCAAACTTTGCAGACTGTCAGTGAATCGGTCAGATTCTAAAAAAGCCACCCATACCCATTTCATGGTATTGCTCTTGTGTAACAGTCAGTATAGTGTAAGATTAGAATGGCCGTTCAATTGTACACACCGGGGTGAGCTGTGCGAAATCTTGGGTGTTCTTTAATTGCTTGAGATATGGACCATCCAAAAGTTCATAATTGTCTGTCGCGGTTCCGAAATAAAGCTTTCCAGATGCACGAGCCAATAGATTCAGCTGTGCGCTGACTACGGGAATAAGAAGCAAGAAAGCTGCCGAGAGATGGAAGGTATGCATCTTGGGGCACAAATTAGATGTTCTTTTCAGGGCCCGCTTTTAAAGCTTGCAGATCACCGCTGACAATGTCGGGTATGTTTTACTGAAGGAAATAAAGAGGATTAACATACCTCTTTCGTCATCGCGTCCGAGTGGAATGTAGAATTTGAACTTGGCCAAGCGTTGGTACCTGGCAGAAACAAGCGTAAAAGTCACTTGATGTTATGGATTTGAAAAAAAGTTTCTCCGTACTTTTTTCCGAGGCGCCTATGTGAAATTGCATCGAGGAATAGGGACGTTTAGTATACGAAAAACTCGGAGAAATTGGATGGCTACAATGAGGACAAAATATCTTAGGCCCATTAGCCAAGGTCAGCAGGAATTCCGACTTCACGGAATTTGCTTGTGCTCACAGATTTCATTCAACAAACGAGAGTTATTGGCAGGCTGGATTACAGAGCCTATAAGCGAAGCCAAGGAATGTCAGCTGGCCTTAGATCTTCGGTTGATTTAATGGTGAATATACTACATACAAATAAGAAGCACCAGGAAGTACTTAGTTGAAGAGACGGCGTGGAATGTTGCCCAGAATAGACGGGCGCTACGATATAATGAAGACGCGTTCACTAGCTAGTGGGTTGGAAGCTTCAACTCGTTCTCGTGGGTCGTATTTCCTCGTCGCGTGTCCGTTAGATGTGGTATCAGATTCCATTAGAGATTCTGGCTGACTGCCAGCGGCTCAGAGCCAATGTTCTATAGTGAAGTTTTTGACAGTTTCCAGCAAAATCGATATTAGGGTCTTGCTGGATGTCTTCGACTTCGAAATGATAGAGTATCACGGTGATGCCGACTCAACACTGGCCTAAAATTTCAAAAACATGAAACGACGCGACTCGGAAATTGCAGAAAAATGATTGCAGAATGTAGATAATACAGATACGAAACATACGAGAATGTAGGTGCCGCCAAACCTTGCGACGCCTCTAGCGCAATCTCCTCCTCATCCTGAGCATCAGCCGAAGCGACACCTCCACGAAGGAGAAAACGATAAAGCGAGGATACCCAAGGCCAACAACACCAGCACCCTGCGGCACTTCGGTTTAATCTAGGGGACGGGAACGCGGACAAGGAGGCGGAAAAGCTTAAACCAAGCCCGAACTTTTATGTCCACAGTGTTTTGTTCTAAGGGACGTTGATGTCGTTTCGAGGCTTATATAGGTGTACAGTCATTACGTAAGGTTTACCCACGGTAACTTGAGAGAGGAAGGAATCACGCGCTACGCGGCGACCTAACGGGTATTGGCTCAACTCTACCGAATACTGATATGCAATAAGAAATTTATTCAACTCTTGTTCTTTTTCTACTATCTAGCACTATCATGTCGCGTCTTTCGAAACCTCTGACTGTCGCCCGTCTCAATGACGCGTTACTTGGTTGTTTTTCCCGGGTTCAGCCCTCAGAGACTCTTAACCATCTCGTACGGTTCCTAGGGACATGGAGTGGCAGCGAGTTGAGCTTAGTTTGATTTTCAAAATTGGTGTACCTCACTGACTGACTCTTCAGCAAACTGTTCATGGTGAGCAACTCTGTACACCCCATCTGGCGGACTCCACCGTTGAGCCATTCATTAGCTCATCCAATATACCCTCAAACTCTTGGTTCCTTTCCTGCGCCTTCGTGCACGGCTACAACACCGAGCGGGTATGCGCTCTACGCCCATCAGTGGTGCTGCTGATGGCTACGCAAAGTTGGATGGCCTTCTTGGTGACTCTCGAATGCTATGGCGAATTTGGGGTAAGCATACATGGCATGCATCTTGAAAGTTTCTCCTGACGACGATCTAGGCCTTCTCCCCATATTCCAATGGCTCACCTCCTTGGAACGAAGCCCTCCCGCGACTCGTAAACTTCTTACCATTGAGCGCTTGCAAGGCTGGTCTATGTTAGGTTATTACCCATTGGAGCATCTTTATTACTTAGTGTCACACGGCATTATCCCTTCTTCGATTCCTTCTCCAACTACGATTTTTGCGAGCAAGAAAAAGCGCATTGTATTAGATGCCGGAAAATTGAGCATATGGTCGACCAGATTTTGGGCGGTCTATATTTTCCTCCATTTTGCCCACTTGATGGAAGATAGAAAGTTGCTTAAACAGCGACACGCTTCTATTCGCAGAGCAAAAGGCACCGGATTGACACGCGACGAGAAAGCGGAGATGGAACAACGATGGGATGCCTTTTGGTCAGAAGTCGTTATCAACTTGGGGTATCTTCCTCTGACCATTCACTGGTAAGCTTATGCAATTGTCGATCATCAGACAATCCTGACAGGAACGTTTCTCAGGTCTCTCGAGAATGGCCTTTTCAAAAATGACGTGCGTCAATGGAGGGGACTGATATGTACTAGCAGACTTAAGATTGATGCTTTTTTACAGGTATGGGTTGGCATTTTTGGGATGATTGCAGCCGTCGCTTCGTTCAGGAGCGGATGGAAAGCTACTGCTCTTCCGCCTCCGACACCTGAAGAAAAAGAAAAGAAAGAAACTGTAGAAGAAACGCCATCGGAGAAAGTGGACGCGTACGATGTATCTACTTAATGCACGCTACTCATTTCGAAACATAGGTTTACGGGTTTTAATCTACGTTGTTGTTTGACATATTAATCTACAGAGGTTGAAAGTTGGATCAGTCTCGATAAGAGTGGACTAGAGTTGATTCCAATGCAAAACATATCTCCATTTGTTGCTACGACTGGGCTAGGCTACTCCGGATACATACCCCACGCTGTGTCGGACAGTTACAAATCCCTCGGCAACATCCCCGCGTCGAGTTTGGCACTGATCCTCCAATCAGGTTCTTTTTAGATTAAGGCTTGCATATTTGCTGCATTGCACCGACGAAGTAGAGTCGCCAATCACATCGGTGAGGACTCTTGCTCTTCCTATATCTTGTATGTCTGACAAACATGCACTTGCCAGGCCTTGCTGACCGAACTCGTTACTCCAGTCCTTCAACCTGAAGACACTGCAGCATCAGGGCATCTTAAAAGTCTGATGATCTGCCAACATTGGGAACATTGGGATGTTTTGGATGCTTTTAGCAACTGGTTAGACACATGATTGCCAAAAATAACACGGATGCATGGTTAATGAGTCCTTGATTATAGCAATCAACAATTGTTGCCCACATACCAGCCTTCGGCGACCGGCCACTGATCTACTCTGGTCTTCGAGGCATCTTCTAGATCAGAGACAAGGGGTACCATATCGCGGTATATAAGAACACCGAACACAAAATCCTCTTTCCAACACATATCCTCCTTTGGTCTATCATGTCTTCGACTTACGATCTTATTTTCGCCGGTGGTGGGTCTTTTATTCACGTTGGTCTCTAACATTCTTATGCATTCATTTCACAGGTGGAGCCGCCGCCTGTATCACTGCTGGTCGTCTCGCTGAGGCGGACCCTAACCTCAAGATTTTGGTATGATTTGTACAACATAGAGCTTGATACGGTTCTGATCGAAGGTCGTGTATATAGGTCTTGGAAGCTGGTCCTCACTCCCGCGAACTTCACTACCATCTTCAGCCAGGACGTTATTTCAGTAATATCATTACTGGGCGTCAAATATTCTCTTTCCACTTCGGAAAGGGTGGCAAAGGGACCGGAGAGCGTATGCACATGGTCCCTTCTGGACGCGCCGTTGGTGGAGGTTCCAGCATCAATTGTACGTTGTATTGCGGAACACGATTCATTGCTGCGACTAATATATTTATATGCAGTCGTCATGTACATGCGACCCGCCCCTTCTGATTACGACGATTGGGAAACTGTCTTCGGCAACAAAGGATGGGGTTCCAAAGAGCTCATCCCTCTATTGAAGAAGGCGGAAACATATCAACCCAATCCAAACCACCCTTCGCATGGATCATCTGGACCTCTAAAGATCTCCTTCGCGTCGGGCCACAACAACGTCGGCGACAATTTGATTGCCGTTGGAACTGCAATCGATAAATCTCACAGCAAAACTGGAGATTTGAATGCCTTTAACACGGACGCGATCAATCACTGGGCGGTAAGTCGCGATACCTTCTTTGGTATTTGATAACGCTGATCACGATACTATTTTAATTAGCCTGTTCAAAGGTAACATATGGACACGAGCTCAAAAATATCCATGATCGAGCTAATTTCTCATCTGGTAGATATATCGATGGTAACACTGGCAGGCGATCTGATACTGCACATGGTTATATCTACAACAAAGACTTGAAGAACCTCACTATCAAGGCCCATGCTAAGGTCACTCGTGTTATTTTCGAGTACGTGCATTATTTTATGTTCTCCGAATGATCCGGATCATTACATCTTGCACAGGGGAACGCGCGCTGTTGGCGTGGAATACATCGACGATGAGGTCGCCCGGGCTAAAGGAGCCACCGAGCCCGTTGTTGTTAAGGCTTCTCGCCTTGTTGTTCTCTCAGCTGGCGCATTTGGTACACCAGCCATCCTAGAGCGTTCGGGTGTTGGTTCAGCTGAGGTACTTAAGAAGAATGGTATCAAACAGCTCGTCGACCTTCCAGGTGTTGGGGAGAACTACATGGGTAAGTTCAGTATTCATGGTTAATCCCTGTAACTGACAAAATTACAGATCATAACATGATCTTCACACCTTACCATGCCAGCGACGATGCTGAGACCATGGACTTGGCCTTCCGAGGCAGTGAAGAAGAAGTCAAACGTATGGTCATAACTTGGATCACATTACAGATAGGAAAGTGACTTTCATTCTAGCGTACCACGACCAATGGGAAGCAGAAGCCAAGGGCCCCTTCACTAACAAGTATGAGAGTATCAAGCTCTTGATGAATACATGGAGCTAATGATATAATCGTACAGTGGAATCGATGGAGCAATCAAGATCAGGCCAGGCGACAATGAGACCATCCCAGGCTTCGAAGAAAGGTGGAAGTCATACTACGCTGATAAGCCTGACAAACCGGTTGCCCTGATTGCAGGCATGGCTGCGTGAGTGCCTCTTATACTTGTTGCTCCTGAACTGCATAGCTAACACCAACTTTTCACAAGGTATGTCGGTTTGAACCCAGCTGTTCCACGCGGAAAATACTTCAGTATAGCCTACTTCACAGTGCGTCAGAAAACATCGCTCAAGCTTCTTTGAAGTATTGATGTTGTTTTAGGCCCATCCCGTCTCCACTGGTCACGTCCATATCACCTCTGGTACAGATGCTTATGCCGCTTTGGACTTCTTCCCTGGATTCCTTGAAAAGTATCGAATACCCTCCGCATTTTCTCTATCATACTTTTTCTCACGACTGCTTCAGGTCTCCCGACGTCGCCCTCTTGAGATGGCTGTACAAACGAGTTCGTGAACTCGCTCGTCGTGGAAAATACTTCCGAGGGGAACTGGTGGTGGGTCATCCCAGATTCCCTGAAGGCAGTGAAGCCGCTGTTGGTCGCGATGTCACCCCAGTTGCTCTCGACGCTCCTTTCATCAAGTACACAGAAGAGGACGACAAGGCCATCGACGAATACCACAAAGAGACAGGTTAGTGTCATACTCAAGCCGTCATCTATGTTGTCAGTAGTAATCAATACTTCTCTGATTAGTGGAGACTACTTGGCACTCTGTAAGTCATGCCCTTTTATATTACTACAACATCCTGTTGAACTTTGCATAGATTGGGACATGTGCGATGAAGCCCCGCGAACAAGGAGGGGTCGTCGATTCAAAGTTGAACGTCTATGGTACCTCGAACTTGAAGATCGCAGGTAGGATTATTTTCAAGGCCGTTGATTGCATAAATAGGAACCTAATATCACCTCTTTAGATTGCAGTATCACTCCAGCAAATGTTGGGGCTAATACGTATAGCACTGCTATCGCAATTGGCGAGAAGGCTGCCGTCATCATTGCAGAGGAGCTCGGAATCAAAGGGGTTGATGCCAGGCCTTGAACAAGAAATCTTACTGCCAAAGACTGAACATATCGTAACCGTGTCATATTCTTCAATCTGTCCTGATAAGAGACGTCAATGTAATATATATATATGATTTATCTCCATGCGTTGCCTTCGACCTCGGCCATCTCGCCACCCCTTCCTTCCAAAGTCACTATTCGCACAGTGATTTCCCCGTAGAAGTCCATTAATATTGACAGAGTCAATGATCAGGTGCACCTTTACGCCTGGTTTGCGCATTTGCGCTGGTTACCCCATAGCCTCTTGTTAAATCTTCAAAGCTTGCTTTGACTTACCATGTCTTCAATTTACGATATTATATTTGCGGGCGGTGAGCTCATAGTCCACTGTAAAATATGGAAGCGATGCACATTCTTATCTTTCTCACTTAAGGTGGTGCAGCAGCTTGTATCACTGCTGGTCGTCTCGCTGAGGCGGATCCCAATCTCAAGATCCTCGTACGTTCTACCAGCACAATATCTGGGTGGTACCACTAATTCAATAATCTATCAAGGTCTTGGAAGCTGGACCTCACTCTCGCGATCTTTACTACCATGTTCAACCAGGACGCTACTTCAGTAACTTGATTTCTGGCCGTCCTGTCTTTTCTTTTCATATCGGAAAGGGCGGAAAAGGAACTGGAGAGCGCATGCATGTGGTTCCTTCTGGGCGCACCGTCGGGGGAGGATCTAACATAAACTGTACGTCAGTTTTTCAATCTCTTTGACCCAATTGATTATAATTCAACATATGAAGTCCTTTTGTACATGCGTGCTGCACCCTCTGATTACGATGATTGGGAAACAATTCATGGCAATGAAGGATGGGGTTCTAAGGATTTGATTCCTTTATTGAAGAAGTCAGAGACGTACCAACCTGATCCAATCCATCCTGCGCATGGATCTTCTGGACCACTTAAAGTCTCTTTTGCTTCTGCCCATACAGGCATCGGCGAAGAAGTGATTGCCATTGGAACTGCGATCGAGAAATCTCATGGGAGAACCGGGGATCTTAATGCCTTCAACGCGGAGGCGGTTAATCATTGGGCGGTAAGATCTGATATTATGAAAATGAAATCAACGTGCTAATCACTCCAAAATCACTCCATTTTAACCAGCCAGCCCAAAGGTGAATTAGGCATGTCAAATATTTAAATAGACAACCTAACGCCCACCAGATATATAGATGGTGAAACTGGAAGGCGATCAGATACCGCTCATAACTATATCTATAACAAAAACCTTAAAAACCTTACTGTTCAAGCACAATCCAAGGTTACCCGTGTTATTTTCGAGTAAGTTGTTCCTTTCATTTTTTACTCCATCGTATAATTGAAGCTCACGATTAATTGTGCAGAGGAACAAGGGCTGTCGGAGTCGAATACATCAATGACGATATCGGAAGAGCTAAAGGAGTCACTGAGCTTGTCGTCATCAATGCTTCCCGCCTTGTCGTTCTGTCCGCCGGAGCCTTCGGTTCACCAGCGATCCTCGAACGCTCGGGAATTGGTTCAGCTGAAGTACTCAAAAAGAATGGAATTGAGCAACTCGTTGACCTTCCAGGGGTGGGAGAGAATTACATGGGTAGATTCACCCCATATACCTCGTTGATTTTATGGCTGAAAAAAGGATACTTAGACCATAACGCAATGTTCACGCCTTACCTTGCTAGCGAGGATGCTGAGACTATGGATCTGGCGTTCCGTGGCAGTGAAGAAGAAGTCAAACGTGCGGTGCATCATTTGCTCAATGGCTTCAATTTGATAGTTGAACCTTTACTCTAGAATTTGGCGACCAATGGGACAAAGAAGGCAGGGGCTACTTTGCGAACAAGTGCATATAATTCCTATTACTTGAACAAAGGCATTGCTCTGACATCTTAATACAGCGGTGTGGACGCTGTAATCAAGATACGACCATACGAGGCTGAACTCAAGACCTTGTCGCCGGCTTTCGATGAAAGGTGGAAGTCATACTACGCCGACAAGCCTGATAAAGCGGTAGCGCTTATCGCACCATTGTCCGCGTGAGCATTGCTCCCATTTTATCCCATCTCTATAACTTGGCTGACATAAAGTCCTGAAAGATACGTTGGCTTGAACCCAGCCGTTCCTCGAGGAAAGTATTTCAGCATGGCATACTTCACTGTACGTATCGGGGTGCCTTTTTTATCAAGGCTACTTATGCTGAGATTTGACTCTGAATACTCACTACTAGGCCCACCCTGTCTCCACGGGACACCTCCATATCACCTCTGGAACCGATGCATATTCTCCTTTGGACTTCTTCCCTGGATTCCTTGAAAAGTACGGAACGATCAGATTTTCTCTGCCCTCCCTTTTTGTATTTATGACATGTTATATCAGTTTCTCAGACGTAATTCTCCTGAGATGGCTCTACAAGCGAGCTCGTGAAATTGCTCGTCGTGTAAAATACTTCCGTGGAGAACTGGCAGTAGGCCATCCTCAATTTCCAGAGGGCAGTGCTGCAGCCACTGGTCGCGACACGACACCGGTTCCTCTTGACGCTCCTCTTATCCATTACACAGAAGAGGATGATAAGGCGATTGATGAATACCACAGACAGACAAGTTAGTGTTATTATTTATAATACGGGTCATCAATATTCAATTGAGCTTCCTCCTGCAGTTGAAACTACTTGGCACAGTGTGAGCTGTCTTTCTTTAGATTTCAAAAAAAGGTTATACCTCCTCAAAATATCTCTAGATTGGAACATGTGCAATGAAGTCTCGTAAACAAGGAGGAGTTGTTGATTCTAAGTTGAATGTTTATGGTACCCAGAACCTGAAAATCGCAGGTAATTAGTTTGTCGCTGTCTATCTGGAGAGGTGCTTGTACTGAGCTCTTACATCACTTGCAGATTGCAGCATTGCCCCAGGAAATGTTGCAGCAAATACTTACAATACTGCAGTTGCGATTGGGGAGAAAGCTGCTGTCATTATTGCAGAGGAGCTCGGAATTAGCTTGGAAGTTGTTACCTAGTTCTGACGAGTTTCAAAAAGTTAATGATATATCTATAAATTTACGTCAGGAGATTTTGTTCCATCCAGATAGATGGCCTTGGCCAATAAACTTCCAAAATTTCACGAATCACCAAGTCCTCTTTGAAGTTTGCCGAACTCCTACAATTGGACCGGCAATCAAACGACAGGTTGTCCCGGATCGGCATGGACGCCCGGCATCCGATCAATCCGTGAATGGAAAGTCGTCGGTTTGTTGCTTTTCCTCGCATCCACTGCTGGACAGTACTGGACTTTGAACATGCTTCTAGCTTTCGAAGAAGAAATCATCGTATAGAAATACTTAAAACCCTCTGCTTCGCCAATTCGATCTTTGGTAATGAAGGCGCAATGAGAAGATGCTGAACATCTTTTTTTACACCATTTGTTCTCATGCGTCAATGTGATATCTCTATTGGATCTTATCCACAAGCCCTCATAAAGGATCCCGTACTCAGACCGGGCTAAAGGCAGCAGCTGACCCTTTTATTCGTGAGTATTGACATTTGACCTCATGAAGCGGCGGTTGACTTGAGAAGACTTTCTACACTCATCCAGTTAGTAGCGGTGTCTGCTGGCTTCGTGCAAAGACGATATCGTACTCCAGTGGGGTTATGTTTGTTATCGGGATGATGTACTTCTTGAGCTCCTTTCCTGCAGTGCTGGTGATATGAAGCACTGACCTCATGCTTCCTTCCTATAGGCCATTCTTTTCATTCTGGCTCGAAATCATGCTTTCCCAGCCTGCATTATAGAAGATTTCTAATTAAGAACCTCATCTTCCCAGTCCCTTACTTTTAGGGACTCCTCGATAGTTCGATAAATAGCTCAGTGGATGGATTTGGACGTGATTTATTTCCCCAACATCTCTGCCATGACAGACTTTGCTCAGAGCGACGACGTTGTGTATGATATCATATTCGCAGGCGGTAAGTATGTGGTTTTCGGGTATAACGTTCTGGCTAACTTACTCTCGTGCACATAGGAGGAGCCTCGGCCTGTGTCACAGCAGGCCGGCTCGCTGCTGCTGACCCGACTTTGAAGATTCTTGTGAGCATGCTACGAAACTCGATGTATGCGCATTTATTGAGAGCACTATCGGATAGATCTTGGAGGCTGGCCCTCATACACACGAAATGCAGGATCATATACAACCCGCTCGCTTCTTCGCCAGTCTTGCTCTACCGAAAGAGACATTTACCTTTCACAAAGCAAAACCTAGTGAAGCTCTTCTGGGTCGCAGTCCTATAGTCCCTACAGGACGGGCCCTTGGAGGTGGCTCCAGCGTCAATTGTAGGTGTCTTTGTGGTATTTTCAATAACAGGTAGCGTTTTCTAATTCCCTATCCTAGTCGCGGTGTACACCAGGGCAGCCGCGTCTGATTACGATGATTGGGAAACAAAGTTCGGGAATAAGGGATGGGGATCCAAGCATTTGATTCCGCTTCTCAAAAAGGTTTTGCTTTGATCTATGTTTACAAGCTTATTTTATTTTGCTTATGAAGATCCTTTCTTTTCAGGCAGAGACGTATCAACCTGGTCCCAGCAACGGCACCCATGGGACTTCCGGGCCTATCAAAGTTTCCTACGCACCAGACTTGATCAACGTCAGTGAAAATTTTCTCGAAGTGGCGGCTGGATATGACAAGGTGCATGGATTCACTGGCGACACGAACGCATTCTACGAGGCAAACAAGTACGGGGTCAGCACATCAATCATTTCACTCTTTGTAATGCATGATTGACACTCTTTCCTTAGAGATGGGCAAGGAACGTGTACTAAAAGAATAAGTGTATCTTCGCTCGTGCTTACTTTACTTTATACTCCAGATACATTGATGGCGAAAGCGGGAGACGGTCGGATACCGCTCATCATTACATATACAACCAGATCGACAATGCCAAAAACCTGACAGTCTTGGATCGACAGAGAGTGGTTCGCGTGCTGTTCGAGTACGTTTAGTTACTCCATAGGCTTTCATGATACTAAACAACCGACAATCACAGAGGAGCACGAGCCGTCGGAGTTGAATATGTGAGCGATGCGATAGGTAGAATTGGAGGCATTACAACTACCTCTACTGCACGCGCTTCGAGACTGGTGGTCAGCTCTGCTGGAGCATTTGGTTCCCCGGCGATCCTTGAGAGATCAGGAATCGGCGGTCAAGCGGTCTTGGAGAAGATTGGCGTCAAGGTTGTCGTCGACCTCCCCGGTGTTGGAGAAAACTATCAAGGTTTGTTATTAGCTTGCTCGGCCCAGAAATCAATATTTGAATACATTACAATTTCCAACAGATCATAATCTCATATTCGCACCATTCGTTGCAACTCCTGATGCTGATACCCTTGATCAAATTTTCCGTGGTACAAAGGAAGAAATACAGCGTAATTTTTCGCAGTCCGACGTTTTTCCGTGGCAATTGCTTATGGCTTTCGTTAGCATACGAGGATCAATGGCTCAAAGATGGTCAAGGTTTAATGGCACACAAGTGAGCTGGCTTTGACTTCCTTGACTATCACTCTAGCTCGCGTTGTTTCACAGTGGAATAGATGGTGGCATCAAACTACGACCTACTGCACAAGAATTAGCAGAAATCTCTGACGAATTCGGAGAAACATGGAAGAATTACTTCGCTGATGCTCCTGACAAGCCTGTCTCGGTAGTCTTGCCTTTCGCTGGGTTAGTAAATCTACTACGTCAAGTTCTTCCAATGCACCTCGTTTAACAAATCCAAAGCTATGCAGGTGCGAACCCTGCAGTGCCCCGGGGGAAATATTTTAGCATAGCCTACTTTTCTGTGAGCTTTTCTCATTATAACAGAATGATAATGGTCTTACTCTGTGGCAGGGTTATCCTATATCTACGGGATATGTACATATAACGTCTGGACTGGATCCTTACGCCAAATCAGATTTTCATGTGGGATTCCTGGACAAGTACGCCACGATTGCTTTGTAATTTTTTAGATTGTTTTTTTTTTTGCTGACATACGTGAGCTAGGCCAGCAGACGTCGCCATCTTACGATGGGCTTACAAGAAGACTCGCGAAGTCGCTCGTCGCATGAAATACTTCGCAGGAGATCTCGTCGTCGGTCACCCCAACTTCAAGGAGGGTAGTAATGCCGCAACAAACGGTTCTTGTGGTCCGGTCTCTCTTACACAGGCGGATATTGTGTATACAAAGGAGGATGACGAGGCAATCGATAGATATCATCGAGAAACTGGTTCGTACTGCGCTCTCCGTTTCTTGTCGCAGTGGCTTATTTTCTTCGCTCAGTTGAAACCACCTGGCATTCGGTAAAGTACCGTATTAACTTCTGCGGAAATTTTTGACTCATGTTTGTTATTATAGATCGGTACCTGTGCCATGAAGCCCCGCGAGCAGGGCGGAGTCGTCGACGAGCGCTTGAACGTATATGGCGTCCACGGCCTGAAAGTTGCTGGTTTGTTTATTTTCTATCTTATCTTACTTTATGTATCTGATCGCATTACAGATTGCAGCATTACTCCCGCAAACGTTGGTGCGAACACGTACAATACTGCAATCGCAATCGGTGAAAAGGCAGCTGTGATTATTGCTGAGGATTTGGGCATCCAAGGAGTTTCGGCAGGTGATTTTGATTGAATGCTCATGCGATTGAAACCATGAAACGAACAAGTCAATGTATAGCTACAGGAAATAATGTAAAATAGCTGATGAGAGAATTACTACACTGCCAAGAGTTAAAGAACGAAGGAGTGACGCGCTGAGAGGCATTAAACGCGTGACATAACGCGATTTGCATCACACGAGTGCGTGCATTTGGCTGCCACCAACTTGTCTGCTCTCGACCGTCACAAGGCGTAACTTGATCTCTGTAATCCGCTTTCCTTTCCTTTTTTCTCCAAAAATTATACTCGTGACACAATATGTCTTTATACGTTGATCAGGTAAAACCTTCGTACACCTTGTCGACAGTCTAGAGTCTCAAGTTTTGATGTGAAATTAGTTCCGACCTAGAAGTCTCGAAGCTTTACACTACCACCATGGTCTTTCAGAACGTCTAAAAGCACTGGTCAGTGACGTCGCTTATCTCTCACCAAAGCATCCTTATGTTCCGTTTAGGCAGCATCGGGCGACTTTCCTCACATGCTTTTCTATGGACCGTCCGGCGCAGGCAAGAAGACACGCATTAGTTGCACTCTGAAGCAACTCTTTGGTAATGGAGTGGAAAAGGTGAGCCATTATCCTGCGATGTATAGTCCTCTGACCAACCCAATGGATTCGGTAGCTCAAAATCGACCAAAGAGTGTTTCTGACTCCTTCGAAAAGAAAGATTGAAATCAACCTCGTGCAAAGCAACTATCACATCGAAATTACTCCAAGGTGCGTGCCATACCCGTGGATCTGTATCGGAGCCGTATGCTCATGTCTGGAATAGTGAAGCCGGAAACTACGACCGAGTGGTAATACAGGAATTGCTCAAAGAAATCGCCCAGACGCAGCAGGTGGATTTGAGTGCGAAGCAGAGGTTCAAAGGTGTGTATTATCTATGATGCTTGCTTGCCATTTTTTCTAAGATGCAAGAAACAGTGGTGATAATCAACGAAGCCGATTCTTTATCTCGCGATGCCCAGGCAGCACTTCGTAGGACAATGGAGAAATATATGTCCAATATGCGAATAATTCTGTGTGCCAACAGTACGAGTCGCCTCATTGCACCAATTAAGAGTCGATGCTTGCTCATGAGAGTAGCTGCGCCGAACGAAGAAGAGGTATTCGCACTTTTCCGTCTATAGGGGCATTTCTCACCTTCTGTGTTGGGTGTTTAGATGATGACAGTCTTACAGTATGTTGCAAAACGCGCTGGCTTCGATCTTCCACCTGAGGCAGGAGAAAAAATTGTTTCGGATGCTAATGGAAACCTTCGAAAAGCCATTCTCGTCTTAGAAGCTTTGAAAATGCAATCGTATGAGGCTTTATTTTCTCGTGTGATAGAGCATCTTCTAAGCTTGTGATTTTAGGCCAGATCTTTCGGGACCGTTATCCATAGCAAAACCAGACTGGGAGGTTTATTGCCATAAAGTAGCGGACTTGATCATTGGTGAACAATCTCCTGCCCGAGTGATGGAAGTCAGATCGAAATTCTACGAGCTTCTCAGCCACTGTATACCTCCTACTGTCATCCTAAAGGTACCTTATCTTATTATCAGTTATTTGGACTATAACTAATGGGACCTCCGCAGACGGTGGCGGAACGCGTAGTGGAAAAAGTTGATGAGTCGCTTAAAGCAGATGTCATACACTGGGCCGCCTTCTATGTAAGAAACTCTGGTCACATGTAGGATCGATATTATATAACCTTTTCCCGACAGGAGGTCCGGATGCGAACTGGAAACAAGAAAATATACCATCTGGAAGCATGGGTCGTGAAAGTTATGAGCTTATACAAGGTGGTTTCGGTTCTTTGTCGTAGCAGGATCCGTTTTTTTCTGACCTTGCCTCTTTCATTTAGCAATTCTTTTATAACTTTGATATGTCGGAATTTGAGTGAACCCCATGACCTTTCTTTTTATTTCTGCTTTATGATATGATTGCAATGTAGACCTTAGTTCAGCCAACCTTGTATTAATTATTTCAGTCTTTGAAACACAAATCCCGTACTAATCCTTGACTGAAGGCTATGATCTCCGCCGATTCACATGAGACCCGGGATTCATGGCTAGATCCGAATCCCAGTAGTACCCCGACATGATCTCATATACATGGTATGTTGGTTAGAGATTGAGGAGATTGAGTTACTTGCCTTCGATATGTTGTTCCAGATTCGAAAGTTGGCGTCTTCTGAAGCAAATGTGTTGTGTGTGGCGCGGCACCTTGGGCCCCTGAATAATATTTTTAAACATCGCCGTCTGACATCGAGGGCTTGATAACTCTTCTATGTCGACCTTGATGTTCACATTCCTGCTTCGCTTCTATCATAGAGGTTCGGCTGCGAACCTTGCTTCCCTTTAGCAGGTAGCCGAGGACTTCTTCTTACGAAAAACGATCCTGTAATAGTATAAATGATGTTAAGCGCGTGTGTGTTACGCCTTCGACACAGCATGTACGCCACATGAAATATGCGGGCTGGCCGAATAACGCGAATGCTGATAAAGTCTTTCTTCTCGAAAGATCTGCGCTATGTGTTAGGATTGGCCGCGGTCTAAAAATATCTGCAAATTGATATCGGGGTGTGTACAGTTCGATCATGTTTTACGAGATATAGGGTGTACTTGACATTCAACAACGCCGTGGTTTTGCGGCTGATCACTCAAACTTTTCCATCATATTCCTCGTCGATGGAGTTCAAGAAGTCGATTAGCTGCGATTCATCGCCAGAATCAAGAACATGCAGTGATTAATTGAGGATTTCGGAGGTTATGATTTGTTGAGCACAAATTCTTTGACAGGCTGAGAACCTTTTAGTTACTCACAACTTTGTGCCTTTTGTCCCCTAGTTTTTTGCCGGGTTCTGTTTTGAGTCGGTCACGAATATCAACGAGCTTGTCATAGAAATGTTGAATAGCGGTAAATTGTTGTTGGGGGTCTTCGGCGGACGTGTGGAGGGGTCTGTAAGAATTGTGATGTTTTTTTTTCAAGCCGAGAGACACGGAAGAAATATATCTGCATACCGGTTAATCGTTGTGCTATATGCAGCACAGCGTAGGATACCTAAGTCATTCCAATAAAGGAGAAAGAGGGAATATAAGATTACGGCAAGTATACGAGAATAAGCAACTTGTCGAATAAGCTCGAGACAAGAGTTGACACTGACCGAACGCGCCTATCGCATCGAGCCTATCGGCATCTTGAACACAGTGCAATTCAAGGCACTCGTCGTGCCATTTGGACCATTTACCGGCCTCTCTAAGTTTCTTTTCTGTGCTCCAGGAAACGTTATCAATAACTTGTGCGATAAGTTTGCCCCGCCCGTCCTGAATTAGATCAAGACCATGCTGTACGGCCATGGATTGGAAAAAGGGTTGGAAAAATGTGAAAGGGTCGGCAGCTTCTTCAGGGGAGACATATTTTTTATCAAGCACATCATGCAGTAGTGCGGCTACGAGTACATATAGATAAAGGACAGGTGTCAGAAAAAGATAGGACCCTTAGTTTTAGGCAAGGCTTCGGAGAAACACATACCTAATTCTACAATCAACAGATCTGGGGTCGGCGTGATACTCTGTGCTAAAGAAAGTGCAGTTTTTCGAACTCGTTCCACTAGAAAAATGTAGCTCGTCAATACAATCTCAAAGTTTTGAGGTTCAACGATGCATATTCGACTTTAGTTACCGTGATATTTGTCGTGCGAAGGGTCGTACCTGGCCATAGCTTCGATCATGATCTTCTCTGCGGCATCTATGAGGGCCTTTTCCTGAGTACTGGGGTACATGGTGGTTGAAGAGTGAGAAACGGGGCGCAAGCAGTGGCCCCTGTTTTCAAGATTTTCTTCATAAATGTAAAGTGGTTGACGAAGGTGTGAGTCACCTACACCGAGTCGTACGGAAACGTCGTCAATGACCTAGTCACTGATCTGGGTGAGAAATATGTGTACTATTACTATCCAAGTTCCTGGAGCGCGAATTAGTATTGGGAAAGGAGGGCTAACGTTGATAACTGCTCCCCGAGTCCTCGCGTCGCATCACCGAACACCAACACAGCTTAGCTTCAAATCTTTCCAATTGAATTATGAATATTCAATACATAGGGTTTGGATTCATTGGATTGACTGCATACGCCTACATATCCTGACAGAGAACCAGCCAATACTTACGAAATAGAATGACATGAAGGATTTCAAACTTGTTAGCTTGTTAACAGTCTCCGTGTTCTTAGTGCCAAAGAGATATTTCTGCTGTGGGGCCCAGGAGTGCCTGGAACGAGTGTCGAAAACGGAAGGTATTTGCCACGCGTCTGATGTGCTGTCTGGGACGCGTTTGGCGATGAGCTTTGTTATGACTGCCATGTCGTACAAACGCAACCAACTCTTGTTTCTTGTCGCTCTTTTATCTTTAATATCTTTAGAAGTATATGCCGGTTCACAGCATGAAAGTAATGGAGCAGACAGCCCAAGTCAGGTCGTGTCGGTTTTTGTAAGCCATGTCCTCCACTCCTTGCTTCGGAATGTGATATAACGGGTAGATCCACATGTACAGGAGAACGAAATCGAGACATGTCCACCCATCCACAAACTGAGCGTGCTTAAAGAGACCTTAGAAGCACAGCAATCGCCTATCATGCGCACCGTGTTTTCTTGGTTATTTCCCTTTGGTCCAGCTTGGAACTCTATTCTGGGTACCTTCTACATCAGCTCGTGTGTATTCGCCCATTATCTCGGCCTGTCTCGTGTCTGCTTTTATCCCAGCTCATTGAGTTGACATTCACTTTGATCTTTCGCAGCGTTCCCAATTTTATTCTCGCATTTATTCCTGCCGAAATCAATACAAACACACTTAATACAATGACGGCCTTCGCTGTAAGTTTCGCAGTCGTATTCATTTAGATGCATGATATCTATATGTGGCGTACTACTATAGACCGGCGGTCTGCTTTCAGACGTTTTTCTTCATCTCGTACCACACTCTTTTATGGGAGAGCACTCTGGCTCCGGCGTGCACTTCGTGATGGTGGAGGAAAAGCGCAATATCCTAGTTGGGTATGAACTCATTATCGAGAATATTTATAGTTACTTACAACAATGTGTTTAGACTAGGAATTTTCCTAGGCTTTGCGTCGTTTTTCTTCATGGAGAAGACTCTTCGTGTTCTCGGTGGGAACGAGGAAGGCGGAGGACATTCTCACTCTCACACCCAGGCCCACGTTGATTCCGATGCTGTGAAAGCTACAGGCGTCGCTGGAAAAGAAACCACCTTACGCAGCAGGAACACTAATAATAATACTGACTCTAATACCACATCCTCTCCAGAAACCCAAGTTGCGACCAATACCAACACGAACGGTCCCACCAAATTATCTGCATACCTTAATTTATTTGGAGACTTTGTACATAATATGTGAGTTCTCATCATTTTTTGACTACATTGTTCCTCTATCTGACCATCAAATTTACTCTTTTCAGCACGGATGGATTGGCGTAAGTAAATCTAATACCGCTTTATATGCGATTATAATTAGGCTATGGGATTCTGACGGGTGACCTTTCTCTGTTCCTGCACGTTCTTCGCTTATAGCATGGCAGCATCTTTTTACGCCTCGCCTCTCATCGGTGCTACGACTACTTTAGCATGCTTTGCGCATGAGATTCCTCATGAAATAGCTGACTACTCCATACTGATAAGGAGCGGCTTCACCAAGAAACAGGCGATGCAATCACAATTTCTGACTGCGGTTGGGGCATTTGTAAGTCATTGCCTATCTTGATCACCTCTCTCGAGCGCTTTCGTTCGCCCAAACAAATTGAATATGGGACTGATTGCAACTGTTACAGGTGGGGTGAGCTTATTTAGTTGACCAGGGCCTTGGCATGGAAATTTGACTTTACTTGTCATGCTTTTTCTCGAACGCAACAAAAATAGGACTTTTATCGGAATTGCCGTCCACAATGCTACTGCTAGTGGTAATGCCGAAGTTGAAATGACTGACCTTGCAGCAGGCATTCGTCAGGATGCCAACGGCCTACTCGGCACTACTCTACAATTATCAGAGCTTGTAAGTATATTCACCCCTTCTCTCATTACACCTAGTGGGTCAAGAGCCACGATGCTGATGAACGAGTTTATACAGGTCATTCCTTTTGTCGCAGGAGGGTTCTTGTACATCGGAGCTGTCGCCGTTCTTCCGACGTGAGTTTTTTTCCCGATATCTGTGTTTTGAAAAACCACCATGATTCGCCTCGCTGGAATTTTTCCTGCGCGTGTTATATTTGTGGCAATGACGTCTTTGACATTACCTGGGTGTTTTGAGCGGGGGGATTTCGTTATCGAGACTTCTTTTTTTTCTGAAGGAGCTGATTGGCGTGCGAAATATAGATTGTTGGCTGAGAGCAAGAGTGCGAAGCAGGCGATGCGTGAGGCAAGTGGAGAACCAATGTATGGCACGCTGATCCCCAAATTGACTAATTTGGACAGTTTGCTGCGATGGCCTTTGGGGTCGTGTGCATGTTTTTGGTCGCGTGAGTGCATGATAAGAGCTGGGAGTAGATTACGAATGCTAAACGGACTGTTATAGGTGGAACGAGTAGATAGTCGGATCTATTTTGCTGTATAGAGTAGAATGGAATGAGATGACATTGTGATGCCGAGGTCGGTTCCGGTGCCGAGAGCAGGGACGGCGAAGACCGGGGGAGACCGAAGAACGTGCGTGAGGTTGTAGCAGTGGCGGCAGAACCTGATTAGGCAACGGAACAACGTAATTTTATTGGGAGGTACTGGTCAGTTTTGTTTCTCCATCCATCCTCCAACTTTACTACTATTATACTGCTCGATAATATCTCCCACCATCAGGTCCCATCACTTCCCTTAAAGTCCTCATAGAATTTATTTACGACCCGGCCCTAATATCTCATTCATATCCACCACCACCACCTAACCAACCAACGTCATCCTATCTTTGGTCTTTTCGTTAGGCGCCTTTTCTTCTTTTGAATCCGTCCATGAACTTTTTCTGAACATCTATCAAAAATCCTCTTCGTAATAATGGGTACAAAAGGTCGTGCTGTACCGCGTGTCGTGTGCTGCGCTATTCCCATCGCACGAGCAGCTGGAAAAGTTCTTGTCGTCACAAGTCGTAAACGCCCGAATAATTGGGTCTGTGAGTGCCTCGTCCTCTCTTGCACCGCGATGCCAGCAGGGTCATCCTTTTGGCTACGTGTTTCCTCGAGACCAATGCTGACTGCCTCTTCTTTCTTTGTTCTTGAAACATGCAGTGCCGAAAGGTGGTTGGGAACCGTCGGATGTGCAGTTAGAGGCTGCAGCCTCAAGAGAGGCTCTGGAAGAAGGTCCTACCCTTTGCTCCTCTTTCCGTCTTCTCACATTTTGATTCTCGTCTCTCTCCTTATTTTCCCTTGCATTTGTCCTTGCCTATCGCCCTGCCCTGCATCCATACTCCATAACAGCGGGAGTGCGTGGTACTATCACACGATATGTCATCACAATACCTAGTCCGTCGGCAACATATCACTTCTATGAGCTGGACGTCGCTGCCCTCGATCAGGATTGGCTGGAACGGAATGAACGGCGCCGCGAGTGGGTAGACTATGCCGAAGCAGTAAAACGCCTCGAGTGGAAAGCAGAGCTTGCACAAGGTCTTCGTTCATCATCACTCGCCCGTTGAGCACGGCTATTGGTGCAGCGCACTGCTTGGTCCATCCACTCACGCTTCCGCTCTAAAAGAGACACGTATTCTGGTCCCTCTTCCGTTTTGCTCCTTTTATACAACAAGCTCTGGTACCTTGAGGAAATTATCATTCCCCCATGATGCAAAAGTGGCAGGCACAGCTGCATACGATGACAATGGACATCATTCGCTTGTTAATTCCCATCCATCCATCTTTGACCATCATTTAGAAACCTTGGCTTTTCGACAGATCACTTGTACGCGCGCTATACTTTACAAGCCATTACCATACTTATGATACTACATACCCCACTCCCAATCGTCAATTTTCCAATCGCAATAGTAAATCCCTCCCTTTACCCCCACCGTCTGATAGTTTTTGCACGTATTTTTTTTCCCCTTTCGTTTTCTTACCTTCTTCAGGGTTTATCAATTGTGCACAACACTTTTCCGACTAGCTTCGTAGTATCCCGGGGCCGATATTATGTGTTACCTTTATCAATTAATAAACGCTAAAAAGATCTCACCAGTTCGTTCATGGTGCAGTTTCACTTTCGCCGTCGTTATTTCGTTATTTACTTATTTTTTCATTAATCATAATGCCATTGTTATTGAATTCGTATAGAACACATATTTTATATATTGTATTTTCCCTCGTATGTTTTCGGAATTCGTATCGTGGATAGGTTTGTTGGGTTTCTGTCCTGTCGTTTGGACAACTACCGGAAATTAGAACCCGGTCTGGGGTGTACCTGACTAAGATTGTATTAGGCTTGTGCGTTACACCGCCACCGAAGTCACGATTTTGTCACTATATCACGTGGAATAAAGTCACGTCGCACTCATTAACTCCGTCGGTCATTCGGATACTTTTGCGTCATTACACCCATTTACTCATGTTGGACACGCTCTCATGCCCGTACGTCCTGTTGAATTGGTGCTATCCGTGAACGAAAGAGTCTAGACGAAGAAAATAATCTACTTGATTACGATTTTTGCGATATTCAGCGGGTTATTTGACCGCGTCTTTTCAAATTCAATGATGGAAAAAATAATTGTGAGTGTTCTGGGTTGTATTTTCAGCCAACGTGCGTACCAATTATTCGTGCCCAAGAAAAATCACCACGAGGCATATTATGACAGACCTAGAAGCTTTTGAGGCATTCAAAAAAATTGCGATGTCTGGCTCAAACCTGAATTTCCTTTCGTTCCGAACCCCACCCGTCTCGCCTTGACCTGCTGCCGCCGGACGACATGATTTCTTGGAAAACCACGTAGAAATCGGCATATATACGCTTATTATGTCCCGTCCGCTCGCCAATCTTCGGGGGAATTTGCAATGCTTCTGTCGTGGCTACACGTTCGCCATAATATTGTTATTATCGAAATTCATCTTTCTTCGAAAGTCAATGTCTCATGATGAAATGGCGGTGTTCAGTGCCGTTGAGAAATGGACCCTCGGTATTTCGTATCGCCTATTGACAAAGTGTCTCGCATTTTGCCCACATCCTCAAGACACGTAATCAGGGCATGGCGGCCTTTTAACTCGACTCCCTCGATATACATACCTCAAGGCAATCAAGTTACGGTTTGCCTCAAATCGTGAGCGGCAGCAAAAGAAAACCTGTGGGCAAGAATTTTGGTCTTCAGCAACTTCATGCACGAAGGGTGAATGTATGCTACTCTCACTGTTGGTCATTCGAATTCCTTACAAATTTTGCTTGGTATAGGTACAAGAGCCAAACCGTCGGAAACGAGTTGTTCTTCTAGCCTTACTCTGGTTGTTACTGTGGCGTCCATCCAGCATTGTGGGGTGGCCAACCCGTAGTCCTTTTACTCTCATTCCTCAATTTCATTTCCGACTCATCTCAATCCCTTCGCAAACTATTCGCCGACGAAATTATGTTTGCATACCTGTGGCTTTCTCCCAAGCTTCCCGACATTCTATCGGCTTGTGATTTCAGCAGACTACTAGGGTGCACTCTTCGGATGCCAGTTTCACCATAAACCCCATTTAAATCCTTCTGAGAGAAGTCACTGTAACCCATGGTTCATGTCCTTGTTTTGAGCCGAAATTTTGATCTGGAGAGAAGGTCTTTCTGGAAAAAACCCTGTTTTCCATCGAACTCAGGCCAGTACGTTCACAATCGTTGTGATTCTCTCGACCGTGCCCGTCGATCCCGTAGTGAATCACTCTTGAGAATGTCCAGACAGCATCATATCGTCTTTTGTCGATCGCCTAAAACGGGTTAGGACCTCGGGCGTAGCGCCCGTGGCTATTTTGGATGCCCAGCGGATCAAATACGGCCAACATAATATACAACTGAACACCTTAAAATGTGAAGAAAAAGGTGTCCGTGTTAACAATTCGAACGGAACAAAAACTTCAGCGATATTCTTTTATTTTTGATCAGGGAAGCTCATTTTCTTGGGCTTGAAATTTCATCAACTCTTGCGCTCAGGATTCAATAAATGACCTTTGTCAACGTACGGTGCTCGAACATTATCCTGGGACTGGGATCAGGATGGCGACAATCCTGATTAAACAGTTTTCCAGTATGGGTTGTTTGTGCCTTCATTGTCTACTCGTCGTAATGTCGTTCGATCCGAGCAAAGCACCCTCCGCATTATCGCTGAATAAATATCAAACGTCTTGTTGTAACCTGGAAAGCACACAGAAACATTACATTTAACACAAATTCGTTGGAATATTCCTCACGGCTCTCCACGCTTTTGACTACGTATTGTTCTCTCTTTTGGTCCGCTACTTCTCTTCTGTGAAGCACCCCTCGAGAATCTTTATCATCTTGGATCGTATAATGAGCTCAAGTCAATCACTATTTGATGGCGGTCGATTGGATGGAAAAATGTCAACTTTTTGCTTGACGAAGTTCTAGTGGATGAGCTTTTGCCCCTTCTTAAGCTCTGGTCCACCGCGCACCTCTTTTTGGGCATAAATCGGTGCCGAGCCCTGTAACGAAGCAGTTATGCCCATGGTGTGATAATGACCGGACTCTTCATTTTCATTCGACTTACAGAGCGAGGCAGCCTACGCCGAGTCGGCTACAACGTGAGGGACGGTCTCACTTTCTATTATATATGCTGTAATCCGGCTTTTTGTTGTGAGCATACCACATCAAAAACGCCAAGTAAGAAAAAACATTTATTCTGTTCTCATGTTGGTCCTCGGATTGCTCATTTGCTTGTTGTCGTCAGGTTTCTGGATCCACGTTTGGGAAAATGTATTTGACGGGTCCTCAATCACTGGGACCACCTGATTTTTCAAAGCATCACATCTCGAGGAGTAAAAACCATTAAAACTCAGGACGTACTGCATATTGGGTACTGGGATCTTTCCAACGTTTCTGTCTCATGGTGAGCTTGGTATACCACGTTTGTTTGCATAAGGATGACAGAACGCAAGCCCAACTAGTAAATTTGATTGCCTATAACAAGCCTTTGGCCCCTCACTATGCGGCTGAGGGTTCACTGTGCTCACATCCCGCTTCGCTCGGCCACTTTGAGATACATGTTTACAAACCTAGAGTGGAAACCAACATCAAAAGTCCTTGTCGTCATCGACAAGTGATATCCATATGGAACCTTGGGCTACAATTCGACATGTGAGACATCAACCATGTCTTTCGACACATTAGTTAAGAAACCGGACTCTACAACCGTCGACTTGGATTTGGTGGCCTGAGATTTCATAGTCTACAGATCGTCGCACCATGTCAATCTGCGAAAAGAACAATTGTTGAAGACGTGACTTAAAGTCCAAAGCTAACTGAATTATGCCTCAGGTTTGGATATTGAATGTTGATTAGCATGATGATTGTATGGCTAATTCAATTTCTTCTCTTTTGTGCAGACAGTGGAACACCGATATCTTCGACGTATCTCCTTGAAGCTCCAAAAAACTATCAACTTTCTAGTAAGGTTACTCTTTCTTTTCGACGTCCGGTTCCCCTATAGATAGATATCTTCTTTAGTGCCAAACCTCCTCAAGCGACCCCATATTGCTGTCACCTCAAGGATTCACAATTGGTGTAGCTTCAGTTACTCACGGTGACCACGAGTTCCGCGGCCGCCGCAATCCGCCGATAGAATCTCCATTCCACATCCAAACATAGGCTTACGTTTAATTGGGATTCCCTAAACACTGCCGGACTGCCCTCTCTTTGTAACTCGCCTATTTTCCGTACCCACGCTGCCAGACTATAGCTTCTTGCACCGGTGAGTATTGGCTTTAAAACCTTACTGTTATCACGGCGTTTATCTGGATTGGTTGTAATTGCAGACAAACAACCCTCATACTGTGATAGGTTGAACAAGATTCTAATCATAGCACAGACGGTCTCGAAATCGGGGTAACAAAATCCTATGGACAACGGATTTTTCTTGTATATGGGGTTACTCCTCCGGGATCTTCAATGTTGCCCATAAGTAGGCCGTCGATCTAACCGATCACAGATTGGCACCAACACTTTGAATATCGTTTGCTTGGAAGATATGATACCAGGAGAAGATTCGTTGGTAAGATCTCATGCAATGGCCTTCAGTTATATTCTTTTTCAATCGACCTTCAATCGATCATCTTAACAGGACCTACGGCCTTTATAAAATGTTCCCAATGAAAGTTGATCTTCAAACCACTGTCGCGGTCATCTTCCCAATTTTCCTGCTCGCCACTCTGCTTTGTTCAGGAAAAGCATACTTGCCCTTCGTCGACTGACACGGCCTCTCGTCAATCAATGACTACCTCTTCGAACCAAGATTATGGTTTTGTCTGTATGTCTACGACAGTGGACGACCTTTCGTATACACCCTCTGAGCAAGAACGATGCCGGGACGCTGAACAATTTGTCGCCACAGGCCGACGAAGCTGGAAGACCCTTAAGGGCAAAGGAGAAGCAGTCTGGCCACCCATCTTGTATGTTGTTCTATTTTTTGCGTTACAACCTCTACCCACATTATAAACAGGGAAGCAGCCTTGCTCGAAGGTATTACTACATGGTCTATTTTCCGCGTCATCAGTAAACTCAGTAATTTTCATAGCTTTAGAAAGATATCAACCCGAAAACCTCGGGGTGAAATCTGACAAGGTACTAGGGCGCTTTCCTATGCGGAACAGGTTCATTTCCGACTACATATTTGAGATGACCGGAAAAACAAGGACGCCAAAGCAAGTAGGCAGTCGACTTCAGCAATTACGGGACACTTGCAAAAAGGAGAAAAGTGAGTAACTGCTGTCATCTTCTTTTTTTCCTTTAAGAAGAGCTCAACATATTCTGGACAGTCCTCCAGCTCATTTCACACAGTTGTACCCCTGAACCAGCATCCACGAACTCTGATTGCAGTCCAGAAAATTCTCCTTCACCTCCTCCTGGAAAAAGAAGGCGCACCTCTCCGTCATTCGAAAAGGCTATCTCCATGTTTGTTAAAATTGTGTTACAAAGCGACCTATGGCCTACACCTATACCCTCGATAGATCTTTCTGAGCCCGAACAGAATGGCCCACAAGAAATACAGTTTGCACCATCTGGAAACCCGCCAACTAACGGTTCTCCATACCGAGCTCAGACCCCTTCCGCTATTCTTCCTTTTTTGAATGGCTCAGTGCATTTCATCTCTCCGTATACTTTGTTACCGCAGTCGATATTCAACATTTATACCCATGGTTTCACCTCAGCTGTGCATACGGAAACAGTGACGTTGAAGTGTGTACCTTCAACTACGCAAAACCCTGGATGGATGTATACATCTGAGATTGCTCCTAACTTCTGGGGGAAATTGTGTTCCAGTCAAGGTAAATCTTCCCATTAAGCATAGGTATTCGTTGTGCTTATATGCTTCATTTCCAGACGTCACTCAATACACCATTGTCCAGACTTTACAACAGTTCCTACCGGATTCTTCGAACACCGTTGCACAGGGCCGTAGCATTTCTATGTACTATAGATTTTCACCTATTCTGCAAGCGCCTCCTCGGAGATCACAGGCCCCTTCGCCGAGCCCGCTGGGACTCTCGGAACTATATTCTGTAAGACTCCACCGTTTTTGAAGTTTTTTTTATCAAGCCTGACCGGTCGTTTAGCCTAACCAAATGCCATCCAATGTGGATTCTTCTCTTCTCCATTCACACTGGGCACCCACCGCCAATTATTCACCGGATTTTTCTTCAAATTACGAAGGGAACCATCCTTCGTTTGACGCCGTACCCATATCAGCGCCGTACCCTTTTGTTTCGAATGAGTGTCTTGATCACGCAGTCAGCGTGAACGGAGAAAAAGGGACCTCCATTCACGTATTCCCAGAGCAAGATTCTGGACCTTATTATCCACCCAACCTAAATACCCAATCCAACTTCGGCACGACCAATCAGTACTTCTATCAACCACAAAGTTCTTACTTCTAGCTTTCGTCCACTTCCGCTATTTTTTGTAACGTTGAACCCTGGGTTTCTATTGTGTGTACAACATCTGGACGATATCTGTAATGTAATATAATATATCTTGCAACTAAATAGTATCCTTCGTTTCTTGGACTTCAGATACCCGACTCTCGCTTTGTGGCTGGTCATTACGCTTAGCTATTTCCATGACGTTGAACTTGTGCAAGTCGTAGTAATTCTCCACCACTGAAACACCGCATATGCTCTGAAAGTTGTAATCAGAAACGTTTCGTATAGAAAGTAGAAGATATCAGACCTTGAAGACTTCAACCAACAAGAATACCTGTGGATGCTCCAGATCTACCGTATGGCCTTCCGGTACGCACTGAGCAACAGTTTGTATTAAAGTAGGGCGGGGAATCGTAGTATGATTTCGGACCCGCAATTCGATTTTATACTACACCTTGATAAATCTCTGTAAAGGTCAAGAGATGATATGGAGATACCTTGAAGGTCGTTCCTGGATGTTTCTCAAAATAGTCGCTGAAAACCTTTCGGCATAGTGCTTGGATTTCAGGTGGGTTTGCGACACAAGTGCCAGAAACGGGGACAAGACGGTGAACATAGCTAAATCATGCGGTTAGTTATCGACGCGGTGTTTTTCTTGAGCATTAACATACCGAGTATGCGTAACACCTGTATCTTGAACAGTTTTTATGTATTTGACGACAAGTTCCACAGGATCCACAGGAGGTTTGCAAGATATAAAGATCACTGTTCATAGCGATTAGATAAATTTAAACAACCTTTGTTGATGCGTACCACACGGTGTATTAGTCTGACAATTTACTGAAGAAAAGTCAATCTAGTGAGCAATAAGCGGAAGCAACTTAATCTCACCATAGCGTTGCTGGGGCTTCTGAGAACGAGGCTTTTGCAAAGCTGAGAGCTCGTTTGCGATTTGATCCTCAAGACTGAGTCCCGAATTATCAGCGTCCGAATTATCAGCTGCATCTTCGGATTTTTCTTCGGACCAAAGTTCAGATCCTATCTGTATGAAGTATTTCAATGGAGGATGACGCCGAATATATCGAGGCGACAGACAGCTTCGAATAGTTCATAAACCTCTCCAACAGTTTGTTTCTCTTTTCCTTTGATGCCTGGAGGTTGTCGGTGAAAGTATTGCAAAGAGATCCGGGGAGTACGCACAGCTCACCCAGACTCCAGGTCCTTCGACATGTCGTTTACCCCAAATCGGAGTCCCGTCCTACATATGCCATCTAGTTCGTGGATGATGAAAGTGCGGGTTGGAACATCCTCACAGATCGATACTTTTTCTTGCGTCTACTATCGTCCCCTTGCGATTTGCGTTTTGAATCAGACATCATGGAGGTAAAAAGGGAATAACGCTAAGAATCTCAACGTCCATCGAAGATTCAATAGCTTGTTGGCCTCTTGCGGCATTAAATTACAACGGACAACAAGCCTCGTTGGCGTAGTCGTAGCGCGTCTCACTTGTATAGCCATGTGATCAGTCATGTGCGAGCAATGAGAAGGTCACTCGTTCAATCCGGGTACGAGGCATTCTTTTTGTTGTCCTTGGCTTCGATCATTGTATGAAGACATCATTTTTGTTTGGCAAAATTTTGAAGTTGCTGGGTTTGGTAGTCGCATATTTTTCATGCCATTAGCTCCTTGTATGTTCTGTTGGCCCTTGATTAGTTATAACACACCAACAATTGGTATCGACTTGACGTCAGGCTAGCCCCCCCTTCAAAATGCATATCGGGCGGGACTATTAGCCAGAATTAGTTAGTTGTTGTTGTTTCAACAGGAGATTTGCAGTCGATATAATTAGCTTAAAATCTACTAGTAGGGCGTGCGTCCATGCACTTGGCTATCCACCCGAATTCGATGGCCTTATTCGCTAGGCGCCTAAAACATCTCGAAGGCTTGCACGGCACAACGTCATCTTTCTTGACCTATGCTTTAGGCGGTAAGGTTGTGCCTTACTATGTGGATCTCGGGAGCATCCCAAATGAATATATACGCCAATACCAGGTCATGGCAGGCGTACTAAGTATTGAATAAACCTGTCAGTCATGCAAAATAAAATGAATACCCGATTTACCACCATATTACTTGATTCGCGAATTGAGAAATTATTGACTAACTTCAATGGTAAATTAATGCTTTTGCCGAAGCTCAGGATAAGTGTAAGGGTCTGTTCAGAAATATTGTTTTGTGCGTGTGGAATGTGCGCTTACAGAAGAATGTAAGACAGACATATCATGGAGCATGTTAGTCCAGCATAAAATGGCAATCGAAGAGCCTGTATCAAGGTCGTGGTCGAGGGTACCCTAAAACCAAGAAAGCATGAGTCAGGGACATACGAAGATTCAAGGTCCAGATACATTACTCTAGATCCCCGCAGAAGAAGCGAAGTCGGATAGCCACAAATAGAATTAGTAGATGGTTAACAACCCTGTATGTAGCACCACTGAGTATGGTCTCAGTCAGATGGGGAAACACAGGTAATCCTGCCCAACAACGTGAAGGCAGATACCGTCACATAGTCAAATTCGCGTACTCACACCAGGGTATACTCAGCAGGAGTCTCGCGAAGCGAAGGTTGCTACCGAGATGATATGATGGCTCGACAAGCATAGTGTATGTCAATTTCATAACGAGATGGTGGGCCTTAAACGTGAAATTGGTGAAATGAGAAAAGCGGTAGGATATTTCGAAAGAAACGTACTTCGCGGAACCGAGACGTCGAATACCACATCTTCGTTTCCGAGGTCAATGGTAAATCATGCGACTCATGACCGGGTAAGTGTGGCATATGCATGAAAGTCTGCGTATATTCTTACTAACCTTTAGATGAAGTAATTCCTGGATTTATTTTTGTGCCGAATATCGAGGAAATCGGGATGACCGAAAATATGACTATATGCGCATTTTATCACACTTACGACATTTGGGCAGCACCAAGACAAAGGCAGCTAGTTTTGGACCCTCGTCGAGATGTATAGCGGTCCTATCAATTGGAGGTCCATGAGAATATTTCATAAGGACACGAGACTTGTATTTACTCCACTTTGGAAAACGGCAACCCGAATACAGAAGGAAGAGCAAAGGTTCTAAATTTGAGTAAGCTCTGCTGTAAACACGATATAAAATGTCGGAGCATGCGCTTCTCCTAAAGGACGAGTAAACTGCAAAAGAAGAGTACATATATGCACATTTTTTCACACTTACGACGCACAAAATCTCCTTTGAATCTTGAAATCGGATGACCGAGAAGACCTAAGGTTCTGTACCATGTGGGTAATGATATCGAGTCTATAAAAGTGGGATTACAATATTGAGGTCCGGATTGTAGATCCCCATGGAAATTTTTGGAAGGAGAAAAGTCGGAAGGATCCATGAAGTTCTAACAAGTTGGATAAACTAAGCGCCAAAGGCCAGGGGTTACCGGGGGTCGTGGGAATATTACGCCGGATTGATTGGCGGCATCCTAAATCCTGATTAGGACACTGCGTCGTTACAGCATCCTCTACCTGCGTGTTCATTAATTCCCAATATCTTGAACCATCCTCGGGTTTCTCTCACCATGGCCGATGTAATAGACTCGATGCTTGACTTAATGCGGCGTCTTCCCCCTACAAAAACGGAGGAAAACGTCTCCGCTCTCGTCGAAATATGCCCGGAAGATGCAGATGAATTCCTCCAGAGCGTTGATCAGCCCCTGCAGGTTATGGTGGACCGGGCTACCGGACGAGAATATCTCGCCTGTGACTATAATCGAGACGGAGAAAGCTACAGGTGAATCAGTCATTCCAGATCTGTAGCCCATCACATTCCATTTCCTCAATACGTTCTCTGCTGCTCAGGTCGCCGTGGTCCAACGAATATGACCCACCCATTGATGATGGTGCGGTACCGTCCTTACGGATGCGGAAACTCGAGATCCAGGCAAACGAAGCTTTTGACACGTATCGAGAAATGTATTACGAGGGAGGTGTATCATCGGTTTATTTATGGGACCCAGAAGATGCGAGTGGGGGAGGAAGCTTTGCGGGGGTCGTAGTTCTGAAGAAAAGTTCGTAATTTGGTGCTACTTTTGTGAACCGAAGAACTTATCACCTTCTTTACTCCAACAGCAATGTCACCCGCTTCCCCTTACGAACCCTCAGGTTCTTGGGATTCCATACATGTTTTCGAAACAGTAGAACGAGGCAGGCAAGCGCATTACAAGCTCACTTCCACGGTGATGCTGCACCTTGTTACTAGAAAAGGCTCGGAGAATGACACGAAATCTCAAACGGACAAGAAGCCAGATAACTGGAAGCGAGACGGAGAGGTCAGCCTGAGTGGGAGCATGACTCGTCAGGTAAGTTTCTTCTGTGTTATTTTGGACAGCCGCTTACTTATTGTATAACAGTCGGAACAAGATTGGCCTCTGAACGATACTGGATCACATATCAACAACATCGGCAGAATGATTGAGGAGATGGAAATCAAAATGAGGAATCTACTCCAAGAAGTACGTTCCTTCTCGGCTCACTGAAAGCCGAAACACGGAATTGACATCTGCTTAGGTCTACTTTGGCAAGACACGCGACATTGTATACGATCTCCGCAGCGTTGACGACCTCGAAAAAGCCCGAAGGCAGAAGGAGCTGCAGAAGGAGCTTGTGGGCTTTATCAAACGCTGAAAATCGTCTGTACAATTGAATTGAAGCTGTATATGGACTTGGACATTGCAAAAGATCTATTGGGAATACTAGGCATCTTTGTGAGTGTATATATTATAGGGAAAATCGACGGAAGTGCCTCCAGGAATCAGATGAAAGATTCTACATATACAGTCTGGCACCTCACCACATGCCATATTCATATTGGAGTCGAGAATCTGTCGCGGCACACGTGGTGGGTTTCGTGTCGACTAAGGTGTAAAGCTAGGGTCTTGGACGAAGGTCGAGAATTCCTGTCAGACCCCGCCCTTTGGGGTCGATTTCTTTTGTATGTAGCATCCAACTTCGGACGAATGTGACTCATGCAACCATGCCTCATTTGTTTTACAGATATTTTCTGCGCGCTTATAAACTGCTTGTACAAAGACCGAAATACAACATTTCAGAATATGCTGAAATTTTCTCATATCATACTAGAACAAACTTGAGATTCGAGTGGCTGAATGCACCGTATAAGAACAGACCGACTAGCATACATGGGCAGGAATGTACAAGAGGAGTAAGTAAATGATTAATGTCGTTATATCATTTCAAATGAAAGTAAAGGATATAGAATTAGTTCATTCATTGTGGATTATTTTCCAAGAAAATATGAACGCAAGAAATAAAAAGAATGAAAGATGCAAAAAGGAATCAGTTCAAGGAATCAGTTTCGACTCCAACCACCGGCCACTCTTTGTTCGCGTTCGCTGGTCTAAGTACTGAAGATGTGACGTCTTTTTGCTTTCATTCCCTGTAACTGGTCCTTGGATGCTAGTGCATATGTTTACACGAGTATTAACCGTCATCGGACTCCTAACTTATGGGTATCCCTGCAAGCTGGACGCGTCGCCCGACTCCGAAAGGCTGGGTATCACAGCGTGCTCGGACACCTGTGTCAGACGATTGGCTAGCTTAGAATGAGGACGAGAAGTGCTTCGCATTTTTACCCAAGTAGCTTTCTTAGCTTCACATTTGCTTCACATATTCTGCTATTGCAATGCATCCTATCGAATTTACAGAGAAACTGCTGCAGTAAGAGCGACAGACAAAGACCGGGGCCTCACCACATGTATTCTCAGACTTCCATTGAAGTCGAGAACCTGTAGCGGTATATGTGGTGGTTTCCGTGTCGACTAAGGGGTATTTACCGTTACTTCCTGCCGACCAGTTCAGCATCGGCGATTGGATTTGAGTGAATTGTCACCTGAAAACATAAATTATAAGATCGCTCAAGTAACTGCGAATGTACTCACCCTGGTGACTTTAATTTCGTTCAGTGGCCTGTTTTTATTATTCACTGGGACCCGTTCAATGGCGTCAAGGGTAGAGTCAACACCGTCGATGACTTTACCAAAGATGGTATGTTTTCCATCCAGATGCGGTTGCTTGGCATATGTAATGAAGAACTGGGATTTATTCGAGTCAGTGTCGGTTCCAGCGTTGGCCATGGCAGCTATGCCTCTAGCATTAAACTATGGAGTAGAACGGATCAGAACAAGGAAGAAAGTCCGAGGACGGATATGAGACCTTGAGTGTGGACCTGATCTCGTCAGCGAATGGTGCCCCCCAGATGCTTTGTCCTCCCTTGCCAGTTCCTGTTGGGTCGCCGGTCTGAACTATGAAACCTCGGATATTACGGTGAAATATGCAGTCATTGTAGTAGCCTGAAGCACAAAGCGCGAGAAAATTCTGGCGAGCGGCAGTTAGTGCGACGGAACTTCAGGAATTTGATGGGAGTACCAACTTCAGCGGCCTTTGGAGTCGCCTCGCAGAATAATTCAATCTAAAACAAAAGCTGAGCGTGAGCAGACTGATGAAGAGCAGCTGCCGTACTTTGAGGTCGCCGTGTGTAGTGTGAAGAGTAACAGACTGTCCATAGATGTCAGTCAATGAGCACGTTGAAGGTGATGGAGAGAGAGTACCATTTTTGTCCAAATTTGGCACTTGTGACAAGCATCATACTCCGTGACCGAGAAGCAGCGTCACCTCGGTGATGTACCCGGAATCCGCATCGCTAATAGTGCCCCCTGCAATCGGGGTGTTGACTGCTCCTTTCCTCACGACCATCATCCCTCCCCCCACCTTTTGTACTCTCACTCATGCGCTCCCCATCCTTGTACAGCCAGGATGATCCAATATCTGCAGCCATGAAGCCTCCTTCTTCAGAGACTGAATCTGAGCGCTCTGCTCGTCTCGAAGCGGAAGCAGAAGCTAAGCGAATATCAGAACAGATAGACGAAGATTTGCGGGAGGAACGCGAGAGAATGAAGAAGAAAAAGGGAGATGTTAAGGTATGTTTTTGCATTGTTTCTATGCGCATATATTCATCTCGAGCGCTTATCCACCAGCTACTTCTCCTTGGCCAAGCTGAGAGCGGCAAATCGACCCTGCAGAAACAATTCCAGCTCATGTACAAGCCTACCTCACTAGATCAAGAAAGGGCATCATGGACCAATGTCATCTACTTCAACGTAGTGCATTCCCTGAAGCAGATACTCACCACTCTGGAGCAGTGGGACGACGTTCTGGACGATGACAGCGATACGTCAACCCCAGATATCACCTCCGCCTCTGCTTCCAAGATAAAGGGTAACGGCATAGCTGATCAACCGTCTCCTTCTACTTCACTGATGGATCCTGCGAACGGAATAAACGGCTCTCCAGGATCCGTAGGATACCCTGATGCTGCGGCCTCCACAAGTAATTCGGCCTCTTCCCGCGATCCTGGTGCTATGCAGATCGCAAACCTACGACGGAGATTATCACCTCTGGTAGCTACTGAGTCACAATTGGCCGACCGTCTTAGTGGCGGAATCACTGTTTCAGGTTCTGGGAAGGGCGGAGTTTACGTACGAAGTGGATGGCAGGCGCGTACCATCGAAAATGCATTAGGCAAAATGAAAACGAAACGTCCCTCAACGGCAAACGAGAAGAGACCTCGCGAATCCCAGGACGCTCCCATTGACCCCTTGGTTCAAGAAGTCGGACGTCTACTCGAGGCATGCGAGGACGATATCCACGAACTCTGGAGCCATCCAACTGTCAAGGGCATGATTGCCAAAAGACGACTTAAACTGGATGAGTGGTCCGAATTGTATGTCACTTTCCCAAGCTATATCTATCTATTTGTATTGACAGTTTCGACAGTTTTTTAAGACACATATCCCGCGTCGCATCCCCCGATTATGTACCGACAACTGGTAGGCGCTTCGCTCTCCGCATATATGCGCATATATTGATGTGTTTTTATCAAGATGATATTCTGCATGCACGAATTCAGACAATGGGAGTAGCGGAGCACATCTTTGACGTCAATATCCACGGAAAGTTAGTTACTTGGCATCTTTTCGACGTGGGCGGTGCCCGAGGTCAGCGACACTCGTGGGTCCCGTACTTTGATGATGCGAACGCAATCATCTTTGTTGCACCTGTTAGTGCGTTCGACCAGGTAAACTTACTCTCTGTTCACCCTGTTCACCTGTATTCCAGACTAACGACACTCTAGTACCTAGAAGAAGACCCTCGAGTGAATCGCATTGATGACTCACTACAACTATTCACACAAGTATGCTCTAACGCACTTCTGAAAAGTGTCCATCTTGTCCTTTTCCTCAGTAGGTCATTGCCTCCCGTGGTCGACTGGTGTTCTCACGATTATCTATAGACAAAACTGACCTGCTGCGGTCCAAACTGGATAGAGGCTTAAAAGTTCGAAAATAGTAAGTAACTATCGTTAATGACTTTACTGTTACTGATCATTCTTCTTTCATTAAGTATCACCTCTTTCGGTGAACGGTCGAATGACTATGAAACGGTCGTTCAATATTTCCGTGCGCATTTCCTGCAGGTACACAGGCGCAATAATGAAAATCGGCGTGTACTGTACACCCATTTCACAAGTGTTGTTGTAAGTGCCTCTTCTTCCTCCCTGTTGTATATTCTCTGATCGTATACGAATAGGACACAAAGGCTACCCAGCGTATCATTGGCAACGGTTTGTTCCGGTTTTCTCGTATAAACCTCATATCATAACTGATCTATCAAATTCTCTAGTTCGTGATTCTATTTTCAGAGGATATCTCCAGTCTGCTGCCCTGGTTTGATATGTCATTTTCGAAAATTGCTCTTCTCCCGGTTTTGTTATGCGTATGGTTGTCTTGTTGTTTTATAATTATCCTTTCCCAATGCAGTATGCTGTTGGCACATTGATCTGTGTCATCTTTTACCTTGTTTTTTTTTGTCTCCCTTCTCTCTGTATCCTATTTTTGATCCTCGCAGCCACTATCAATCACCTTTAATTGACATACCACTTCTCACTCCAACGTTTTTTGAAATTGATCAGTCATTTGTTCATATTTTCCTCAATTTTCCTTACTACGCGTTCCCCTTCATTTCCCACTATGCACCCACGTTCTCTCATAGTCTCGCATGCCAATTTTTATTAATATCCGTCCTCACCTGCCTAATACCGTTGCGCCCGCAAGTAAATCCCGTTCGAGCCTCTGTCTTTACGTTCATATATCCATAAGTAATGACCTTTGTAACATACTGGGTGGTGCAGCAGCTGACAAATACTTCGTATATATCGCACATCATGCCACCATCGTTGCTCGCTCTGCTCTATAACCCATCACATATGTATCACATCTTGCTCGGTCTACACTGTGGATAGCACTGGCACACTAAGCTCGTGACCAGCCGTTTCAAATATAGGATATGTATGTTACTACTTTACTGCTGTAAAATTCTAACAACAATATACTGTAGAATTTGGAGTGACGGAAAGTCTAGCAATGTTATAAGTGGGTTAAGTGGGTGGGTGGGAGGTGAAAGAAGTACTGTATCACTACGTGAGCTCGATGCAGTGCGGTGGTGGTGATAACTCCTGGTGCCGGTGACTAGCCATATTGGTGGGTCAATGACTAGTCAAATGCTCGCCTAGCCGATGGCGTACGTCGCTTAGTCCGCGATAAGGGGACCGAAGGGTCTCTTATCTTAGGATAAGATGGTCAGGAAGGAAGATCGAAGAAGGAAGATCATTGTCCTTTCTGGCTCTCTTCTCGGGCCATCATTAACGCCCTTGATACTTTCAATATACCAATATATACCTGACTTTGAGATTTCTTTCATCTCGTCGCTTCTTCCCGCTCCTCGAGTGTAAAAAAGTTCCCGCTCGCTCTCTTAGCTCTTTAACAACTCTCGGGAACTTTTTTCGTTCCCACCCACCTCTCCTCTTCAGTGTTTGGTACAGCCACTGGGCAGCCGCACAGATTCGCCTGGGGCACCCCAAACATTCAAGTCTTGGTGGATGGCTCCCAACGACGCGCTCTCCTTTGAGTCGAGTCGTTTGGGACGCGTCTTCGAAAACCTTTTCTCTCCGAACAGATCTGACTGACAAACACATTTTATATGCCCTAGATAAGGTATGAAAGCTTTTTTTAGATTTCGGCATTGTATTCGGCAATAGCCGGCAAACCTAGTCTCTATCAAAACATGTCTGCTCTTGCAAGATGTTCAGCTGAATGGGCAGATTCAAGGCTTGAAATCAGTTTCTCAGCTAATGTGCTACCATTTACCGCTAGATACCATACTCCGGCTATACGCAAATCGTACACAAGGCTCAGTGAAATAAATCGACCCACTGTCAGCCTTACTTACGGTGGCTCAGAACCGCATGGAAGGCATATCTTCATTGCTTAAATTCCCTCTTTTTTGAATGCCTTCAGGTTCTCGTAGAATCGTCGTTGTATGACTTTGACCTACAGTTGTATATGCTGGAGCACTAGAAGCGTGAGAATACCTCGGGGATCTCGGCGAGACTTGGTATGATTTTCGTAAATGGGGACTTTTATTCATTTCATAGTTTTTTTCTTCGTCTTTGGAATGGAAATTTAGACTCTCTGCATGAGTTCTATAGATACGAAAAAATGATCAAAAGCAGTCAAAACAGTCAGTACTTCAATTGTAGCAAAGTTCAGAGTCAACACCACCCACTGGCCACCGACTTAAACTTAGAGCTAGTCGGGAGCAGCTGCTCGTTTATTTAAGTTATTTTGGACGATTTTTCTTTCAGTCTATATATCAAACTCGTGACTTAAATAACTCAAGGGCAAGTATTTTTTACGAAAAGCGGTCCACTTTGAGTCATCCTCCTGTTCTTTCGACGCTTACAGTAAGTGTGGTACTATCGGCCAGCTATTTCAAGGCTTATTTGGTCGTCACCGTAGGCGAGGTCGAAGGCATATCCTCCTTAGGCATTGCAGCACAAATACCACGGCAAGTGACGCGTTGGCAGTATGATGAGTGCGTCTGCGCAGACGCGCTCAGGATCCAGGCCGAGTGAGGAATACCTTTGGGAATCTCGGCAAGGCCCGTACTTCCGGGTTCATAAGTATCCTGGATTCTTTACTGAACTTCCCGAGTAATAACTAAATTCACTGACTTTACTTGCTCAAAATCTTCGTCTAAAACTTCACTCACCCTCTCACTCCTCTGAGAATTTGTTTATTATTCTGACTATTCCCTTTATCAATCTCTACCTTAGCCATGCTTGTTTGGGTAATCCGCTGCCCTACATGCATGGCTACACCTGGAGTTCGTCGTGATAGGACACGCGAACTTCCACGGCATCTAACCTTTGTATGTATGGTACAAATTTACATGGTACAATATTATTTGCAGTAGCATACACTTCGTATTGACATGATGCATCAAAGATTAGTACAAGAGTCCTAGATAATAGGGGGTATTTAATGTTGATGATTGGAAATGATGAGAAGTACATAGCACAGTAAGAAACGGATACACAACAAGTGTACAAGTATGACATCTAACGTAGAACGAAGTTTCTGGAAATGGTCACACCGCATTTGTTTCCGTCATAGGAGGAGCGTGGATTAATGATCTGTAATTTTATGGAATTAGTTCACTCTCAACCTCAAAATGCGAGTTGTGATGCACCTTGCAGGATAATTTCTTCCAAAAGCTCCTCTCTTCATTCTCGTAAAAAGAGACAGAAAATGAGGTAACATAAAAAAGATTGCCTGCACGAGTAAGTCCAAGCGTGAGCTCGATGACATGAGCATTCGTATCCAGTAAAAAATGTAGACGGATAAGATTGGGACAGAGTGGATTGTCGAGAACATTGCAGGTCCCAAGATGCGAATACGCTCCTAAAAACTCAGTGATGATGTGATAAACATATATATTCTTTTCGAACGCACCAGAAGTAGTTCTTCGTCAAGCTCTTGAATACTCTGTCTTACGACAATAATGAGGCAAAAGCCCCAGCTAACAGAGACGTCCTGAGCTTTATACACATGCCACCTTGTGTTTGTATTCGGTAATGGTCTGCGCACGGGAATACCGAAGGATTAGGGTATACATACATGATCATCGGAATAAGCTAACAACACAAGATGAGTACGGGAGAGACCAAAAGTTTCCGAAGAAAAAAGAGTATGGGACGTACTATTTCCAATGCCTTGCGTTTTTGCTGTGCAAAATCTTTGAGCATGGAGCGTGCTCGACGAGAAGGAGTAAGGTCCCCCGCTATTTGCAAGATTTTGTCGTAGTCGGTAAATGTAGATAACAGTAGAAATGCCCATGCCTTAAGAAAAGAGAAATTCATCAGGATTGTAGTTTGTCAGGCTAAGGAGTGGTAACAAAGTGAGTGAGGGAAGAAAGAGTTATCGAAGGAAAATCAGAATAAATACGATGAATATTCGGACCTCCCACAGCCTCTCCATTTTGAGTACTGTTACTTACCGGTGTATATCCTAATGACTATATTTAGATGTTTAGGTCGAGTAATATCGACCGGTAAATAACAGTACTCAACTTACTGATCAAACGAGATCGGGCGATCAAGATCAAAACCAAAAACCAAAAACCAAAAACCGTTCATGCGGTTTTGAGCCACCGTATTTACTAGCCGTCTGATAGTGAAATAAAAAATAGTGTGATATACGAGCTTAGAGCAGCACTATTTTCTATTCTTGATATGGTGTTGAGTGTGTGGAGAAGAATGTTGTGGTTTGCAAGTTAAAAGAAGAAACGAAAGAGCCATCGGAGTAGCACGTGACTCTAAGCTTCTCGGCAATGTGTGCCGAGCGAGGGAAATTTCATGATCAGCTGGGAAGGGCCATGCACAGCCACCCAAATTAACCGTTCTGGAAATTCACATGCAAGCTCTTCCTTCATCGACTCATCTCTGGCCTTCTAGCTTACCCCGCAAAATCAAAATATTGGAAAATCCAGTTATTGGTCGCGACGGCGACGCCCCAAGAGAAATACTGCTACAATCTCGCTCTCCTCCTTCTCCTCTTGACTGTTAAGAGCAATGCAGTCCCTGTTGTCTTCTACTGAGAATCAAGCCTTTCAATCTTTTCTATCCTCTGTCGAATATCCAGAAGCCGAATCGACTACTATTTCTGCCGCAGAATGGGCTCTGTATAACGCGTCACCTTCCTTACTATATTCTACACAGGATGATCCTTTTCATGAAGGAGAGTACAATAACGAGCGTCGGGAGGCATTGTCGAAAGCCACGAAAGACTTGATGTCTCTAGAATCTGGAGAATGGGGAACAGGGGTTTTAGGGCCGGGTCCTCAGTCCCAGTCCCATTACAATTCTAACGGTCAACCGTTGGACCATTACAGTAGGCAAGAGCATAAGCGTTTACTTGTGCATCAACAGCAGGTCCTGCAACATCAACAACAACATCGACAGCAGCAGCAGCAACAGCAACGTCAACAGGAGCAACGGAATAACTCCTTCTCAACCAGCCATGATGTCTTCCCATTTCTACACAACAAAGGACAGCAACAACAGATGTACCAGTCGCAACCTTTACCTCTACAGAACCAACCGCGACACCAGCAGCACTCGGTTCCTCCGCTGAGTGCCATATCCTCGGACCATTCATCACCCACAACCCCACACTCGCCTTATAATTTCCAACAAATTCATAATTCAATTCCCGGACCTGCGACCCACCAACAACAGCATCAACAAGTTCACATACCTTCCCAGCCTCAGCATCCGTCCGAAGGCACCACCTCCACGTCCGTGATCAGAAACAAACGGATCCCCACATCGCGATCTACTCCGTCGGTGGCAACGTCATCACGACCCTCAATACACGCTTCTACATCCTCACCTACCACCACTGGTGGCCCATCATCGTCTACTTTCGCCACAACTGGCAAACGGCAACCAGGGTCAAATGGATCCGGTAGCGCATCCAAACGGAGGCGTTCATCTACATCACCTCCTGTAAACCCGCAGCAGTCACAAACTTCAGGAACTCAAAAGCAAGCTCTGTTGTCGCCTTCGCAGAAAAAGGCGAATCATATCCAGTCGGAACAGAAACGGCGAGCTAATATTAGACGGGGTTACGAAGCTTTATGTGAGACAGTCCCTGCTCTACGGGAAGCCATCCGAGAGGAAGAAGAGGCAGAGAGGAATGCGGCGATTGGAAAGGGTGTTGGAAATGGTGCTGTACAGAGAAAGAAAAGTCGAGGGAAGAAGTCCAAGGACGATGAGAATGGGAAGGATAGATTGGACGGTAGAGCAGGTCCTAGGAGCGAGAATGTTGTCTTATCAAAAAGTATGTATCCGTCGGTCCCGTCCTATGCTTATACCTACCCGCGGCCTCATACTTGTATTTCCTCTCTAGCTATTGACCACATTCAAGAATTGTTAGCGGAGCGCTCTGCCCTCCTTGCACGACTTCATCAGGCTCGATCATCTTTACCCCCAGGCCATCCGGCGTTAACACCATTGATTTCCGACCCTCCTTGGGAGAGGGAGTGGAAAGGAGGAGAAGGGAAATTGGGCGATGAGGAAGACCCGGATGGAGGCAGTGATGGAGAAGAAGACGGAGAAGACGAGGAATAAATTTCCGTCGGCTTTGCGTGAAAAATGCTGGTCGTAGGGTGGTCCTGTTTTATTTTATTGGAGATCTAATTCAGATCCATTCGCTACAGATGATGTTCAAACGGCCCATTCAGCGTTGATTCACTCCCACGCCCACGCTTCCGGTTGTGAGGTTCCTCTGATAATACAGTCTCAGAACTGATCCAAAAATGTCGACCCCAAGAGCATGTCAGAAGACTCGTCGATGAAGACGGCTTGTGCAGCGTTCGCTTTGAAGAACTGACTGCATGCTGGACCATTCTTTTGGCGACACCTTGACCCGCAGCCTTGAGTCTATTGAGAGCCGATAACGTATTTCTTTGGACACTAAACCTCCACGATCACTATTTTTGCACCATTGCTTTAGTCCTTTTGATTGGACTCATACATACATTGGGTACCAACGGGACGCTCGGACGTTAATTTTTATGTTGATTCTTTTTCTTTTTCTTTCTTAACTTCCTTGTTCTCTTTTCTTCTTCTTTGCTTTTCATTATGCATTAATACAGTTGCCTATCACGTTGCTTTCCTCGAGGTTATGATGTTTGTTTTCATGTTATCTTATTTCTACATTATCTTTGTTACTTCGTTTGCATTTTTATCTTCTCTTTAAAGTCTGCACATACATACATGTTGTATTTCGGGTTCCTTATATTTGATTTCTCATTCAGCTCTTATCTGTATGCCATAGCTACCAGTTCGCTTCTTTTTCACAATGCTTGATCCCTGCTTGTTTAGTGCCAGTCTGCGATCGGTAATTACCATTTTTCGATATTTCGTAACGAGTGTGGCGTAATTTCTAATTTCAGTGTATTTTGCGCGCCTATGTAAAACGTTCAAACTCTATTGCATGCCTAGAATAGATCTTATTATGCTTGATTGTAACATCCCAGAAATATAAATAATCCTTGAATTCATGTTGGAAAAAATATTTAAGACGCTAGCGGCTATCTTTTCCTATTGTTCAAGTAGACACTTTACGAAACTGGTTTGTATGCAATAGTATGTCCTTTACAAAAACCTGTTTTCTGGTAACAAATACTTAAGCGTACATATTATAATTGGTTCCCCTGACCCATATTGGTCATTTTTAGTGGCTCAAGCAGAAAAAACTAGCATAGTATATGATGCTCCTTTCAGCAAGTTCGATTCGCTCAACAGAACCAGCGTCGGTACTTTTTACATACTACTTGAGTTCGGAGTCAGTCGCCTGGATTTTTCGACTTAAGATAAGATTAGATAAATCATTTGGCACTGCCACAGTGCCTGTGTTGCAAACTTCTCACGGAACCCACTGTCCAGACTCCACCACCACCTCCTACTATTCCCACTCCAACTCCTGGGAATGACATGCAGTGTTAACATGTCGCTCATATCCGTGAAAACGACGACGATTGTACTCACAAGACGTCGCCGAATCCTTGTGCAAGGTTCATTTCCTCGGAACCTTAGCGAGGTTCCGTGTCCTTGACATTTCTCCGCTGGCATTACCACTTCAAGTCTCTTAGTGGCCTGCACGATAGTTCTTACGGCAATAGGGCTTCTACAACCAAGTATGATTTTATAAGGTCTATCCATGAGCTGGTCTGATCGTCGGATCCTGGATGTTCACGCCCAATACAACGCTCACCAACAGTCACCAACGCTCACTACCTGACAGATTTCTATCATTTTCCAATTCCAATCGAACTCGCCAAGCAAGTGCATCGGTTACTGCTTTGTTGCGACGCCCATACGTCATGCTGGCATGTTTTATGAACGCACTTTAGCTGTCTTTTTTCTCCCTATTCTTTTCCGTGCCACAAGATTGCATCGAATAATATCGAATAATACGCGAAAGCTGCTTCCGTGATATTACTTTTGGTTGTAAATCTCTCAATTACAGTACTTGGGCTCTCCTCAAGACTCCAGATAACATCATTCCATCCCTCGAGGCAACGACAGCATGTGCTTGCAGCCATTACTACTCGGAACTCCCGTCTTGGCACTCGGCGAACGACCTGTTCGTGGGGTGTTGCGGTCGATGATTATGATCCTTTAATTTATCGTACCTTCATCACACTGCCACCTGCTGTTCAGGCACAATGACTGACTGATATTTTCAGCATAAAAGGATGCAAGCAGTCGTTTTTTTTTCTATTCTTCACTGCCTTCCAGTGGTCTTCCTTCTTGCGTCTCCTTTCTTGCACTTTGTTTGAGACACCCTTTACTGCCAGCACACATTATGGTTGCATTCATGAAGTTTGTACCCATTCTTTTGGCTGTCCCATTAGGTGAGTTCTATTTTTCTTCAGCAGAAAACCACAACTAACAGCGGGTATTCTTCACTCATAGTACTTGCCCAACTTCCTACGTCCTTGTTTGCTCGTGCAGACATTGATGGCTTTGATCCAGACTCGATTCCCTTGAGCTGTGCACAAAATCAATGTCAAGTCTACGCACAGGCTTTCAATGTATGCCAACCTTCCCCTTTCTGACACTTTTCTTGACAATTGACTCATGACGATGTACCTGACAGGACCCAGACTGCACAGACTTGAGCTGTGTATGCACAAAACCTGTTGAGAGCTCTTTCCAGAGTTGTTTGCAATGCGCCCACGATGCCAACGTCGCTGGTCTTGATCAATCTTTGGTTGATGAACTGGTTTCAAGTCACTATCCGTCGTTTGTGATTGGAATGCAAAAAACTAATGGATGATTTGTTCAAAATCTAGGTTTTGCCTCGGACTGCAGCAGCGCGGGCTTCCCTATTTCTGGCGTAAGCACCGGAAGCGGCAGCAGTTCCAGTGGCAGCAGCTCTAGTGACACAAAAAGTGGAAGCAGTAGCTCCGACAGTAGCAGCAACACTGATCCCAACGACCCTTTTGACGTTGGCGTCGACACGAACGAAAATGGTGCAGCTGACCTGGCGCCGATGGGTTCCTTTGTGTTGGTTGTAGCAATCGCTCTTGGAGCACTTGCTCTCTGAGTTTACTTTGTGTCTTCTTTTGAGAGCCGTATGCATAGGATGGAAGACTCATGTATTCAATATTCAATGCTCATGATCACTTTTTACACCGAATTTGAAATGAAATTGAGAAGCCCAGGCCAGTTGGTAGTGTAATTATATATATATTGGAACATGAGAGTCATTAATATTCATCGTCCATTAGTAGGAAAACAATTCAGTTAGGAAAGTCCATTAGTTATACTATCTTCAGAGAAGGATGTTATGAGGATGTTCGAATGTCTTTTTGAAAGGGGGGATGGTGTCACTAGATGTATACTATTCAACATTTCCAGGTAGACTGTTAAAGCGGATACATCAACTTCTGGCATGAATGGAAGGAAATTGGCTGGAGTAACTCACATCGCGAGTTCCGGGTGCGACCTGGCTCTGATAGGCGGGGAGTCCTGTGCACTCAGCAAGAGTAACGAGTTGATATCCCGCAGCTTGCAACTTCTCGATAGCGTATGGCAATACTTGGTGTCTGTTAAACGTTATTGAGTCGACTGGCTGAGATTTTTCGGAAAGGGGAACTCACGCAGTGGTTTCTGTTGAAGAAGAAGAAAAAATTAGTTTTGTTTCATTATCAATCAATGTACGTGAAGACAAACCTTCCGTCTCGTGGTTGAGGGCAAGAATGTTTATAGGTTTTTTCGCAACCAATGCATCGTAGGCCGCCTCGCTCTGAGCGACAGTGGCTCCAACTGAATCCCCTGAGCTACCGACAACAATGGTTAGTCGAAATAGATCGTATTCGAAGAATGGTTCTACAACTAACTCAAAGTCCCAAGTGGCAACGACCTGACCTCTGCTAGCGGAAGCTTGTCTGACGAGATCGTTGTAATTTCCATAGGCTAGCGGCGAGATCATTCAATCAACCTTGATGATGTTCAAAAATCAAGTCAATACCCACGAGGACGCATGAATGCTGGAACAACGCCAGCAATCTTGATAAGAGCCTCTGTTGTCCATTAATATTAGATAGGAGGATGATAATACAAGACTGTGGATCCGATATAGACGTACGGTCGACTAACTCCATCTCATTGTTAACTATATGGAGGGAAAAAAAGGATTAAAAATCCAGTAAATTTTTCTGTAGTAAGCGAAACACTGACTTTCATCCAAAGAGAGGGTAGCGAGGTCCCGATGAGCCCATGTATGCGAGCCGATTTGGTGGCCGTTTTGAATAGCATTAAGCACACGGCCTGCAGCATCTGTGTCATAGATGCAGCCGTCTGTAAACTCGAGGTTAGTATTCGGGCATGCAAAGTGCAGGATCACAAAAAAAAAAAAACAGACAATTATTTCCATCTGTATGTGTCTGTGTTAGATACCATGCATAGTTGTGAAGCCGTCTCGTGTTAACGCACTGAAGAAAAATGTGCCCTTGGCTCCTGCCGCGTTGAGGGTATTGACGATATCTGTGCTGGAGAAATATGGGTAGTTTGTGAGTCTAGTTGCATATTCTGAGATGTCTGATTCTTTACTTATAGATCCACGGGCCATCGTCCTGAGGTCCAGATGTTATTCAAAAATTGACATTGTTTACGAAGGTCAATGACTTACAAAAGTCAGCGCAGCGGTGTTTGGGTTTACGCAGCTCGTTACGACGCGTGCAAGAGCTTGACGCTTCTCCGGGGCAGGAGTCGCAAAAGCAAGAGCGACGAGGTGGGCGGTAAAGAACAAGCGACTATACATGACGAAGGGGAAGGAAGTGGAGAGGATGAAAAGTATTGTGGGGACTAAAGGAGAGCTGGAACGAATCGAGGACTCGATGACCCCTCGTTCTTCGGGATATCGTTCATTTTATATGCCCCGGAAGTCGGTATAACTTTCTGTAATTCGTGTATATCTTATGCTTGAGATTTTCAGCTGCCAAGCAAAAGAATATGCAAGATAGGACAACCTTTAGCACCATAGCTATATGATGCGGATCTAATTCCTGGATTTCAGCTGTTAGAAGTCATCAACAACCTCACAATTTACTTGTTCGCTTTTGGCCGCTTTTAGCTTATTTCTCGATTTCAGAAAAGCTACTACATAGCTAAGAATAAAAATAGAAAGGTGAAAAGTTACGCTATTTTTATCATCATTTTAGTATTAAATCTGTGCAATTCATTTCCTATTTTGTTGAATCACCAAGGAATCAACCTTTTGATTTCGGGCACCTTGGTTTCTTAGCTCGTTACTTTAACGCTTTTAGCCGCTTTTTTGGGTTGCACAACCCCAAAAAAGTAAAGTGTGAAACTACTGATGCCTAAGCTACGGATATGAAAATATCGTATATGTACGAATTGCGAATGCATCATAGTCGCAGAGTCTGAAATTGACATTTCTCCCGAGCTATAAGTACTTGCGTCAGGACGAATTGGACTCAAACGACGACGACGACGACGACGGGGGTTTTGACCCAGGATTACTTCCACAATCGTGTGTGGACTCTGAATCCTGATGCCTGTAAGGTGTTTGAATGGACGATGTCGCTCACGGTAGAAATGTGCTTCAAATATTTTCTCTTTAATATCCTATCCATGGCGCTGTGAATGGTGACCTTTATCCTAAAGACCCCATATACATTCCCCGATTGTATATGCACGAACGCCGTAGTGGCAGGTACGAGGTCCTGCGTCCGGTGTGGGGTCGATGCTGGGCCCCCGGGATTTAACCAAACAATTTTGGTGGACAATACGGGTTCAAGTATGTATCATGTCCGGCGATGCTAACAGTGCCCTGAGCTGAATTTCAATGTTATATGCTTATGCTGGAGCTTGTGCAGATGTGCGCCAAAGAAGGATTCAAAGTTCAAGATGATAGAAAGGGCGATTCGGACAAGGGGGGGGGGGGGAAGTTTCAATGCCACCAGTATTGGGGCAAATACCAGCGTCAATACTACCGCAACTTCCTCGACTTCTATTTCACTCCCGAAAGTTACGAGCATCCCTGTCCACGGCGGTGGGATGGGTGTTGCGAGTATTCATTTACATTATGTGGCCTTTACATCGACTTTTGCAGGCTTGAACATCGTAATATGATTCAGAAGTATGCATAATAGCAACATAATAGTATACCAATGAAGTTGCAACAACTTCAAGTAACTTCCATGTAATTATCGGGCGTGGATTGTTACGCTCCAAGCATAGTCTTTACTGTGTCTTCCCAGGTTTTGGCCTTGTGCTCAGGGTACAATGGGTTAACGGGGTTGCTCAAAAGCGATGAACCAAACCCGACAACCCGCTTGACCGAGGTGAAGGCAACTGCGTCTTCGTTTCCAAGAGCTCTTTGTTCTTCCTGGAATGTGAAGGAACTTTCGAGGGTGAGGTATTCTACGGAGATGGGGTGCCCAAGCACACGAGAAACGGTGTCGAAGTAGTCCGCGAGTTTCATCGTCGTGCCTTCCAGAGGCAATTCACGGCGTTCGTTGAGAGAGGGCAAGTGAGAAGGGAGAAGAGACAGCGCAACGAACTCTCCGATGCTGGAATAAGTGGGATGCGTAAGTAAAACGGTGTATATAACGCAAAGGTCCAAACAATCGAGACGTACTCGTCAGTGTGGGTAGAAGTAAGCAATGCGTCAGGTTCTCCTAAGAACGTGATTGTTTTCTTGTCCCCCGAGAGCCCTAGAAGGTTGGTTTCGATCATGAAGTCACTGAATATGCCAGTCATGACGTAGGTGTAGCCCAACGAGCTGTCCTTGCTGACTCGTTCCTCCAACGCTTTCCTAACCTGAATTTTGGGAGCGAAAAATGCTTCCTTAATACTAAGTACGGGATCGTTGAAATCTGGGCCGACTATCATACACCCAAGTAATCAGTTTTCGCAAATGGACTAAATTTATTGTGCAACTCACATTCACTTGGATAGACATGCTTCACGCCTCCGGCGAAAGCTGCATTGAAGTATTTGATTTGGTCCAAGACGAGTTTATGGTAAGTAGCACTGATTAAGATATCAAAGCCGCGATACGTCTCTGGGTCTTCGAGGTCGCCAACAACACGTTCGAGAGGTACCAATGCGTATTTGGCTTCCTTCTCCTGGGTGCTTTTGGCGGTTACTGTGAGGTAGGCGACGCGTTTGAACTGATCTTTGTACTTGGCAAGCTTCTTTGCTATGCTAAAACCAGGCGAGCCGGTCGCACCAATAAGGAGAACAGAGTAAGGCATTCGTGATGTGTTATTGTTGTTGGAAGTGTAGGAGATACGGAGTATGTTCATTGCAATGCAGCTCCTTTTAAGTGAGTTTTCCTAGTTCAAACGTTCGTTAATGAACCCGAATGCTTTTGAAAACAAGGAGTAAAAGTGCTCACTACTGGGTGACTAATGCACCAGCGTTGTGAATATACAACTTAATGAAAATAAAAAGTCACAAAGATAGATGCTGAGGTGACTAATGCTTCATCAGCGTCGTGAATACAACTTACAAAACCACAGCAGTTCCATAGTGGCATCGCCGGCTGCAGACCACAGCTACAAACATCGACAGATCGTTTGCTATACAGCTGCTGATTTCAAGCACTCTTCGTTAGTTCTCGGAACTAAGTAAAGATTGGTGAGCAGGATTCCCGCCGACATGGCGTCAGCACAATGCCGACCGCTGTGTTAGGGTAGTACGGTCAAAGTACGGTAAAGCGGGGTAGCGGAATAGTTTCCGTCCCCGTCAAGGCCCAGTAACTATGACTAGTTGACAAAGCCAGTGCCAGGTTTTACTGGGACAACTGTTCTTCTAAAACGAGGAGCTTCAGGCTGGTGCGAGACCTTTTCTTCTTCCAACTTATCTCTTTTATGGGTGAGGAGAGCCTTGACATTGACATGGTCATGTACAAGTACAATACCGTGTCAGGGGCGTGGGAACGTTCAACACAGGCTGTCCGGAAATTGGGATCCCTTGGCCCGGTACTCTAGTTCTTTCCTGACTCTTCGAACAACGTTCAACCCTCTTCAGCAAAGCTACAGTGTTTCTGGCCGAAATTGACCAACCATTAAGATGGAGAAAGTACAAGCCTAGCGTTGAAACGTTGACGTTTTGAACGCCGTGAGCATTCTGCTCATGTACGCTACAGATGGCAGTAGTACTACAGGATGACCTCATGGTTTTCTGGTATGTTTCGCGTTCACATTCCGTGAACTCCGTGTCGTTCAACTGGAAAATGGTGGGTACTATTTCCTCGTAATGTACTATTACTTATCTCATGTACAGGATCCTCGAAACCTTGCTAGAGTTTGGATCTCGTTTGCGTGGTATACGCAGGAGGAACTTGGCAATTCGGACGCACAATCTACAACATACGTGACGTGTCTACAAGGTCTATTCTTCTATCGGGTCAAATTTCTACTACAAGATGCGACATACATGGTCGAGCCGCTCGAATCTGCAAGATAATCCAGGTTCACTCAGTTGTAGAGCTGTTGAAGCCGAAGCCTCTATCGTAAACCAGCATGGAAAGCAGAACCAAGACGGAAAGATAAGGCCATCAATAGACTAGAACTTTCTACGGACAAGAACTATCACTTTTCCGTACCGCCCTGCACGCACGGCGAGAACGTTCAAACCGGTCGCGGAAGGCGCCTAGATCATTGCGATATATATTCCTCGCTTATCTTTTTGGAATATGGTACTCGGACATGGTTCGGCCTCGTCTTCCCCACACATCGAAATGTTATCAAACGCAACCTTTATTACGAGGCAAAACTCTTCAATACATTCTTCATCCAGTTTCTGGCCATGGTGCAGGACATCTTTGTCATTTCTTGATGCAATCTTCTTCGAAATCTGTCCCATAATCTCAAGAAAATCCGTACCCAACTGGATACACGACGCCAAAATTTCCCAGACTTTCGACGACGCACTACAGAGCTGACCGAAGTGGAGCTGCGCGCCTGGCGGGTGCCATTTTAAAGTTCAAGTCAAGCTCATGAGCGTGACCATGAACTTCAAGTTATGAAAAACGACGAGAACCCTGCACAAATCGGTTGCAGTCTCGCATCAACCCCTGTACAGCCTTGCAAAAGTCATTTCCCATCCTCGAACCGCTCTCCTACCTTGGAGATTCCAACCTCGTAACTATCTTCGTCAAGCTCAGTATATCCATACCACGGGGCGTGGCATCGATTTACGTTCGTCGAGTATGTGATTGTGCACCTTCTACTCGGATATGAAGTAATATCGGTCAATGCGTACCCATGCTCCGATACGACTACTCGGGAAAGATCCTGAGTCGAACTTCAGAAATGAAGCCTCATCACTTACTCCCCAACGTCGGCGTCGGCTCTATTGAAAAGCCGCCGCAAGATATCTTCTTTGTCGACATGTATAAAGGCCTCTAATGGATGAGTCAAACTCATACTCACCCACCTGAACACGTCCACCAACAAACGGATTGCCTGCGAAAGGTCAATTTCATAACACGGTCATCGAATGTTGCATATATTGAAAAAGATAATTGCAGTAACAAATATGTCGCTCAATTCCAAGTTCTTCGCAGTCATTCTGTTCTGCCTCACCAGCTTGGCCTTAAACCGTGTCGTGGCTCTTCCTCAATCTGGCACAGTGCCGCCCGAATTCCAGTGTGACAGAAACTGTTATCCTTGGCCCACACCCTGCAACGAAATTTCCCATTCGGTTTTGGAGGATTCAGGCTGTTATAGATGTTGTCTGAACTCTGCGACCACGTCAAGCTCAAGTAGTGGTCCTACAGCTGCCCCATAATATTCCTGTAACGATCAATGTCGAGGTAGTACTACTAGGTGAGTGTCTGAGCAGCGCGTCCCTGATCTTATCATAAATCCTTGTTGACGTTGCTATTGGTTCCAGACTGTATCGTATTCTGCCAATTCTATCTCTTATTAACACACAAATACATACCTACGAGCTGGCTAAGTAAGAAAAAACCGGCTTCCTGTCAACATTTACAAAACTCATTCTTCTATCTGATCTAGTAGGTAGATTGATCACTTGCATCTACTTACTACTCATTCAACTGACCTGTAATCATGATCGCAGTCCCTCTCACTTACATACTTTTTGACAGACGAATCATCGTCTCATGTTAGCATCAAGTACATCATATCCAAATGCTCAGGTCGCGTCACGGACTAAGTATCAACATCTACCTTATTTGACAGAATGTGGGTATGCAGACGCAATGCATGGAGAACAGGACGTAAATAGGCTTCTTGAAGTGAGTGAGTCCTTACATGGATGTACACACAGATCAGATATAATTGTGTACTAGGTTAACTTCTTATGCACTGTTCTGTCAGACTCGGCTTTAGGGAAGAGCCGCATAACACCCATGGATCGTTCTCTCCCATCTTACTTACTACGATCCTCATTGTTCCTTTACTCGTCGCTCATGACATATGTATCCGAATCGCACGAAGTCTACGTCGTGCCTTACTAGTCACTCGTGACCGCTCCTTGGCTTTCCATTGACATTCCTGTAAGTAGGTACACATCAGAGCAGAGGCATGTAATTCAAGTGCCTCGTTTATAATCTAATCTCTATCAGCAATTGTGAATTCACTCTCACAAGTGTCTTGAATGCATTGACATACGCGACCGTATCCTGTCGAAGGTCTCCACTATCCGAACGATGATACAAATGCGTGCATATACGTCAGTAAAGTGACGAAATATCGGTACGTACCCACCTTGGTTGACATTCAGTGTCGTCTTTCAATGTCTCTTCTTTGACGTTATTGAGATAAGCTGATGGTTCGTTCGCTGACCCTGTCAAGCTATGTACAAACAGGCACCGTTCAATGGCACTGCTTAAAATACCAAGAATCGAAAATTTTCTCAGCCCCTTGTACTCAGATGACCGTATCACAAGACGGCTTTGGAAGAAGATCAAAACGATCTAATAGTAAGTAACGAAGAACGGGATCGAGCCTGTGGCATTGCCGCATAAGCCTACTCAACACACTGATTTTCTTCTTGAGAATTAAATCCGTGCAGTGTACGATCAGAAGCCGAGGTCTTTAATAAAGTAACAAATTACGTCGTGGCTCACCGGGCCATATGCGTAGCTCCTTCCCTGACATGGATGATTCCGCTGAGAATGTGTGCTTCGTAAAATGAGGAAAGAACGCTTCGTTTTCACTATCTTTCTTGTCCCCTTAATTAGTCCGACGATTCCTGTCAAAGCATGAGTGGCGGCTGCGAACATAACGCTAGTGTGCGACGCACCGCAAAGACCTAAGAGAGGCGCATATATACACACGCGGGCTGCTGCGCCCATCTATTTTTGAGATAGGTTTCAGGCTTCTAGTAGGGTAAGATTCCATAACGATAGACGTCCGGCATATTCTTCCCAGGAATTCAAAAGTTAAGGCTTGGGAATAATATTATCCCGACAAAACACGTATGTTCTTCGCCGTTCACTCCAATTTAAAGACTTCTTTTCGCAGGCTATGCCCAGAGTTTGAGAGCTGATATGCACCAAGGTCCTCTGTCACCCCCCTACGTAGTTACACCAGGGGAAAACGAAGTGTGGCGTTACTATGTTTATTCGTTGCCCATACTGGCATCACATTTGTTTTCTTGACCTTTAGAATGGTGCCATATCTAAGTATGTACCTTGATCATGAGACTACAGTCTACCCACGCGTCTCGATGTAAATTGATTTTTGCGCACGATGGTAACCCGGTATTCAGGCTGTAAAGGACCTTCCTTGTGCACGTCAAGCTCGATAGCATTCATTCCCGTGAGTATTTTTGTGTTGGGTCCTATTAGACAGAATGAGGGTCCTAGGACAGATATGCTCATAACCCGCAAAGTGTATGTTGTTTAACCGCTTTAGTGCGAGCTCTTCAAGAACCTAATCCACCTGCCTCGACATTCAAATATTTCTGTGAACATCAGAACCGTATTCAAAGTGATAGAAAAAGGAGTCAAAATTCGAAAGGCAGTACGTGTTACAAGTACACATCACAGACAGCTGCACGCAAATTCCATATTCGACGCAGACTTTATTTTGAAAATGACATGCGAGATGCTATTGTTGGATATATATATCGTTCCGTCTAATTTTAGGCGCTTAACTATTTCTGGACGGGATGGGACTCGGACTGTGATCGATTTAGATCGACATCAACTCCTGTGCCCATGCGTCTGGAAGAAATCCAGGGTGGACAGACAACGGCTTTAGGAGCGTGTAGAGCTCGGCAAATGTCTTACTTCTCTTCTTATTTTTCCGGCGAACTCTTCTTCAATGAGCGGCGCCCCAGAACCACTGATCCTTTAATTTGCTTCGACTCAGAAAGAACATATTAATACTACATACAAACATATGTATTGAAGTAATAATATACAGATAGGGTGTGAGAAGCGAACTTGTCGAACCGGAACCGTGGCTCATGTGTCGATGTCGATGTATTGTCGTAAGCTCACACTCGGGAGGACTAGAAGTCTGAAGACAATGTCGTAGAGTCTTGGACTAGATTTGGGAGTTGGAGATAGTAAGTTTAGAGTTAAAGAACTTGCACGCCACACAGCTGGCAGAGTGAGTGATTGTGTGCCAGCCCGGCCCCTACTATGGGAACTTCCTTACCAAATGATCGCTGTTAACGTTTATGGTAAATTTCCATGAATGGCTAGATTCTATTCACTCTGTCAGAGTTTTGTTTACTAAATCATTGAGAGGGGCCCAAGGATAGCGTATGACATTTTATATGAATATGACGATGAATGGCGTGAGTTGTATGTATCTGTATCTGTATGTAGCATGTACCACCGCAGCCTGGATTATGTTGAAACATTGACATGTAGACGTCACTATCACTTAAACCCATCTAATCAGATTTCAATTTAAATAGAACAAATTATAACGTGATCACTGAGCGCGCAAGAGAACTTGAGATATCATAGGTAACTTCACAGTACTTACGGCTACGCACGGGGTAGCTTTTTCTCCTGAGCGCGGTAGTGTACTGGTAGTCCGGCATATACTGACAGACAATATGCGATTCTGGCGAATAGATTGTTGACCATGTCCTAGGAGGCAGTCCGCTTTTAGTATCTACAGCCAGTCCCCAGCCTCGAGGCGGTACGAGAATATCCTGAGAGTCTGTGATAGACAGATCTTTGGGTTCTGCATCATGGTCATGCCATACCGATGACCGACGACAAGAGCCTCCATACCCACCCCGCTCTATGAGCGCTAGCCGCAGAAAATATGTCAGTATAGAGTATAGTCGGGGATCAATGTTCAATTCTATGGCGACCCGGTCGTACATAGACTCCGATCATCACTGCTGGCTCTGATAGCTATATGTCGGACATATACCTAAAAAATATATGTAATGTGTATTTATTTACCTATATGTTGGACATACACATGATGTGGATTTTAGACATACGTTCGGCATACAGATGATATGTATGCCGAACGTATGTCTAAAATCCACATCATGTGTATGTCCAACATATAGGTAAATAAATACACATTACATATATTTTTTAGGTATATGTCCGACATATAGCTATCAGAGCCAGCAGTGCATCGATTACCGCTCCCTCGGTATTCCTTGAGAAACTCGGCATTGAAAAAAATTATGCTTAAGTCGTAATATAAGGACCCAGAACATATCCAAGCATGTTCTGTGCAATACGCTGCCCGATAATCCACGGTCGACCGTGATGATTCGCGTTGAGCGTCGAGCGCTGAGTTTAAAATGTATTCGGTGTTTGAAATTATTCGGTTCTGGGATTGAGTCCGAAATGCGATAAGATAGACGCCAGTGAGTGACTTGGCGCGCGGTCTCGGATGCGGCGGCGCTTATCCTATACGCACATACGCGCGTGTGCATAGCCGCATGGATAATCGGGTATACTACGGATTGAATTGAATTTTTCCTCAGGCTTGGTTTAAGGCGGCTAGTAGACGTGTAGATGTTTAATGAAAGCATAATATCAATTATCCGTCAATTTCGTCGGTTCAAACTTGGACGGTTAATATTGGATTAGTTCTGAGTAGTAGTACTAGTTGGGAAGCTGCGTCAAGTTTTGATATCTTACATATACGGACTGAGCAACACAGTAAGCACCATGCTCAGCGGATAATCTCTATGTCTGCTGACCATCCGCTCTTCCATCCAGTTAGGTCATTTAGTTAGTTGAGTAGGTTAATAATATACCGCCACAGCAGTGGCGCACATTCTCTCACACTTAGGTACTGATAGGCTAATATTACGACATCATTAGCATTCAACCAATGGCGGTATGCAACTTGGTAGCACATGGTCCGGAATCTGCATTGAATAACAACCTTCGATATACTCATGCTAGTTATGAGGATGAAGACGAGTTTGTGACTCCATATATATACCATGTGCTATGTGATATCCACTAGCACCGATCGAGAGCGGGTAGGTCTGATAATCTACACTTTGACACTAAAATTTAGGAGTTTTAAGTTACTGCGGAAGCGGAAACGTTGATCGTGAAGTAGGATAAACGGGGGAAGAGTATACGGTTGCTTACCCTGAATGAGAAAGAGGTGCCTATGAGGAATCCGGCGGACAAAAGTTGGCACGTTCGGCTGATTCTGATTCTTAGATATACTGGTGGGGAACCCGGTCAAATTATTGGCATATTGTTGATATTAATCGATATACCAGCGGGTGTGTGTGTATGCATTGATGGTTTATGGATGACCGAGCTGAGCTGTTGATCATTGTCACTGTCAGATATCTACATTAATTGAAAGATCAACGGAGGTCCAAGTTCAAAAGGAACAGAGAAAGATGAGCCTATGAAAACGCGATAAGGCCACCCTGCCAACCAGAGCGATTGGCTAAAATTCCGATGACGACAATGATAATGATAATTATACTCTATGTAATCGTCTCCGTAAGTTAATCCGAGTGGTCAATCTTAATCAAGGGTTGTGGATTAAGCGTGGGGTAAGGTGGAGCAGAAGAGTAGGAACGAGCAGCGGTCTTTCGTTATTGGACAGATAAGTGGAGCTATGTAGCGAAAAATAATTCAAAGAAGATGCGTTAATATTAACATCTAGGTTTTACTTTTGGTTGATCAAGTCGCATGACGGAGCTAACGCCGGACCTCAAGTTTCTTTTGTTCGAAGTCGAAGCCAGGGTACGTGGTGTGAGTTTGAGAGATACGTCATTGGAAGATCCTGGTTATAATAGTAGGGGGAGATTGGAGACGTTTGGATCTTTTGGTGCACGGTAGCAGTGGACGATAGTAAATATATACATGGTAACCCGCACGGAAAAACTTGTTTCCAAAGCTGCAAGTATGTCTACCATTTTTAATACTATGAGCCTTCTACACTCTTTGAGCGTGTCTATCAAGTCTTAATCTGTATCCCGACAGGAAATGAGCCTAGCTAAACGTATATCAAGGAACGCCCGCACTCGCTGATGAGGTCATCTGAACAGCTAATATACGACTGAGAAAAGTTCGAGATGAACGCCGGCTAGGGCCACAAAATTGGACTAAATACACAGCTATCAGTACATAGTTCTACCCACGCGTGATCATCTCTCCTACATTTAGGTTGGAGCTTCAAGTACTCCTTATTTTCTTTTCTGAATAGTACTATGCCACGCCTGTCACACCCCTAAACCATGCCATTTATTCAAGAACTCCAGGTGATGGAATTTGAATGGTACGTTGGAGTACATGTCTTGTGCGGTTGGTGCGTGAAGAAATAAAGCCCGAATTCTCCATTTTAGGGTCTGGTACAGCACCGTTTGATTGAATGGGTTGAGTCGCTTTTGTTTGTGGAGGTAACATGATGGACAGCATCTTCGGTAAACCATTATGGAGATCTAGCTGTGGAGAGCTGTGTATAAGTATAAGCCTATAGATAGCTAGGCAGACCTGGTAGTAATACTAGTCGCTATGTCGACTGGAGGTTGTACATGCTTAGATAAGATTAGATGCGCAGCAGCAACAACAGCAGCTCTAGATTTGATAAAGATACCCGAGGTCTCCTTCTTTTTTCCGGTGAGTGGGCAGATAGTACTGTCAGCTAGCTGAGGTATTAGTGCCAAGTTTGTGGCTTGCTAGAGTATTGAGAAAGACTTGAGGTCCTTCTGCAATGATCGGGCGTTATTGCGTAGAATGGCGAATTTGAAATATGATTTTCGCACGTAGATGTGTGGCGCTCGTAGTACTTCACCCGGCCTCCGCACGCACGCGTACGTGCGCGGAGGCTGGCGCGCTGATTCAATCAATTTAATTGGAGGTCTACTAAATGGAATCAAATGGATAAGATGGATTTTTTTGGACCCGTTTAGATCATTCCCAGTATTGGTCGAGGTCGACGACATCACTATACACACGGTCGACGTTGTGCATGGGCGCTTCGTTAGGGTTGGGCCGGCGAGTCAGCATGTTTACGCGTACGGGTATAGCGGGTCTGGCGTAGCCTGCGTGTTGAGCCTACAGCTATGTACATACATACATATGTTACATGTATGAGTGTGTGCGTGTGATAGAATCATAATAGAGTTTTCTCTCTATGATCATGGATCCTTGATTATTGATCAATTTAAATGTTAATTTAGACTTCAGTACTTCGAAATACGATTCCGGCGGTGATTGATTATGGTTCTTGGGCCATTTAGTCAGCAAGCTCAAGAGTAATATGCCCTTTTTTCTCGTCGTCTGACCGCTTTATTACATAGTAACTCCGCTGCTCGGGCACGCAGGAGTTTTAATGTTGATTTCGACGCATTCGAGCGGCGAACTTGTCATTGCCATCCTAGCTTGCGTTGCAGTGGATCCGGTATGAGCTACTGTCGTAAAGCGCTCACGAGACGCTCCGTGTGAGATACCAACAGAGATGATCCGATATGTGGATATGTTCGAGTAGCTGGCCTCTGCGCACCGCCCATTTAACTTTCGTGAGAGATTATATGGGGATTGAGAGGGTTCGGGAGTCTCCATTTATTTATTTATTTCATGTCTTTGATAAGATCTGGAGATTTGATGTTTGTTTCAAATTTAGGTCCGTTGATTTGATGTGATTTGATTTGGATTACTGTATTGAGTGAGGGGTTACCCCAAATATGTACACAATTCAATTCGCTCGGTTGACCCCTTCTGCTACTCTTCCTCCTCTTGTCCATGAACCAACTATGACCGACAAGGACGATATTTCTTTGCTCTCCGCGCATCAGTTTGCCAGTCTGCATCTGCAGCATACGCTAGACCATCCGCCGGACCACGTCCTCTTTCCATTCTTACACGGCCTCGAGGGCGATAACCACGCCCAGAACACCTTTTTTGCGTCTTCGTCTTTCGCTGCGAGCGCGGGGTCAGGATCAAAATACAACAACAATCACAACAATAATCATAATGGGTACGCCCACAACGACAATTATCGCATCGTGCCCAAGGTGCCTAAATACAGAGGCTTAGTGTGGGTCGCATGCGAGGACGACCTGGAGCGCGCGGGAGACTACACGACATTAAGGATACTGCGCCGCAAACCCGCGTTGACGCCCCAGGAGCAGCAGCAGCTCGAGGAGGAGATGAGTGCGGACGCGTTAGGCAGCGGCGCTGCTGCTGCTGTTGGGAGCAGTGCTGGGACTGGGATTGTGTCTGACTCTTCTAGCAGCGAGGGGCTGTCGGATGAGAGCTCGTCGTACGAAGATGAGGATGAGGACCTAGAGTTGGACGAAGATGAACAAGAAATGTTGCGTATGATTGAGGCAGATCAGGCTGCTGCTGGTGTTGCTGCTGGTGCTATGCATTTGCTCGACGCTGGGATTACACAGCATCTCAATGGTAAACCGCTCAATGACGACTCATCGATGGGCACTCTCACTCTCGATCTGAATTCACATTCCCCAGAGAACGGGAACGGCAACAAGGACGCGAACGCACCGAGTCTTGCGCTCGACGAGGACGACGAGGACAATGATTCTTTGTTGGCCTCGCCTGTTCAGATACATATCCCCATGGGAATGGAAATGCAAGTGGACTCTGTACACGTCGTGCAGAGTGGGGAAGGCGAGGGTTTGGAGAACGAGGAGCACGATGTGAATGTTGAGACTGCAGCGGTACGCACGGGCCTTTATCCCCATATCTTTCTTTTATATTATATTAATCTAAATTGCTTATAGGACGAAACGGGATCTGCTTTGCTGGATGGTCCAGTAGCAGGAAAGAAGGACGAGAAACATTTTGAAGGCACACATATGCACCCTGTTGCTCATCGGCCTGCTCTCGGGTCTGCCAGTACTGTTACCCCGAATACTATCAATTCCAATCCGAATAATATCACCGCACAGACGGCTGTAGGATTGGGATTAGGAATAAACACGAACACCAATACTTCTGGGAACCCTATTAATCACAACCACCTCAGTGTAGCACAAGATCCGACGCTCATCTCGCCTCTGTCGCCTTCGTCTGCAGCTTCGTCTTCTGCGTCTCTTTCATCGCATTCACATTCGACTTCGCCTGTGGTTTCCTCCCCTGGATCAGCCGTACCCTCTTCTCCAGGCTCAGCGATCGGCGATGGTGATGCTGACCAGACAGAGACGCAGATGCCTTCGATGATGCTCGAGTCGCCTGCTCAGGACCCTGAGACCGCGCAAGTGCAAGTGCAGCAAGATGGACAGCAGCAGCAAGAACCGGCCAAGAGGAAATCAACAGACCCGACTGCTCCTCCTTTGTTCACTTCTACATTCCGCCCGAAAGAGCTGCTGAGGCGCGCGAGAGGGACCAAGTTGAGGCTTGATTTGCGTGGTTTGGGGGGCGCTAGCTATAGTAATCATAACGGCAACGGCGATAGCAAGTCCAGATCGTTGAAAGTGAACACCGATACGAATACGAGTTGGGCTGGAGGTAGTGCTTCGTCTCGGTCAGGCGGTGTCGAGCCAGGAACGACGCTGGAGGAAGAGGAAGGTTGGGAGTTCGTGCCTGCTCGTGTGCCGGATGGGATTTCGTTGAGGAATTTTGGGATTCAAGTTGTGAGTTTTCTTTATTCGTTTCTTTCTTCTGTTTTTCTTCTTTTTCGGTTTCGATTTATTTCTCTCTTATTTCGATTTATTTCGCTTTCGTCGTTCAGTCGACCTTGTCGTTTCGTGACTTTCATTCCCTCATTGACGGTATTCGGATTTATCATTCCTCGCCCCGGGAACTTTCACTTGTTTTGTGAGAACGATCTTTTTTATTTTTGCATCTCCACCTTCGTTTTCGGCTTCGTGTTTCCCTTGAATGCTTCTTACTTTCCCATTCTTTCGACGGCTTGGGTTATGAGATGTCGTATGACGATGATATGACCATGGCTATGTCGTCGACATCGACGATCATCATTCCATACTTTCGGCTGCTTATCACCATTCTTCCATTCTTTCATTTGCCCATTGGTTCAATTGCTTATTTGCTCATTTGTGCATGTGTTCATTTTTCATCTATCCCCCCTTTTTCCTTTTTCTTACTTCATTATTCATCGCCTTATCTGCCTGGGTCTGGATGCTATTGGGAATGTGGACTTGGGGTTCATGCGATGGTCATCGTGCGCATGTGTGATCGCTTGATCAACCCTTCGAGGGCTCGTTTCCTTGACCCTATTTTTTTCTGAATGGATGGGATGGCTGTGCAAAGTTTCCATTTATTTTTTGAAGTTCGAGATTGGACCCAGATTTATTATTTGGGTCAGGGGTGGGCTGGGTTTGGGCTGGAATTTTTGTGTAGTCTTCTTCTCTCCTCTTCTCATTCGTATGGGCTTCTGTATTATGCATTTATCCTTTTTTCTCGTCTCTCGTTTCTTGACGACGATCCGGATTTGATGTCCGTCGGTTTCTGACTTGCTTCTCTTCATATGCTTTCTTTTCTTATTTCTCTTCCTCGGATTCTATCTTAGATTCAATGCTAATTATTATTCTCCTTTCGCATGGATAACAGCCAATATATGCCACGCTGTCGGACATCGTCGTGTACTCACCATATGGTGCTACACCAGCGGCAAAGGCACTCGCGCGTAGATTCAAGGCTGCAATCAAGGCAAAGCGTGCAGAGAGGCTGCAAGCTGCGGGATTAGGCATAGACCTTGACGGACAGGAACTCGAAGAAGAAGACACCGACGACGATGATGTCGATTCGCCTTCTGGTAACCCTGAGCAAGATGCAGCTGTTGCTCGAGCGAAAGCCGAAGCGCGCAAGGAGAGAGAGCAGCGGAAGATCGAGATGGCTCAGTTGAGAGAGGCACAGTCGGATTTCTTGAAATATGATGTGTATGTGTTGGATGCGGGGGAGGAGGAGATGAGGAGTGCGCTACCGCATTTGATGATGAGGGTGTGTGGGGCGGGTGTTCCCGGCGGGCTGGGAGTAGGGTTGAATGCGGGTGGTGGTGGTGGTGGTGGGAGTAAGAAGCAGCAAGATACTGAGGTGGAGAGTAAGGAGAGGGAGGAGGAGGAGAAAGTGATGGATATGGATATTGATGTCGACGTGGTTGGAAAGATGGATATAGGCGGTGAAGTAGGTGATGTTATGGACGTCGATACGAATATGGAAGCTGGGCCCAGTTCATCGAATGAGCCCAAGGCGGACGACAATGATGTGAAGGAGAAGGAAGATGACTTGGTGCCCATCGCCAACACTGTCGACTTTGCTCTTCGGGAAAGAGAAGAAATGCGGGACTTGACCAAGGCATCTGAGATCATCAGCTTGCGACCAACACCATTACCTACACTACCCAATCCTTCAACATCTTTTGCCTCTTCCATTCCTTTTGTACAAGCTGGGACTAGCATCTGGTCACATATACCCTTGGTAACGCCCGCTGCAGCATCTACGCCTAGTTTATTGTCGGCAGCTGCTTACGAGAATTCTCCGGCGCCTAAATCCATGCATTCGTCAGAAATGGACAATGAGCTCGCTCAGCCTCCTTACGATCCTCGTATTGGGCAGGTTTACCTAGGAAATTCTGGAGATGTCCCTCTCGCTCCGGATGTTGGCACTCATTTCAGGAATGTAGCTGCCTTACCTCGTGGTGGTAACTCGGAAGGCGCGACCGATGAAGACGATGAATGGGATTGGGAAAGCATGACTAGCCATTTGAAAGGTGTTGAAGGGCTGTTGGAGGAGTGTGGCATTGACGAGAAGGAGTTGCTGAACCAGGAGACACCCGCGAAAAAGAGAAAACCTTTGGCAGATGACGATCCGTTCAATTATCTACCCACAAATGATCCTGCTAGTGGATTTGGGTACGACATTTGCGTCGAGTGTCATGATCTTGCACCTTTCCCGTCCTCTTCACATTTGCGAGCGGCAGAAGACCATATGGCCATGCTCGATACGTTATGGCGCGAGAGGTGGGATAAGATGCTTGCGGCTAAGCGGAAGAGACAAGGCAAACCACCGCTAAATCAAGGGTCATCACAACAACAGGTTTATCCTCCTCGACCACCACCTAACGCCAATGCCGTTATTCATTTACCCTTCCCGAGCTCTCCGAGTAATTCGCAGGCCACGATGGCATCGTTGATGCCCGTTATCAGGTTCTTGGAGAGATGGATCCAACCTCTGCCTGTATCTATAATTCAGCCTCCTCATATTTCTCCTCCTTTGACGCTGTCGCCCCCCGTTGAGGTGCCCAGGCCAGTGACGCCGCCTGAGCTAAAAAATCTGATGATGATCAGCAACGTTGACCCGAAAAAGAACATGGCTGGTGTCGTTTCCGCTGCCCCTAGCCCTCCTCCACCGACGACCACCTCGACTGGCGGCTCTAGTTCGAGAAGATGGTCGTCTGTAACTGCTTTGATGCCTTCTTTCCCTATTTTCCCTGGGTCTGCAGGTGCGAGTAATAATAACAGCACTGCAGCTGCCGCATCTGCGAAAGAAAAGGAACTGAGTAACCCACCTCCGACACCACCACCTGCTGCCCCTCTTCCCCCACATCCTTCGCGTCTAAGGTCGTTTACTTCTCCTTCGTCTTCTTTCCATAATCCCGTTCCTCCCACTCCTGTTCAAGCTCGCACACGACCTCTCAAAATTCTCATGTACTCTTCCGATGGATATACAGAGTCATCTGTTCCTGCTCTTTGTCTTCTCATGGCGATCAAAGGACTGATGCTCCCCGAAGCATATCTCGAGCTTCAGGTCGAAAAGAGGCGTAGTTTCTTTGTATATCAGCCCGATCTTGGTATTCTACGAAGAGTCGAAGGTCGGCTACGCGAGGAGCGGGAAAGAGAAAAGGAGAAGGAACGAGAACGAGAGAGAGAAAGGGAGAGAATCGCCACTGGACAGTATTTGTCTTCGTTGGCTGCTGCTGGAGGTGGAAGCATCAATGCAAATGGAAAGAGAACAGCACCTGCTTCTGTTCCGCATAGAGGATCATCTGTGACACCGTCAGCGCGTCCACCGTCAGCTGGGTATAATTCCTCAGGGTCGTTCATGGGGAGACCAGCAGCGAAGTCAATATCTTTCGCTCAGGCTCCTCCAGTTCAGGGTTCAAACCAGACTGGAGTTTCTATTAATCCCCTCAGGCTACCGTCATCGCAGTCTACTCTAGTCGGACAGGCGCAGCAACCACTTGGGCACACACAATTCGAATTCGGCAGTGCTCCTGTTCCAGGATCCTCAATACTTTCAAATTCCAGCTCTTCTCCAAATATCGGTATCGGTAATGGGCAACAGGCCTTTGGTTCAACGACCGCGACGAATCAGCAACAGAAGGTGATCAAAGGGCGCCCTAGGGCGACAACTAGTCCTTGGTTGCCTAGTTTGTTCGGCGGCGATCATCAGTCGTGGTTCAATGACCCCAGATTCGATGGTAGCTTCCCAAGTAGAGTGTTACCGTTCTTGTATCTTGGGAATCTGTGCGTATCTTTTCTTTTTCTGTCGTTGATTTATATATGTTATCTGTATAGCTACCTTTATCTGACTATCTTTTATTACCTTTTTAAAAATAGGAATCATGCGTCTAATGTCTATATGCTCCATGCATTGGGCATTACGCACGTTGTCTCAGTTGGAGAATGCGCTCTTGTGCCTCCACCGCACCATACGATGCATGGCGGGGCCTCGAATGGCTCGGCCGTAGCGTGTCACCGTCCTGGCCCAGGAGCCCACTTCGTGCCGGGGAAAGGTCCTGGAGGCCAAGGTTCACTATGGATAGAAGAGCGAGAGGGCCGGATAAAGGTGCTGGATATCAAGGGCGTATGTGACGATGGAATCGATACCCTTGAGCCCCAACTTGAACCTATATGCGATTGGATCGACAAGGCACGTCAAGAAGGAGGTCAGGTACTAGTCCACTGTCGCGTGGGGGTTTCCAGAAGTGCCACTGTCACCGTGAGTTATCTTCTTTTACTTTTTTTTCCATTTTGCAGGCAGGGGACAACCTGCAAATTTTTATCCCTTCCCTGGGGTCCTTTCTCGACCTTCCTTCTTTTTTCCCCATCACCCGAACTTTTTCCCTCGCTTTTTTTCGCTGAAACTTCGGTCTAACAATATCCTGAACGAACAGATTGCGTATGTGATGAAGCACCTCGGTCTTCCTTTGGTCGATGCCTATCTTATCGTACGATCCCGTCGTCTGTCGGTGCTCATCCAACCGAATATGCGACTGCTGTATAATCTCTGTGGCTGGGAGATTAAGCTAGCCAAAGAGCGCACGAATGGAGACGAGCGAAAATTAAAGAAAGAGCTTGCAAGGGCTTTGACGTGGCCCTACCTAGCAAAAGAAGTTCACGCGTTGAATGAAAAGTATCTGCATTGAAAGATGTCTAAAATATTCGCCGCTCTTCCCTCCCTTCATTTTCTGCTGTGTGCTTGTTTCAACATCCCACTCCTTCTCACATACACGCATCTAGGCCATCCTAACATCTCCGAATGCACGCGGATAAATTGGCACCGCGTCATCGTTATCATCAGCGATTTCGACACACAGATAACAGAAGAATGCAGCCGCATAACATCCTTCGGTTGTCGAAGCATCACAAGAAACCCTGTCAACATTATCATCATTATCACACCTTCCTTCAAAGTGCAACCGTTCTGTACATCATCATAAAACCATCGTCGTCTCATCGTTCGTTCTTGTGTCTTCGCTGTTATCGCTCTGTTCCTTCAAGTGTGTAAATGTACAATTTTGTTTGTCAATTTTTTCAGTCTCTTTTTTGTTTGTAATTATGTTCTTGTGTCGATATGTTTGTTTGTCTCTCTTCCTTCCTGTGTTGTTTTTGGTCTTCTTTCACGCTATCTCCTTCTGTCTCATGTGCATCTTTTCATTTTCCAGTCTTGTGCACGCATTATCATCATTTCTGGGTAATACAAGAATCAATACCTCGCATCTTGCTGTTGTACACATAATCTCGCCCAATATCTTCTTTTTTTTTCTATTACATATTCTAAAGGCTAGATCCGAACGCATATTTATAATACAATGTTCGCTGCTTGCCTACAAGACATGGTAATGAATTAGTAAACAAGCCATTTACGATTTACGATTGTCTTCTTGTTGCGTTGTGAACTCCACGCTCCCGCCGGTAATGTTCTCGAAATAAAATGCTATGTCGATGACCGCCACTTTTATTTCTGTCGATCTTGTGGGGTGCAAAAATGGTGTCTAGCAAACTTTCGAAGTAGCTATGCACTGGTGGTGGTGGAGCTACTATCTCTCAAGGTATGGCTGGACATAGATAGAACGACTCGGGATTCGTACATGAGGGAAACCAACCGAACGAATGACGATATCATGTTCCGCTTCGAATCTAGCTCTGGACAATGTTTTGGAGAAAGGACGGTTATCGAAACGTTAAGGCTCTGACATACACATGCATGTTCGACTCGCAAAAGAGGAAAGAGAAAAAAAACTTGCAGAAGTCCCCTTGTTCTGGGCGCTTGCTCCTTTATTCGAGTAAAGAAAATTTGTGTGCGCTCCATAGGAATTTCCACGGTTATCCCCCAGCCACCGTGATTTGTACGTACACTCGTCGAGAAACTTGGTCACTACTTATTATTATGTAGGGAGCGATCATTTTCGAATTCACCCCCTGGTTCTGATATGCGGATTAGACACCACCGTATTGGAGACGATGTGGATATGTGGCTTCTCGAATTGCCTGTCAGACCCGTGTCAGATATCATTCCACTCGATAAAATAGGACAGTTTTTTTTAATAGCATGTCAGAGAGCTGATCAGGCAGTCCCTACACAGTGGGTAGATTTGAATTTTACTCTAGATTGACGGTCGATCGAGGCCTCTTCTCGCGTAACAAGCATGATGCGTGTTTACTGCGCGTTGATGGGAATTAGCCTGGCGTCGGACAATAAAGGGAAGTAGATGGTCGATGAGTCGACAATTTAGATAACACTCTACGCAGTAGTTCGAGAATATTTTTCTAGTCGTTTGGATAACTTTCTGATTCAAGGCCGAGATCGTGGAGGGAAAACGCGCTCAAAGGCATTTGTCATATTATGATACATTATTCTCGAAGATCCGTTCATTCTTCTACTTTGAGAACTAAAAGAAAAGAAGGAAAGCTCAGACCACGCTTAAGGATGGGTAAATTTGAACATACCACAGGCACCGCTCCCAGGTTTAGTCGCGAATATTGCTTCATCGAGGGACTGCTTATCCAGGTTCTGATAACGCGGGTAGGTGACCTTGACCTTCTGGATAAACCCATCCACTTTATCTTCAGGAACGAGAGATACCGTGCAGCCGCCCCATCCCGCACCTGTTATGTGCATTAATCAGTAAGGAAAAAGGAAAAGAACCAAAAAAGCTGATGATTCAGCTAAAACTAAAAGAAACGACAACTATACCTGTTAGTCTACTTCCATAAGCACCTGCCTCCCTAGCTGACCGTGTTAGCTCGTTCAACTCCGGGCACGAACACTCGAACAACTCGTCGCAGCTGGTCTGGGAATCATTCATAAGTTGCCCTAGTCTCTCAATGCACTCCGTATCAGAAGAAGATCGTGCTGCATCAAGACACGTCTGCCTAAATTGCAACACGCGCCTCGCCTCTGAAAATACGTGTTTTGCACGCTTGTATAATTGGAAATGTGATGCCTCAACTGAACAAATAGTTAGGAATCAGTACACATGAACAAGACCGAGGTATGTGGCGGACGCAGGGGGACGTACTTTCGACCCAGGAAAGGTAAAGCTGATCAAACGCGTCCTTCGACAACCCCGACATTTTAATCATTTCCTCCATTGTCACTCCTAGCTGACCGTCTACAGGGGTCTCAGCTCTCAACACGTCCAATTTCCTTTCTAGGGATTCCAGGACTTGTTCAAGGGCATCAGGGCCCATATCCTCGCCGCTTTTCTCATGCGCGAATCGAGCTACGACTTCTCGAAATGTGACCTTCTCCGTGGTACCAATCTGTACTCCAAGAGCGTTGGCCAAAATACGGGCTCCTACTAGGGTCTCTACGACGCGTAGATTGTACCCGCGCTTTGCACTCAGGACTTTATCAACGACGACCAACGAGTTGGCGATCACGAATACGGCACGAGTGGGCAAGTTAACCGTTGACGCTGTCAATGAAGGGAAAAATGTGATGTATAGTGCCGATGAAGGGTCAGACATGACCGATGCTGCCTGGTCCATCCTATAGTTGAAACAAAAATCTGATATTAGACAAGAATATAGGGGATGCAGTGGCGTACTATTTACCCGCCGCTGTTCACACCTATGTACGTATTGACAGATTATTAAGTGTGTATGTGTATGTCTGCCCCCGGAAAATTATGTTGCGGAGAGGCAAAATGTTACTTACCGACACGCTTTTCGTTCTCCATCGCCAATTTGACCAGTGTTCCTTTGTCAAAGATGTCAGAGCCACCCCTAGTATTTTGTTCGAGCTATCAAACACATTCAGTATGTCAATTGGGCTGTTGGCCGTGGAAGTTCACCTTTCCGTTCACGGCCAGGAACGCCAATGTGCTCGCAACAACCATAGCGGCGCTTGACGAAAGACCTGAGCCGGCAGGCACTGAGCCTGTTACTAACAGGTCAACAGGTGTAGGTAACTCCTCTCCGCCAGCAAAATGGTGGTTCAGGACGCCCTGATACGTGATAAAGTAATCAGAAAAGGAATAAACTAGATATTCTCAACGTCGCTTAATGATAGGTATACTCACGTAGTATCCAGCTTTGACATAACTCTCCCATCTAAGCTCCCTTTTGTTTATGTCGAGGTACCAACTTTCAGCATGCACTTCCGATTCCTTGATATCGGCGGGCCCTTTAGGAGCCGGTGCAAAAACTTGAGGGGTGTATTTCGGATGGAGGTTCTGAGCAACGACGCCGCCGGGCTTGTGTTCATCTTCCGCTCTCTGGTCTTCAGGAAGTATTGAGCGAGGTCCACATGCAATTAATATATCGCGATCCACAGCAGCTGGTAATACGCCAAAGAGAGCATAATCGATGTGTTCGCCTGAATTGAGAAAACATGTAAGTGTATATTCGAATGACGTCCATGGCCCATTTTAGCTCACCGATTAAGCTGCCGATTGTATTTTCGTAAGCGATCTTGTTCATAGATGCGCATATAGTAGTGACTTACTTGACACGGCCAGGAGCTCTTGCGATATACGCAGGTTTCCTCCCGAATCTCATCTGGAACTCCTCGATTAGATCATTCCACCGTACAGCGTGGGGTAAAGATGCCCCCACGCCCCCAAAGACATCGCTCAAAGTGGTGTAGACCGGGATGGGTTGTTTCGCGATACTCAATGCAGCCATGAGCACAGGCCTGTAGGAGGTTGAGAGACAAGATTAAGATAACCCGCGAATCCACTGATTGCGGTCGTCGTCATCATATCATATTTGCGCATGTGACCGCTAATCCGCTTCTGAAAGTTGGCGGTTGAACTGTACCGCTACCGGTTTTGAGCGGGACTGAGAGCCGTTTGTATTCATGGCGGGGCGAGGGACCCGTTGACGTAGAAGAGTCCTACTTTGTCGAACAAGAACAGGAAATTCAATGAGAAGTTACAGGTGGCCCGTGAACTTGCGAACTTTCTTTGCAAATTTGCGCCTTCTTGACGTTTGAAGGGAACGATAAGTAGCATTTCTGGGATTAGAATCACAGCTTGACCAGTACTGTACAAGCATTATCGACGAGGTGGTCAGGAACCGTTACACAAACTAGTTACTAGAAATTTGAATTTTGGAATCGAGCTCAGTTGTTGCGGGTTATTTGTGCTTGCTTGACTGATCAATCTCGACACAACTAAGATTCAGAATAAGCGCCGCCTAGCTTTGTGGTGCCATTCGACAAGGAAACATGGCCCATAAAAAGAGAGCTCAAACCCCAACCTGCTTCAAACCGTAAGGAGAGGACTTTTTGGCCCGCCATTGGCTCAAACACAACCTAGAGGGAGTTGGCATATCAAACAAACCCTACCTAACGATACTTAGCAAGATAGCCTTTGGCACCTTTCTGATGAAAGCTTTAGTGTGCCAGAACCCCAGTCCACGGGGTCCATCTTGCGCTCTTGTGTCAAGCCTCTTCTTGCTTATACCTTGGCTCTGCCGGTGAGTAGCTGCCAATGTCATGATCCAGGGTTCATAAAAAACGAGAAACATGAGTCGGTCGGCATTAGCATATTGTGATTATTAATAATATTAATATTATTAAGTGGCGTCTTTAGTGGCACACTGGCCTTCTGATAAGACTTGATAGTTGCTTGATAGCCCTGCCGTGTCCGTATGTTGTGTATGTGTTATTTCGTCCGACACCTTCTTATTTTCGGCACATGATGCCGGTGATGGCATCAGTGCTATTTCAAATGGCTGTAAATTTCTGACTCGTTCTGCTTTGCTTAAAAACCATTCACACCTGCTATTTCGATACCCACACTACGACAGTCAAATACCAATCCCCGACACTTTCTGGGGCACATATTACGAACATAAAGCATGGCAGATGTTCGTCTTATTCGCTAATTGCTCGTCTGGCACTTATCTTGAATACTGTCTGACATATAGATCCGTGAGGTAAATTGCTACCTCCGTACTGTTCTCATATATTCACATCTTTGATCAGGTAAAGCATTTACCAGCCGAATACTACAAGGACTTTCTTTCTGCAGTAGCAAAAGAAAGGATGCCGAGCCCGAGTGAGCCCATCTTCCGTTTGTTTTGACATTTAAACAATTTCATTGACTATCATCTTGCCGACATCACGTCACCCATCAGTCCGAAGCCTCTTTCCCCTCGAAAAGACCCCTGGTGTGATTTCCCTGCTCGCTGGAAAGCCAAACGCGTCCACATTCCCGTTCACGTCGATAAGCTTCACTGCACGTTCGCCTACCGATCCTGCTCAAGAAACCAACCTCAAAATCGATGGCGCAGAGTTAGAAGCGGGCTTACAGTATGGCGATACTGCAGGCTACAAGCCTCTCCTCGACTGGATCTTTGGCTTGCAAGAGGTCTTCCATGACCGTAAGAGAGGTGAAGGCTGGAGGATCTCGATTGGGGCTGGGTCGCAGGACTTGATTTACAAGGTCAATCCATCGTACATCATTTCATTTTGTCAATCATGCTCACGTACGTACATGTCCAATGGGCTATATCCATGATATCAGGCTGTGAACGCCATGGTTAATCCTGGCGACTCGGTCCTTGTTGAATCCCCAGTGTACGCGTGAGTAATTGCCACATCTTTTTCTAATTATACGACACGCCAAAGTACTGAATTTAAATCCTCAGTGGTGTTATCCCAATGTTCCAGACTTTAAATTGTACACAGATCGGTTCGTCTTTCTGGTGCATTTAGACTCTGCGCCACGTTTATTTCATTAATTCCGGTGTCCAACTTACTTTGTGCAGAGGTCGAAACTGATTCTAAAGGAATACGTTCATCTTCGTTGCGTTCAATTTTGGAACAATGGCCAGAAGACAAGCCGAAACCCAAAGTTTTGTATACCGTACCTGTATGTGCATTCCCCCCTTTTAGATTTTCGTCCGCGCATGAAGCCAGGAATACCCTGACAAATCTCTTGCCAGTATGGATGTAACCCCACAGGCGCGTCAGCTACCCGCGAGCGACGCAAAGAAGTCCTCCAACTCGCCAAGGAACACAATTTCATTATCTTAGAAGGTGCGTCGGCTTTCTTGCTTATTACCGTCCCCTTCAAGCGTGTTCTTTTTCTCATACTTTCCGGGAATTTTATTCGATCTATTTCCGAAGTAACTAACCACCACTATAATTGAACAGACGACCCCTACTTTTATCTTTACTATGGTAAAGAACCTCGTTACCCGTCGTATTTCGCCTTGGAGCTGGAGGAATCTGAGGTCGGCCGCGTGCTTCGTTTTGACAGTCTCTCCAAGATTCTATCTGCTGGAATACGTATCGGATTTGCCTCTGGACCCGAAACACTCCTCAACGCCATAGATCAGCACGTAAGCCTATACATTCACTTTTTTCTCATGTCGAATATAATATATTAACCCAAAACTTTCTTTTCTATCTTTCTTTCATACATCTCCGGTGTCAAATTCTGCCGATTACTTACGTTTTATCTTACCTTACTATAGACCGCGACGTCTAATTTACAAACATCCTCTCTCACACAAGCGATCGTTATTAAATTGCTTGATTCGTGGGGGTATGATGGATTTAGGACGCACACTGAGACGGTGTCGAGGTTCTATGCTGAGAAACGCGATGTTTTTGAGAATGCTATGAAGAAGCATCTTACTGGGCTTGCGGAATGGAATACCCCTGAAGCCGGCATGTTTTTCTGGTATGTGCCTGATTTTTTTCTCCACTTTCTCGTTTCTCTATTCCTACCAATCCTATTTTTGTCGCTGTTGTGTCCGTCTTCTCAGCGTCTGCGGGTTCTTTAAAATATTTCCTTCTTCTCAATTCAGACGCACGGGGCGCGGCGGGTTCTTTCTAATTGAAATGAATATGTGTGGTTCTATACATATGCTCACATACATTCTTTTCTATTCGATAGGTTCAAGCTCCTATTGAGCGACAAGGAAGGCGGCGCAGACGGCGGAGATTCAGAGGCTGTGATCAAGACCAAAGCATTCGAAAAGGGGGTACTTGCACTACCTGGTACGCACTTTTTACCGAATGGCCGCGCTACGCCGTATGTGCGCGCCTCGTTTAGCTTGACGGGGGAGGAAGATGTGGATAGGGCTGTAGGGAGGATTAGGGATGCGATTTTGGATGCGAGGAAGGAAGCTAAGGTGAATGGACATGGCAGTGGTGTGATTTAGGTGGTGTGGTGAATGGTTTCAAGGTGCTGCGCTGCAGTAATTATATGAATGGATATGTGCCTAGCTGCTGTTAGTTAAACTTTTGGGGTGCAATCATAAGTGTTCCCCCCCTTCCTCTAAATGCACTAGACCTTAGGCCTTGGGCCTTATTATTATCACATAAACTGGACGGCGAATATGTATTGGCGAGGTTGTAAGTATATGGAGTATGGAATATTTATATGCGGCGATCGTAACGTAGTATGTATGGGTGGATCATGATCAAAATCAGCGCAGTTCGTTCGTTATGGCGGACAGGCTATCTATCGTTTATGCTTTTGCTTTCGAAATGTGGGCGGACGTGTGCACTTGTGTATAGTATCCGTACTAGGGATATCAGAATCATGATCTCTTGCAGCCTAATTTTGGGCCCTTTCTTTAAATCGAATCGAATCGTCAGATAAGTTGAGACTTGTGATATTATACATTGGGCAGGCTTGTCGCCTTTTTATGCAAGTCGTAGTAATAGTACGCAGGTTTACCGGTTTACCTTCCATACTCTGTCGCCCGTAAGCACTATTTTTATAGGGTACGAAGTAAATGACTCGCATCCGACGTGTGTTCCGTCCTTATAAGGAGAATTACCAGATTGGTTAGTTAGCTATTAGTACCCTCGTTGCGAAGGAGGCTTTAACTTTTTCTTTTTTTGAATGATATGATGAGTATAAATATAACCACCCACAACTTGTTCGATCGTCGATGCGGTGGCTATTGGTGAGAGAGATCGAAAAGTACTATGTATGTAAATATATGGATACATACTTCAAGTTACTAGTTACTCTAATTTTTGTGTACTCGAGACGCATCGAGGAAAGAGACAGTCCGACGGGAAATGCCCTTCCTTCCTAAACCCACCTCCCCAAGGCATTTCGGTGGCTGTGTTAAAATGTGTATGTGTGCGACCAATATTTCTGAATCCCCAGCGGCTTCAAGTTCGTACTATGCACCGTACCAAGTGTAGGGTAAACCAAGCCTTTCAAGTTCGAACGGTGCGCATGCGCAGTTTACACGGAGATGAATGGGATTCCCGGGACTATGGCCATGAATTATCATTAACGGTAGCTTACCTCCCTCTGGACCCCCTCTGGACTCGGGGTCGCGGAAGGCATGCAAACGTTAAAACATCGTATCAGAAGGTTCTTTTTACCGGTGAGTGATAAGAAATTCTAGGCAAATGACATAGTAAGTAGGTAGCTAGGTGCATTTATTTTATGCAGTGATGTGCGAATACCGTGGCGTACTACTAGTACTACGCAACCAAAGCCTTGAGTAATGGATAACATGGCAGCCTTACGGTACATGAGGCCCTACATACTGCATTGTGTAGAGTTCCTCCCTTAGCACATATCTAAATAAATCTATCACGCTTTACGCACGAACTTCGGAGCCACTGTCAGTGTCACTGTTTGGGGATATCTCTATGCACTCGATCGGTAATTAACAAAAACAGGAACGAACCAGTGGGTGCCCTGATGTTGACTTCGTGAATGTAAGCTGACTCGTGTGAAAAAAGGGCTTGTGAAGCCAACAACGTTTAATGATTATTTCATTTCATTTCGGCGATGTGTATGTAACCTTCAATGTTAATCGAGGGGAGAGGTTTTTTTGCGGTTTTTGGACCCTCGTACTTGAAACAGTGAAGAGTCTATGTGACCTCTCGTACTGTGTGGGTCACTGAAAGCCCCGAGCGTCGTCCGCCGGTTCCTTTGGCGATGATGAATCATGATAATGACATTCGAGCGTCATAATTCGCCGGAGAGTGAGAATTAATCAGATCGCAACGTGAATATGTATTCAGATCAAGACATGGGAAGTTTGCTTCGGTGGCCGAAGGAAGTTAAATCAGTGGAACAAGTGAAGGAAAAGTGCGAGCAGTGTGAGTGAAGAACACCGTTTTGTCCGATAATTTGTCGTGTCGTGTCTTTTCTGAAATTCAACTTACTCTTCGGAGTCCGAGTTAGATAAATGCTTTTGGGAATTGTGGCAACGGTGCTTCGAAGTTTTTGTGGACATTTGTGAATGAATGAATATATCTATCAAAGATTGTGGACAGGGACCTGTCATGATGGTCACACAGAGCTTTGAATTTGCTTAGTGTGATTCTGCATCATCGTGATTGCTCGGTACATGCTAGAAACATTGGGGAAAGATGAAGTGATAAGGGGTTTTTGCAATATGCGCACCATGTGAACAACATCTGTACAGCATTGAACGACCAATCGCAACGACTGCAAGCCTTCCATATTCATCAGTTTGCCAAAAATATGAGAAAAACCATACTTTCGCTCATGTATCTAAAAATTATACGCGGACTGTGAGTAAAAAATCTCGCCCATCAAGTTATGGTCCGTAAACACCTTCACCACGTACACATCATCGTTCGGTTGTAATCATGCGTTATACCGTAAGAATAATGCCAAAAGGTTATCGGGTGAATCAAAACACTGAATGAGAATTCTGGTAGTTACCCGCCGCAGGATTTGCCAAAACAGACTCGACCTCGCTGTTGTACACGATGTAAAATCGTTAGGCGCGCTGCGGCCGCGGAGGAAATAGTGATCGGGAAGGTCACGTTTTTGATAGCAATCGGGTTCGACCGAAGTCGGCATGAGCGGCATGGTTTCTGACGCTTCCCCCTCCTTTGTCGTACAAATTTTGCCGGTCACGGTCTATCCGCCATGCGCTTTATCAGCAGGAGAATATAAATTAGTTGAGCAGCGTAGTCGCTTTGTGATCATACGAACCACCACCATCCATCATCATCGTCGAACTCGAAGTCTACCATCTTAGCAAGTGAGTATCGTGGATACAGATCTCTACGGTATCTTGGTGAAAAAGAAGCAGTTGGGCTCACAGACTTCTGCCCCTAGAACCATCATGTTTACGATTATTGAGTCAGCTCCTGTGCAGGCTTGCCGCCAAGTGAAGTGCAATAGTTGTGGGAAGATTACATGGGCGGTAAGGAGAGATTTCCCTGGAGCCTCTTGTTCTGAGCTGAGGGATTTGCAGGGCTGTGGACAGCACATTGAACAGGTAGGAGTCGCGCTGACTCAGACGGACGGTGATTGATGATCTATAAATGCACTTGTCAGGCATTGCAAGGGGTCAAGGAAGAAGACAAGTGTACCTGCGCAAAATAGAAAATATTGTATTAGAATATAGAATGATGGGGTGTTCGGGGTACGAAGTAGTGACTGAATAGGAAATCTCCCTGATCTTCAGACTCCCATCTTAGCTTTACCATACTTATATCCTCCTCCTTCAACACATTTCTACCCTTACATTCCCTCCTTCCATGTTCCTCCCCAAATAATGTCCGCCCCCGTCCCCTTGCCTTCTACTGCCCAGGCTCCTCACAAGCCAGTCCTCTTCGACCCAGATGGCGAGGTCAAAACCTCAGATCGTCTCAAGGCAGTAATGCACGACATTCGTGGCCCAATGATTAACAACTACGTTCGCCATAGACAGATAGGAAAGGGACAACATGGCCTCGTCTATCTCTGCAAGCAGTTGAACACAAAATTTCCGGCGGGACACCCAGACCGACATATCCCAGTGGTGAGTTTCCCCGCCATTTCGTTTTCTTCTTCTTCATGCCATAGATGTCTCCTTCCAGGCCATGAAGTCCGTCAAGCGTGATAACCACCGTGAAAACCAATACGACAGACTACGCAAGTCACGCTTGCCAGCGTCGTCAGACCATACGCCTGTGGCGGACAAGCTGAATAATGTCGAATACAAAATCAGGAGGGAAATCGCTATCATGAAAAAGTTGATCCATCCCAACGTCGTCAGGCTGTACGAAGTCATAGACGATCGAATGCACGACAAGATATACATAGGTATGCCTTTCTCCCCCTCGTATTTTATCCAACAAACGCGAGGGCCTACGCGTGCTAATACATTCTCCTTTTCTCTATAGTCATGGAATATCTCGGTGGCGGCGAAGTTAAATGGAGAGACAGCAATGGCAATCCTGTCCTTACTACCTCACAGACTCGTAGAATCTTGCGTGATGTTATTCTTGGGTTGGAATATTGTGCGTCCATTTAGTTCTATTTCTGGCCTTAGCACCCCTTATACCTTTCATGCTACGTAGTACATAACCAGGGGATAATCCACCGTGATATCAAGCCCGCAAATCTGCTCTGGACCGAAGACCGTCGCCAGGTCAAAATCGCAGATTTTGGGGTATCCCATTTCTCATACGCACAGCGACTCGCCGCTGCTGGAGACACTAAAGTCGACAAGGCCTCGTACGAATCTATCCTTCTGGACGAGACTGGTATTTCGAGACGGTCGGGCACACCCGCCTTTTTGGCCCCCGAACTCATCTATGAACATACAGCAATAGTCTTGCCTGGTCGGACTCCGAGGCCACCTATTACCAAGGCCATCGACATTTGGGCCCTTGGTATCACATTATACTGCTTGCTTTTCGGTTGCACGCCCTTTTCTGGCGTTAACGGCACGGAATATAATCTCTACTCGGCGGCGTGCAACGATGATTGGAATGTCCTTCCCGTTATGGGTTCCGACAAATTACGCACAGGAGGTCGATTCCCAAGAGGAGACTCGGAAGGGACGAAAATCATTTGCCTGCTTGACCAAATGTTGCAGAAGAATTACAGACGTCGTGTGAGCCTGAGTAAAGTCAAGGTACGCAGGTTGTCCTCAATTACATTATGATGTTCGCTAACGTGTCTACAATTGTAATTTAGACCAATCCTTGGGTCCTGACTGACCTGAAGGACCCAGACTATTGGCTAAAGGTGACCTTGAAGCCGGAAAAGATCAACGTTAGCGTTGAGGAGACATCAGATGCCATGTCTACTGTCCATTTCAGATACAATTGGAGTGAGAAAATAGCCAGACATGTATCTTCCCTGTTTCGCACCTCTCGCTCACCGCCGCCTAACAATGGCCTACCTCGTCTCGTCATCGACAATGCAGCTCCTTCCAATGGAAAGCAGCAAGCGTTCCCAGCTGCGTTCACGTCTGACCCTGTTGGCCATCGAGCACTGTCTCGACCTGCTGATACAACAAACAGTACTACTCCTCTCATTGCTCGCAAGCGCGACAAGGACAAAGGCAAAGCAGTCGACTCTCCAAATTTTCTCAGAAATCCATCGTTTAATTCTACTCTCAATATCAAGAGGAACGACAGTGTCAATGCTACAAATCTTGTAGAAGGCACTTCACTTGACTGTTCGCCGTCCAGTGCGACGGCGACAGCGCAAACACCATACACAAATGCAAGTTCTAGAGATCCGAAATCTCGAAGAGGTTCGATCTCTAGAACTATTGAGCGCGTAGCGTCCGGCTCGCTGTCGATGTTCGGCAGTGGTAGCGGCGCGTCGTCGCCCAAACATCTCTCGCCTGGTAGTAGCAGCGTTGGGGGACTATCAGGGGAGAAGAAGGCGCGGTTCATCAACCTCCTGCAGAACATCTCGTCATGGAGACCTACCAAATTCACCTCCAATGCCGCCCAAAGGACACAGGGCCTTTCCCAAGATTCTGCTCCTGTGGACAACGAGCACTTGACCGGCACCGATCATACGAGGTCGTTAGGGCCCGCAGTTGGGGTAGCAGCAGCAGCAGCGGGATCTGGTCAAGGCCCCAGTACTCGAAGGAGCGAGGAGGCCCTACGGTACTATCGACAACCCCAGGATGCTGAGGATGCCGGTGCATTGACCGCCGTTCGCAGGGCGTCGAGTTGGGGGCAGGGGGATAAGGAACTCACTGACATGGTTAGCGTACAGAGCCTGGAACAGATTCTGGCGGAGCACGTAATGAACGTTGGGGCGGGTGGGCTTTCGAACTCGAATATACCACCCATCCCCCGCGTTACCTCTGATGAACTCGCTGCGACCTATTCCCACGATCCGGGCCCCAGGCAGCAAGAGGAGGAGGATGGGGAGAGAGGGGTGGAAGGAGTGAGTACCCAGGAGGAAGTGAGCCTCCAGGACTCGGAGAGCTCCTTTGCGAGGAGGTATGGATTGCCTGCGGAGCATGACGATTGGTCGTCGTTAGGAAGCTTTGAGGAACAGGGGGAGGAGGATGACGAATACGGTGGTGACAGTGCCACTGTCGACGATGAAGAGGGGGAGGTGCGGGCTGTCCCGCTGGAGGTTGTTCATGCCGGACTTTTTGCTGTGCGACGAGACGACACCAGTGAAAGGTTGGGGTGGGATGAGGCCAGCTCGCAGGACGATGGGGACGATTTCGAGGAGGAGGAGGATTCGGAGGGTGAGGATGAAGAAGGGGTCACTTTCTCTCCTCGCCCTCGTAGGCAGCTGCAGCGCGATCTTGACGTGCCACTCGTCGATGATTAGGATCAGGAAGAAGAAGGTTGAGGCATGTGCCCTCGTTTTCTTTGACCCCCCTCGTCCCCCCATTTTCTCCTACTACTCCCCCCGAAATTTTTATTATTATCATCTTTTCATCGCATGTTGTTCGTCTCCGCTCATTGTTCCCTTATCAACACCCTTATCGTCGTATTCATCCTTTACCAGTAGTTATCCTCTCGTTTTCGTCCTCTCGTAAATGTTTTCTTTTCTCGCTTTCCATCCCTCGCTCGCTCATTCTACCTGCCACCTTCTTTGTTCTGTTGCCATCGCTATGTTTATGCCACCGTCGTTTTAACCCCTCGCCACTCATCATTGTAAGTGTTCGCAGCTCATTAGAAAAAGCAGACATACTTATGGTTCATTCTTGCCATCCTAGATCCCCCTTGTTGTTCGCTTAACCACCCATCCACACACACATCCCAACATCAACATCCACATCCAACAGCTCCCGTTATCTCATCGCACCATACCACCCTCATTTTTCCCTTCAATATCCTTCCTCGATACATCCCTTTGTAAAATAAGAAAAAATCCGACTCGTGTTGTGTAGCATTTTATGTTTTTTACTTTTTACTTTTTCCATCATTGATCCTCCATCCCCACTTAGATATATGCATATTATCCATTCGCATTCGCACTCGGTGACGTAATTGTCACGGGTGCCCACCACAATCCATTCATTATTCCGATGAGCATTATTTTCTTTCTTTCTTCACCAACCATATGATTTTTTCTTTTCTTTCTTATGATTTTCCTTTCTTCTTCTTTGATCTACAACCACAACCTACATATAACATACCACTACACCTTTGTAGAAATCAGTTTGTATAGAATGATACTTTCTCTCTTTTTATTTTTTGAAAGTGTCACACGATTCTTGTACATTAGATTCAAGTATTTACTAAAAATGAATGTTTTTTTTTGAGGAGCTGTGCTTTGACTATCATAGGATGACGAACTGCAAACCCCAATATATCGGCTATTAGAAAACACGTTTGGCTGGGAAATCAGCAGGCTTGCAGAGGGTTTCCACTGATTTTGTTGGGCGAACCATGACTGGCGAGAGCGCTTGCCTCGGTGCCGGTTACCTTGGCTTTGGTTTATTGCTCGGTTCATTCTATCTAGATGCATGACGATACTTCCGTAGTTCTGGTACCCGATGTACAGTCAAGCTGGAAAATATATCATTAATCTATCGTACTGTGTGTATCATAGTCGAGCGTCTAGAACGGGTCTGTATTCGATGTTGAAAACCGTTCTTTGACTCGGTTTACATTTACTGGTTTCTTCTTCATGACTGTCAGTAGCATGTAGCACGCGAGTACTGAATTGGGGTGCCCGTAGCATTGTCAGTTGGAAGGGAAGCCACTGCCAAGGCCCAAGATAGTGATAGGTTATGCCTCGTTGGAGGTCAACGTCCAGCCCGTTCTCCCAGACGCACTTAGAGATGGCCTAGAGCTTTAGAGAGCATGTATGTGAACATAATTATTAAACCACTGAAACCAGACCAAGCATCTGCTCTGTATGCTCAAAGTTGAACAGACGAACCTATGGATTCCTCCATAACTTCGGGTTCCGTGTATTATCACCTAGCTGGGCATTATTATATAGACTAAATCCTGCAGGCTAATCTATTGATTTCAACAAGAGCTCAACAGACGAACCACTAGTTATGACTTACTACCAAGGACGCAATTGGGCGCAAATTGGGCGTCAGATTTGAGGATGCTCCCAATGACAATGTTCAAACGATTAACGCCTCAAGGCGGCTCGGCAGAGGTCGCCATCACGTGTGCATTGTTCCCCGGCCCCCAAATAATTGCAAACACAGACATTATGTTGGGATTCCGATTTGGGGTACTGCCATTGTCTCTCTGAACAAATCTCACACCCCATTTAGATGCTGCACTTTTCTTCCTCAAGACTATAGGTAAATTCAAACTTGAAAACCATCATGGTAAGTGTCGTATTTTTTGTGTAATTTTTTGTGGCATTTTATTGATCATTTTACTAGGCTAATACTTACGGCCGGAATAGACAGTCAATCGCAGATATCGAACAAGTGCTCAACGATATATTCCTCAAACATCCAGATGTACACATTAATGCAGCGGGAGAACCTGCAGTGCCAGGAGACGGTGTTTTTGCAATCCTCAAAAGCTTCGAGGATCTGTACAATGGCACCCCGTTACTGTCTGACGAAGAGGCGGCCATGCTGCAAAATATTATCGAGCAACACAAAGACATAGAAGTGACAACGCCTTTGCTCATGCAGCTTGTCGCGGAGAAAACCAAGGCTGGTACACCACCAGCAAGCCCAATGCGCGATAGTGGTTCGCGAAGCAGTGGGGAGGAAAGCCCTGGGGATGACTATGCGAGGTCAAGAACTTCCAGCAATGAGTCCATGGGCTCGGGACAGTATCCAAGACCTATGAGCCGACCACCTTCAAGAGGACCAACAACCCCTTCGATGAAATCCCCTCTCGATTCAGAACGCCGACAACGTTCTACCCCTCTCAACAACGCGCCATCGAGTTGGTCTAAACGCCCTGCGCGCGTAGGGCGCAGGAAAAGTGATGCAGGTAACAAAAGTGACTCTGAGGTACGTCGTAGTATGCCACCTAGTTGTTGATGCGTTTTTATTTATCATCTCTCTAAAAAGGGGGGACCACCTACTGTCTGGGGCCGCACCACCGGTCAAGGACCTCGTGCTCGAACTCCCTCAAACCCAGCTTCTCCTACTTCTTCGAACAGAGATCTCAGTTTCTCTCCAGGATCTCCCGAGTTTTCAACCACGAGATCAAGACCTCACTCCCGTGCACAGTCGCAGCCGCAAAGCAGTTTTCTTCATAGTTCCTTTGACATGGAGTATTCTTCCCCGGATGAGACTATTGTTACCCGATCGCGTTTTGCATTTGAATCCTTTGAAAGCCAAATATCTACGCTCCCCATGCCTCGCACAGACGACGATTCGGACGACGAAGAGTTGGACGCTGGGCTTGGCCTCGTGCACGATCGGACGAGCTCGACGGTTTCGATGGAAATTCACGAGCGCTTGGAAGCTTTGCAAAGGACAAACGAGGACTTGGCGAGGAAGAGGGTCGATGCTGAAATGACGCTTCAGAACAAACTTGCTGAACATGAGTTGGAGTTGGAAGAGACCCACCAACGTCTTGAGGAGCTGCGCTCCGAACTTGCAGCCTCGAACAGGGAAGAAAAAGAGTTGAGGGCAAAAGATGTACGTTTTCTTCTTACTTTTGTCGTTGCGCAGTAGCTGACTTTCGTAGTCGAGGAATATGGCGCAAATTGCCGCTCTTGAGGCCGAAGTTGCTAAAGTACAGAAAGCTCTGGATGGCGCAAAGCTCACGTACAGCAGTCTTCAGAGGCAGTACCAAGAACAATGTGGTATGTATTTGTATATTTTTTGAACCTGCAAAGGAAGCTCAACTATCATTCTAGCCGTCTCCGAAAAATATCGCGACGACTTACGTGCCAGGGAAGAGACGATTCGCTCCCTCAGGGAATCAGTCGCCCTGTACGAAATCGAGGCCGGTAAATGGGCAAAAGAGCACGACAGATATGAGGAACACATTCAACAGCTGGAAAAGGAGTTGAGCGTCGCCCTCGAAGCACATACCCATCTTGACGAGCAAAAGCAAGAAAATATGTTGTTGAAAGAAACGATTGACCGAATGCGTTTCGACATGGACGAGATGCGCAGTAACATGGGTAATCTCAATGCTGGTGGAAATAGCGGCCAGTCAAGCAACGCCAACACCATGAGCAAAAGCCTGGGTGCTGAGCTCATGGGTCAATGGCATATGGGTTCTGGAGCAGATCCAGATCCGGAAGACGTCGACAGTGAAGATAGCACTGTGATCGAGGAAGAGGAAACGACTGAAGTAGATGATGACGAGGACGTCATTCAGACAATCATCACCAAGAGAAAACGGGTTCGTATTGTTTCGTCATGCTACTTGCATACGATGTTGATCCATGTTCATTATGCAGAAAGTTGCCAGTCGAGCCCAAGAACTTGAATCGACAAGAAGAACGTTCGACGAATTGAAGGAGTACTCGGACAGCGGCGTCCAATACGACCCAACCCTGTTTTCCGTCAACCATGGCATGCAGACTGAGCCAGAATTCAAGCCAGTCAAAGTGTCGTTTGAGATTCAAACAGATGAAATACCTCTGCCCAAACCTATCCCTCCTCCCTTGCCACGTATCACGTTGGAGATGGAAATTCAAACTGATGAAGTGGTCGAAGAACCCTCTCGTTCACCTTCGCCTGTTCAAGTCGAGAGTATGGCGTCGTCGTCGTCCACAATCGTTCCCCCCACTCCCAAGCCTCAACAGCCCAAAGAACTTGAGCTTCTCGATGAACCACCGGCATATAATCAAGTGACAGAAGCTGATCAAGAGGAAGAGAAAGCATGGAGGATTGTGAAAAAGTGGCATCACGGCGTGAATCTACCTTCCGAAGCCATTGCAGGCGGCATCTCAGAAGAGACCGTGGCAGAGTGGAAAGCACTAAAGCAAGAACTTGGCGTGGAATGTTCGGTCATTGATAAGATTGTCGAAGCCTCGGAGAAAATCCCCGCTGGGCCATCATCGACGCGTCCGACTATGAAAGGCGGCAAGTCGAACAGGTTTTTCAATGTCTATAATACCTACATCTATGGCGGGGAGAGGAACGCTTCGTATGCCTATGTTACTCCTGTTCTGTTCATGGCAGTGTCGGCTCTTGCGACGTATGCTTTTACTTCGTCTTCTGCGACCCAGCCCTTTATCATCCCCGGTGGACCGACTTATTACGACAGAGCAGCATGGAGTAGCTTTAACGCTATGCCTGGTGCTGGCGAAGGTTATACTGCGGACGGTACCGCAGCCATATGGGAAGTTATGGGCCGTGTCGGTGGGACTGCTGCCAGGCTTGTTCGTGGTTGGCCCACATAGGTCATCCTGTGACCTGCCTGACCGACGTCTTTGTATCATTTTTCATCGGGATATCCATTTCCTCCGGAGCTTTGCCACTACCGCACAACTTACTCTTACGTACTCACCCATATACCCATTTTCCATTTTTTTCGCCATTTCGACCCTCTTAATTATTTTCTTCGGGACCGCATGCATCTCATCTCACTCTTGCACATGTATACGACTTCACTACTACTCACTCGCTTTACTATGTGTTCTTATCGCCACCACAGCCACCACCACTCCACCACTCATTGCGCCGCCTTTTACACTTCTACCTACGCACCCTCTGCTGCTGCCCCCTCTCCTCCTCTCTCTCGTCTGTCTTACTAATCGGTTTCAATTATTAATTATCACGACCCTCTCATGCCCACCCACCTGCCTACCGACACTTACTCTCTCTCTCTCTCTTTGGCTCTTTTCTCTCTTTCTTTGCGGGTTGCGTCCTTACTTAATTTAATTCTGTCTTTTTGTGTGAAACATTGTAATTTAGTGTACAGTGCAGTTGTACAAAATGCAGATACGCCGAAAAGCGTCTTTTTACAATAACTGGGAGACAAGATCTATGTAGTTAATATATAATGGTGCGTAGAATACTGTTCTATTCACGGTCATCAATATAGTTGAAAAGTGTGTCATTCACGAAGTTGAGACATGAATGATACAAGAAACGACTGACTACCGAAGTAGATATGATCGTATAGTCAAGAAAAGAGACTGCAAGAGTGAAAATGGTGATTGTAGTGGCAGTCTCAAGCATAGAGAATAAACTGACAAGTCTCTAGGCATTCTCCTGCTCGTCCAGAACGACAATTTTTGGCGCAGGGTTTAGAGACACACGGCGGGGTAGGGGTTTGATAGGTCTAGAGGGGATGAACGATGTTATAATCTCCGAGGATGCATCTGAGTCGTCGGAGTCGTCATCATCATCATCATCATCATTAGATTCGGCATCCCGCGCAGACTCGGACGAGGATGACTCTGTTGACATCTCCGAGTCTTCATCGTCCTCTTTATGACCTGCGGGGAGCTTAGATCGATCTTCGAAGACCCCAAGACCCAGATTCTGTGTTAGTTTAGTAAAACAACGAACGATAGAGAGGGATGAAAGAAACGCAAGGTGTACCATCTCGATGTGTTGGTTTACTCCTTCGGAGATGTGTTCGATGTCGACGCTCTTTGGGTCTTGTTGGGCACGTTGCATTAGGATGGCGTTTGAGGCTTCGAGTTGGGGTAGGAAGGCCTGCACGCGAGAGAGCACTGGAAATAGAGAGGTGGTTTTTTTTCTATGTTAAGAACCGAGATAATGGAACGGAAGAACACAGACAGACATACGTTCGGTAGGCGGTTCGATGGGGAAAGTGGTTCGCTCTCTCTCTCCTCCCAAAGAAAAAGGTGCAGCAGTAGCAGCACCTGTGCGCTCAAATAGGCGCGTGTTTGAAGATGAATTCAATTTTTCGAAGAAGGATTCTGGATGGTAAAAGGAAGAAGTTTAGTTTAATAAGAAAAAAACGGTGCAGCTTGGGAGTAGTAGTCCAAGCATACGGAGTCTTGCTTGTCTGGCCTCGTCATCCTCTACCTCCAGCTTCTCGGGTGACTTGTTTGTCGACTCGCCGCTGCTTTCGTCCATTGGGTCAACGTGGAGGTCGCAAGGGAGGGAAGCACTGGAGAAGCAGGACTTCGTTGAAGTTAACGAGGCGGCTGGTCGGACTTTGAACCTATCACGCGACATCCATTTTGGGTCTCGGGTATTTGCTCTCACTTCTCCCGAATGACGTCACGCGAGATATAGATTAGCATTTCAATAGGTTGAATGACTTCAAGGAGCAGGAAAGAAATATAAAACACAGGTAGCAAGTGACAATGAATACGGAATCGGCGCGCAAAAGAACAGGGAATCAGGATCCATTTAGCAAATGATCACACTTTAAGAAAAAACAGTCATAAACGATAGTACATGAAAGTCTAGCTATGATTATACAAGGATATCTGTATATTGTACAAGGTCCGAAGTATTTCACTATTTTTTCCATTAATTTAAGATCCTTTTCATGTTGTACTATTATTTTAACGAATCATCATCTTCCAAATAGCTAGTACGCAGCTCTGCATGGGTCTGTCTTATCGGACGATGTTTCGCTTCGAAGGTCTGTAATCGATGTCACGGTATCTTCTTGTCCGTCATCCAGCACCGCGCTTTCGGCACTCATCGGGGTCTCATCGGGGTCTCGGGGCTCAAAGCTGCTGGACCATTTCATCAAAGTGTCTCTATCCCACGCGACCTTTCCCGTTGTTTTCGTGTGCTCAATTACCGACCTACGAGAAAGTTTACTTGGTTTATTCTGTTTCGAATCTGGTGATATATGGTCAGAGTGCTGGTGCGTACCATCCCGGTCTTTGTCCTCGGAAACATCGCTGTCATTTTCCGGGTCGTAAGGGGGATAAAAGGAGGGTGTTTTTTTAGCCTGTTCACGATCAACCGGCGCGACCCAAGCAAGGTAGATATCGAGAATCTGCGAGAGGATAGGGAACATCTCGAAGATGGTTGCTTGGGAGTCCTTTAGATCGCGCAGTTGAAGACCAGCCGAGACAATGGCCCACTTTGGGTGAATGTGGCTGACAAGTGGGGGAAGAGTGGCGAATGGGTATCGATGAATGCTACAGTCGCCATCGCCAGGTGGATCTATGTCAGTATCCTGGCGAATGAACACAATGTTATTCATATCCTGCAGAGGTATGAAATTATATTCAAAGTTGCCCGAGTCGTTGGGCTATACCAAGCATTAGCACTTTGATATCAGCCATCTGCTAGGATCGCGCTTACTTTAACGTCCGGGAACTTATCTCTGGTTGCCATCCGCGGGCCTACGAGACTGCGATGATATTCTTCAACAATGTGTGGTGCTGGAGCCAATGTATAGCGACCATCGTCGAACATATGACGGAAATCAACAGCAACTTTCCAGATGCATTCAGTATAGAAGTGGCCTTTATAGAAATTAAAGCGTACCAGCGAATATGTTCCAACGTGTATCTATGTTCAAAGTATTTTCACGCAGCTGCCAGTGCCACTCCAGCGATGTGACCTAGATATACACATACTATTGAGGTTCTGAAAGGTCAAAGTTGCAGCCCAGCCGCGTACCAACGCATCATCTTCCCAGTTTTCACGCGGCACGACATGGCAATATTCGATGGCACGGTTAGATGGAAAATTCTGTATCAAGCAACGCCCTTTGTGAGGGTCAACCTGTTGAACGCGAAATTTGACAGCGTCGAGCCATTGCTTCAATTTTTTCTCGTTCTTAGGATCAGGTAGAAGCTTCATAATTATGCGAGGCTGTACGGTTGTGGTTGTTGGTTAAACTGAACTCGGATCCCTCATAGACACCCCGCGGGCCGCTGGGGACTTTTGACGCGCCACTATAGAGGACATCACGAGACAGTTGCACCATCGCGCGAGCTGTAAGTACGCGACCGTGACAACACCAGGAGTGAGCACATCATGTACAGTGCAGCCTCTTCATTTGTTCAAGCCATTGCAGCCGAAACAAAGCGTCTCGGAGTCTTCGAGGATCTACTTGTGTGACCCGCAGACTCATCTTCCGGAATCCGAGTCCTCCGACGCCGCCGACTCAGACAAGAATCGATGACGATGACGACGACACGAGATCATGGCGTTGTTTATGCCTTCTGGTATGCCTTCTAGAAATTGTCGTTCTAGACATCCACATCGATGTCATTGGATATCGAGGGGTGAGACCATCATAGCCCTCGTCATCCCTTACGAAATGGATCTCCATTCTTCGAGGAGAGCAGCTATAAACTTTTGCCGCGTCAATTCTATATGCCAATTCATTTCAACTTGCTTCCATGAAGACCACAACATTATTTTCTCCGCTGTTTTTTGGAGGGATCGCCTCTGCTTTGCCTCGTGTTCTGTTGGACTCGAATTCGACAAATACATCGTTGCCATTCACTCCGGAGGGAGGTTTAGGGACGAATGGTTCATTGCCAGTGTATGCTCCACTCAGTGACTTTGATTTTCAATCAATCGTATGTTGCAGCTTCTATTCTTTATTGACAAATTTCATATAATTTTTTTCAGAACCTGGCGCTGAATCAAGAGTGGATAGAACTCGATCTCTTTCACTATGGTCTCGCCAGATTTTCAGATCAAGAATTCGAAGACGCCGGTCTGAATGCCCAAGATCGTTATCTCATTCAGTTCATGGCTGAACAAGAAGTAGGCCACGCACAACTGCTCACCAACATCCTCGGCCCCGAACGTGCGGCCAAGCAATGCACGTATCAGTACCCTTTCCAAAATGTGCGCGAGTACGTCGTTTTTTGCCAGAAGCTCACGCGGTTCGGCGAATCGGGTGTCTATGGATTTTTGGAACATCTGAACTCGCGGGATGCTGCGCAGCTTTTGTTGCAGTCTATCACTACGGAAGCGAGGCAGCAGATGATCTTCCGCCAGTTTGAGGGATTGTTCCCTATGCCTGTGTGGTTCGAAGCGGGAATTACGCAGTCTATGGCCTGGACACTCCTTGCGCCTTATATCGTCAGTTGTCCCGCTGAGAATCCTCACATAGAATGGCAAAACTTCCCCGCTCTTAATATCACGGTATGTGTTATAATTTTAATTTTACCATCCAGGTTTTTGACGATTTGTGCAAAGAACAATCCCAATGCTACACCTCTATATAATTCATCAATCCCCGGAAACGATACAACCCCTGCTATCACTCAAAACCGAACCGAACCCCTTTCATCTCCTGGTCGTGAAGTCTTCCTTTCTTGGGAGTTGCCAGGAAAGAATGTTAGCTACAACAACAGCTATACCACGAGTACATCTGCTGGCGATCCTCGAGTACGTTTCTAATCCACTTCTTTTCCTACACCACTAATGCATTTCATTTCTTCTGTACAGTTTGTCGCATGGATCTCCCAGCTTAACACCACGTACACCGACCTCGTCGATATTAATAATCAGACTGGGAAGACGTACCAACCTGGAGGAACGGTCTTTGGGAATAGCTCGGCACCTATCGTGAATGGAACGATGTGCGTTTTGATTTGTACTTTAATTCACAGACGCTGATAGTTATTTCCTTAGGTTTATCATGATCACCGACGCCAACATTACTGTTACCCCGTCCAACATTACGGCTTTGAACCAGCATATTGTTGCTGGCCCTGCTCTCTACCAGTCTGGCTAAATGAAATCTTGCTAATCTCGTGGCATGCCGCATTACTGTATTATTGTTGTGTACGTTATGGCTTTTAATATAATATACATACTACTACCTGATGACTTGAACGTCTGCTGCGACGAAGACGATGGCAACAATCCTGCGACTGTCGATTCCGGGATGAGTGCTATCCTGTGATTCAATTCTGAAGGATTCTCCAATGAGTATTTGCTTTGAACAAAAATTCCACTGGACTGACGTTACAACCACCGATTTCCTCCTTTCAAACTCACTTGGAAATGCCTGTCCCTCTACCATCCTATGTATTCCTCGAATAACGTACGCGCCTCCGAATGTACCGTACTGTTGAAGGAACGTATTAGGATTGAAAGAAATCATAACATAAATTTTAAACACTCACTTTATTCGAATCATATGCAACTTCCACCCCATGTTCCCAATGCACCCTCAGTCCATGGCCGACCAACGATTCCTTCCTGAGCAACATGACCGAGCGTTTAATATCCTCGAACCCAATGCGCCTATCATTCAGCTTCGCCTTGACATCACGAGCGAACGTCTCCTCCAGCGCGCGCAGGCAGTCCTCGTCGTTCATCGCTGTGAATATTTTCGCGATGTGTTCGTGGGACCATTGTGTTAACGAGGAAAGCGGCATTTTTTATTAAGATTATTGTATTTATTTCGTGTCGTTGAGTGATACGTCGCCTAGTTTGAAATTGACACACTGACGGAGTAACAGGATTAAGAAAGAGTAGTGCAATTGGGATTTAAGAAAAGGTGCAGTGCGAAGCCAACAGAGATATATTCAGACCCCCCCTTGTTAGAATTAACTTTTACGCGTTATTACGAGAGGATCTTCTATAGGATCCAAGAAACGGATTCGCGCGACACGAGGTTAGGGGAAAGGTTAAATTTTCTTCTAAACGTGGTACATAAGCTAGCCGCCCGAGAGAAGTTTCTGAGAAATGGAAGACGCGTCGTGTAGGAAAAATTAACCATTGAGGCCAGGCCAATAATATATTGCAAAAAGGCGAAGAGTAATAGGTAAATGGCTAGACAGACGGAAGAGAGCTAGACAGACAGAAAAACAGCAGACAGAAGACAGAAAACTGGGAACTAATGTACAACACGTCTTCTAAAAGGCATGTAAAAAACAAGCAAGCGATGTAAATCATGATCTTAACCAGACTGGTAGAGAGCAGGGCCAGCAACGATATGCGCGTTCAAAGCAGAGATATTGGAAGGAGTAACGAAAATGTTGTCGTCTGTGATCATGATAAACCTTCATAGTATGCAAGAATTATTTAACTGTGAATGTGAAGGGTGATAAGAAAACTTACATGGTCCCATTGACAATAGGTGCAGTATCATCGCCATAAATGTTCCCACCAGGCTGGTACGTCCTGCCACTTTGGCCATCGACATCGAGAAGTTCGGTGAAGGTCGTGTTGAGCTGCGAGATCCAGGCAACGTACTAGACAAGTAAGATGGAATTTAATTTAGTCGTTGGACGTGTCAAGTAAGAGGATTAATTAGACATACCTTAGGCTCTCCCGCTGTAGTTGTAGTAATGTAGCTGTCATTGTAGCTTACAGTCTTTCCAGGCAGCTCCCAGCTAAGGAAGATTTCCCGTCCGGGATAAGAGAGAGGAATGGTACGATTATGGGTAATAGCAGGAGTGGTATCGTTTCCGGGAATGGAGGTATTATATATAAAGGAGTTGCGTCGGGGTTGTTCTGCAACGAAACCAGTCTCCATCAGTCTTTATCAAAAGATAGAAAATATCGACCCTCACCTGAATAGTCAACGCAGGGAAATTCTGCCACTCGATACGCGGGTTTTCAGCCGGGCAAGAAACAAGATATGGTGCAAGTAGCGTCCAAGCCATCGATTGTGTGATGCCCGCCTCGAACCAGACGGGCATAGGGAACAAGCCTTCAAACTGGCGGAAGATCATCTGCTGTCTTGCTTCCGTAGTGATAGACTGCAACAAGAGCTGAGCAGCATCCCGCGAATTGAGATGCTCCAAGAACCCATAAACCCCCGACTCGCCGAACCGTGTCAGCTTTTGGCAAAAGTCGACAAATTCGCGGACCGTCTCGAAGGGGTATTGGTATGTGCATTGCTTCGCTGCGCGGGGTCCAAGAATGTTGGTAAGAAGAGTAGCATGACCAAATTCTTGCTCGGCCATGAATTGGATGAGGTATCGGTCTTCGGCGTTGAGACCTGCGTCTTCGAATTCTTCAACTGAGAACCTGGCAAGACCATAGTGGAAGAGGTCGAGCTCTATCCATTCTTGATTGAGGGCCAGATTCTATGAGATGAAAATGAAATGTCAACTTCCTCCGAGCCACCAATGACAGAAGTGCACTTACAATCGATTGGAAGTCGAAATCACTGAGAGGATGATAATAGGGTATTGAGCCATTAGTACCAAGACCACCCGATGGCGTAGGAGGTGGTAAAGCATTTTGCAACCCGTATTGTGCAGCGTTTTGCCCGTTGTCAAAATCTGAATTCGGCGCAGGTGCAGCAGAAACGAATCCAACAAGCGAGACTATAGAAGCCAGTGTTGTCCAAGCCTTCATGATGATAATGAATAAAGCGAAGTTGAGGCAGTTAAAGTTAAAGAGGATGAAGAGAGGTCTAGAAGACTGAAGAAGGATCCGAGCTCGAATTGCTAGAGTACATTTGCAGAATTCCTCGAGGATTATATACTCGAGTTCGATTCGACAAAGTCCTGGTCTGACACGATCGAAGCTTAGTCGCTGACCAGTCACTGCGGGCGTTACTAGTTTGTGATTTGTCGGAGGCGTATACGATCGTGGTCGACTTTATTGCAATTTAGCTGCTGTCGAATTCACATTCTGAATATGAGCAAAGGATTTAGACGAAGTTTTATTTGCCCGGGGATGAATGGACTCTTCGTACCCAGATTTCAGGTATATGTTAATGGCATCACGTCCAACGCCTCTTTCTATTTACTTCACAGCAATATATATGGCCCAGATTGTCATTTAACGTACTTTTGACACGCGGCCAATAGGAATAGAAAATTCCAGAGGTCAGATAATGGGGATCATCGTTCCACAAAGAGGATTCGAACACTTTCAAGAAGACATTCCAGCAGTACAGAATATAGCAAAGAATGCAGCATTAGCAGCCCAAATGTCGGTTCATGAGCATATGGCAGTCTTAGGAGTCTAAAGAGCAGTGGCAGAAGGCAATTTAGAAGTCAAAGGGTCTGCGGGTTGTTTAGAGTAGTGTTGGTAGGCCATCTGGCGCATAATTTCGGTCGAGTAGTTGTTGTTTTGCTGGCACTTTGAGAGCCTGACGGCGTGTTGTAAGAAAAGGTTTGGAAAAGGTGCAGGTACTACAGTACATTTTTGTAAATTTAGACTTGTCACATTATCTGTCACGCTGTCGTCGCAGGGATTCAAACTTGAGCTTGAGCTTGAACGTTTGAACCACCACCCCTTCATGCTATCTTTATGATCCTTGGCGGTCTTGCTTTTTAGAAATACGACAACTTGATCTCTCGGCACCAAATATCATATTCTTTAGGCTCATGTCATGACTCTGCCTCCCCTCCCGTACTTGTGGAACGGAAGATAATACAGAGATTCACCTTGACTGTAAGACCCTCATGAGTAACTAGGATTCGGAGACCCGCTGTCGTGAAAGAAAATAGACGATATATTTGTGGTGAAATAATTTCCACTCTGTTCTGTTCATATATTTCAAGGTGGCCCGCAACGTCATGCTTTTCATAGCTCAAAGTATCGGGATTCGGTCCTTGTGAGTGCTGCCAAAGTTTTCTCGGAACCGACGTTAATCTATGTTTAGCAAAGGTACAATTAACGTCATTCCAAATGTTTCTTTGCGGGGCAACCGCTTTCTTTTCAAAGTCGAAAGAATCCATCCGAGTTTAGCCCGAGGTTTTGTCCGTCTGTGCCTATTTTTGAGGTTTTGTTGGCGTTCCGTAAATAACCCAGGGGCTGCTAACGTCGCTAAAGACGATTCACGGATAAACTACAGCGTACGACCGCTGAAGAAGTTCCGAAAATAGGTGAAAATATCATAATTTTCTCATTGTGATCTATTTTGCATGCAACGCCAACACTTCACTTTGCTGGCAATGGTTGCCTGCTACGCTCATGTGAGCATATGGCCATACTTTTCATCTGAAATTCCATTACTACAGCTCCAGGTTCCTCAGTCGCGTGTTTTCCTTGAAAGATATAAGTACGGCGTCTTTCGCTTTCTGTACTAGCATCGTTTCTTAACCACTGAAAACTAGATCAATCACCCAAAAATCGTGATGACATCGAAATTTACAGCATCTCTTGCTAGTTTGCTGCTTGTCCTTCCTCTCGCGACTGCACAGTCGGGAGAATGGGGTCAATGTACATTTTTCTTACTATACTCATTGTTTTTTATTGTTTCTTAATCCTTTTTTGCGCTTACCTAGGTGGTGGTATGGGCTGGACAGGAGCAACTGTGGATACCGTCCTACCTCCTACCTTTAATAATCCAATCTAACACGCAATTTAGACCTGTGTTTCCGGCTTCACATGCACATTCAGCAACCCATGGTACTCCCAGTGCCTTCCAGTTAGTCGCATAACGTTTCTCAGATTCCTCGCATCTAACCGACGTCTTAATTAAAGGGTTCCGCTGCCCCAAGCCCTACCACAGCACCCGCTTCAACCGCTCCAGGCTCGACGACCGCTCCGTCTTCAACTTCCACTGTCGGTCTTGCCGTCGCCGCCAAAGCAGCTGGCAAAAAATACTTTGGATCGGCAACGGATAACCCGGAGCTTACGGATACTGCATACGTTGCTGGACTCAGTAACATTAATGATTTCATGCAGCTGACTCCGGTGAGTCCTTACTGTGTTTGTATGGATATTTGCGGCTGTTTTCTGATTTTATAAATCCGTGTATAGGGTAACAGCATGAAATGGGTATGTGTTTCCTGTAAATTCCTGTGTAATGCAACGTCCTGACCATGATACGTTCACGTAGGATGCTACCGAACCTTCTCGAGGAACCTTCACTTTCTCAGGAGGTGATGCCATCGTAACGCTTGCCCAGAAGAACGGACAGCTCGTGCGAGGTACGTAGTTCATATGCTTATATTGGGATTTGATTGACCTCCATTTTTAAAAGGCCACAACTGCGTCTGGCACAATCAGCTTCCAAACTGGGTCACTGCTGGTAACTTTGATAATGCCACTCTGCAGTCTATCATGACGACCCATTGTAGTACTGTGGTGAGTCACTTCAAGGGAGATATGTGAGTGTTTTGGTGTTGCTTTGAATCGTATCTTCCAGTTCTCATGAGTTGGTTCTTTTTTAGATGTACGTCTTTGAGATATGTTTTCAAGTTTTCGTTGTATGAAACTAATTTCTGTATCATTCACTTTATCAGATTCTTGGGATGTAGTCAACGGTATGTATGATCGAACTTTCCTGGTCTAAGAATTCAAATTCTGAATACCTGTCTTCCATCTAGAGCCATTCAACGACGACGGTACATGGCGCACTGACGTCTTCCACGAAACCATCGGTGATGGATACGTCGCCCTCGCTCTCAAAGCTGCACGAGCCGCTGATCCCGCTGCCAAACTCTACGTAAGTTTATTCATCCTTTGCCCGCCCAACAAGTATCATAGCGCTGATTCATGAGCGTCTTACACACACAGATCAACGACTACAACATCGAAAATACCGGAGCTAAAGCCACCTCTATGCTCAACCTCGTCAAGTCTTTGCAGGCCCAAGGAGCCCCCATCGACGGTGTCGGTTTCCAATGCCACTTCATCGTCGGCGAGGTGCCCACAAGCTTCCAGAGCGTATTGGAGCAGTTCACTGCACTCGGGCTCGAAGTGGCGATTACTGAGCTCGACATCCGCATGACCCTTCCTTCTACGGCTGCGCTCCTCGCTCAGCAGAAGACGGACTACCAAAATGTCATCGCTGCGTGCAATAATGTCAAGGGATGTATAGGTGCTACTATTTGGGATTACACCGATAAGGTTTGCATCTTTACTATAAATTATTTACGACTCTGAACCTTTTCATTGTAGTACTCTTGGGTCCCAAGTACGTTCTCGGGACAAGGTGCCGCTTGCCCGTGGGACTCCGTGAGTTTCCCTCCTCCACCATCTTCATTTTATTCGTGATATTCATATCTTCTCATTCTTGCTTCAGAACCTCGTCAAAAAACCAGCTTACGATGGAATCATTGCTGGATTTTCTTCTTGATTAGGATGATAAAATAAAGCAAAAGAGTCTTTAGGCAGGATTTTATAAGATTTTATTGTATGGATGTAAATGTGGTGTATTCTTTCAAAAATAACACAAACAGTTATTTAAATCGTCGATGCGATATCATTAATCATTGGTCAAACTACATAACCATAGTGAAATTTCCTGAGCCGTCTATTTACACGATGGCGAATGCAACACTGTCTCAATTCGAACTAATTTCTTGACATTGCCACCTCCAATGGCAATAGTTGTTGGGTATAATCAATCCACTGCATTGTAATGTTCCCATTGGACATTTCGACACCACCACCAATATGTGATAGCAGACCCTACGAATCAACCAGTGAAGTTTAACATGAAATCCATGAAATTCAAAAACATTTCTTTACATACCAGGAAAGATCGAGACGTTTTTCCCATTCCCACCAACTCGATACCACGAGCCGCAGACAGAGAATACCGTCCCGTTGAACATTTTCTGGATCTTCGCGTTATAATTGTCGCTTGCTTCCTGAGATATTTCGAATGAAGCGACTTGTTGGCGTTCTAGGACGGGTTTGATCAAGGTTGTTATGTAGGCCAGCTGTGTATGTCCGTCCCATTAATGAGCAAATTTGTAGGATATTTGACTTAGGTAGGTCTACCTGAGTTTCGCAGAAGAATAGGACGGATGTATATCCTGTCGCAGTGTTCGGACCTTATTATTCAAGGGATGAAAAACAAGATTTAGACCCATCAAACCAGTGCATTAGAAGATGCATGTACCGTTCAGGATGTAGAAATTCGGGAACCCTGGGACGACAACACCTAGATAGGCTTCTGGACCTTTCTTTTTATTGAAGTACTCTTCTATAGTCGAAAATCGTCCCCGGAGGAGGTAAGGAAAATTGTCCTGCAGTCCAAAAGAAAAGATAAGCAGACAGCTCATTGCGTAGACCACATGCAAGGAATGGGGGACTGACTACATCGAACCCGGTTGCGCATATTATCACATCGAAATCGCAAATTTCACCTTCGTAAACGTTAGTATCGACTTTGTCAAGTATACAGGGTACTGTGTGGCGTACCATCTTCCATAACGATGCCTTTCGCAACTATAGAATTGATGTCCTCACCGTTACGGAGCTTAACATTAGGTTGTCTCAAGGATGCTAAGTATCCGTCGTCAAATACGACGCGTCGACATCCAACGACTATACAAAACAGTAAGAAACGGTCTTCAGAATGGAAATAATTGTATACAGACGATACGAAGGTATCATGAGTGAATGATACTCTGGTGGAACATTGTTGGTCATGAAATATTCTGTAAACTAGGAGATAAAGGTGTATTCAGCACATGTTCCATGAAGACCTTACTAAATACACATACCATCATGAGCGGTTTTCTAGTAATGCTTGTCTTGAAAATGATGAGATAACAGATTTCAAACTACGGAAAGCAGACGCGTAAAAGATTCACTTCAATGTTATGAGAGGGAAAAATACCTACGATCCAAAATAACGCCCATCGATAGAGACGCACGACGAACGGGACGTAGGCAAAGACCCATTTCCACATATCGTGGATAGTCAAGATTGACTGTGGGTGGACAAAATTAGAATTTAAAAAATGAATAGATAAATCGCTCACGGCAGGAAGAACCCAGTGTGGGGTTCGTATGAATTGCACGACTTCGGTATCAGGGATCTGGGAGATTTCAGTTACGAGTTGTGATCTATTTCAAGGATAAGAACATTTATCTTTTAGAAAGGCGAAAGGGTACAGCATAGTGCACAAAAACTTACCCCGAGGCACCATTCCCGATAACAGCAACACGCTTGCCTTTCAAGTCAACTGAATCATTCCATTCTGCGGTATGCATCACGGGACCACTGAATACGTCCAAGCCTGGGATAGACGGAAGTTTAGGAGCAAAGAAAATTCCATGGGCAGATATGATTATATTCGCGAAGAGTTTTCTGCATGTGCCGGAAACCGAATTGTCAATTGTGACATTGTATCCTTGTGTTGATGAAATCCATTCTGCGGAGATTACTTTTGAGTTGAAAGAAATGTGAGATTCGAGGCCATATTTTCTTGTTACTTCCTTGACATATGCTAGTATATTTGGCTGTGATTCACATGTGCGGTCCCAGTCGTACTTTAAGTCGGTTGAAAGTGAGTAAAAGTGAATGCTGACGTCCGAGGTGCATCCCTGTAAAATATAGATGATTTAATTCTGGCACATTCGAATGCATACACGGTATGATGCACGGGATATGTGTTACTCTAGATTTTGTTTTCAAAAAAGGCGGGAAGTCATATCAACTTTTGCACATCCAGGTACTAATAGCCAACCTACCTTCCATGTCCCACCTACGTCGGCGGCCTTCTCCACAATCTTTCAGACGACCATTAGATTTAGATAGGGCGTGTATACGGGTAGCATAATCTCACTTGGAAATTATTAAAGCCCTCTCTTTTCAATCGAATGGCAGCTGCAATGCCCGCAAATCTACAACTTGGAATTAGTTTTCGTGTATGCAGAAGGGGGAAAATTATACGGCACCCTGCTCCGACAATGAGGGTGAATGGCTCGCTGGCATATTCTTCGCAGGGTTGCATAATGCGGAATGAGTGTTCTTCACGTAAGACAGATAACTGTATTTGAACGAGAGGGTAGAAGAGAGAAGTATGCCTGTGGGGGTGAAATAGCCCACTACAAGCCACTTGATATAATCGCCACGATGAAGCTTTAACGTCATCAATCGCTATAGAATGGTCTCAAGGCAATCTCGGGCGGGTTATCGAGTTGTAATCAGATCCAAAGTGGGTCGTTTGACAGACAGATTTATCCATGTACATCATCGGCGTTAGACTTTCTGATGTTGGCGCAGTCTGATGGATGGCGCGAGCCCCAAAGCCCCACAATGATAATAGGAACTATACTTTCCCAAGAGGTACGTATTTGCTAGCCAACACTTGATGGTCTCTGAGAAATGTGGGCTTAGCTTTAACAGCAGTCATTCCGAAGACTATAGCTCACAGTATCTTTTATTATTATTATTTACTCGGAAGAGGCCTCAGGGATTCAAGACCAGCAAATTTAAAGCGCCAGTAATCGTATTGCGAGTCCAGAAGACTAGGACATTCCATTGGAAGCTCTACATGCGCCAGGATAAATTTGAATGTTTCCAAGTCCATCAAGATACCCGATCAAGAGAAAGCCAGTGCGAAGGCCATACAAGCAAAACAGACAGTCAGGACATTCATCGCCACACCGTGTGGAGGAAAAGCTGTCACATTCGGAAGCGAAGTGGACCCTGGGGTGTTCCAATAGTACTGGCGCTGATAATTCGACATTGCCGTAGTTGTCCAACCTTTCCACCGAATTTCTCGTTGGTCCACCTTTGTATGAGCTATAACAGATGATTGTTAGCTGCTTGATACTGGTCCACCGCGTTCGTTTATTAAAAACTTAGGCCACTTCCTCCCGCCCTCGTCAACGTCACATTCGCGTGAGTTGCCCAGCATCAGTATTTGATAACTCCATCGTTTTGTAGAAAAACAAACTCCGAGGCTCGCCCGACCAGGGTTTACGTTTAGGTCCAAAAATTAACTGCGTGTGACATCGCCGGAAACGTTATTGAGTCATATCTCATCACGTGCCCTAAACGCGTCGCGACGACACGCTAAGGGGGTGTTTTTTTTAATTGTATTCAAGTTTTGTTAGCGTACCAATTAAAACAAGCGAAAATGGACGTATTGGAATCAGAGCCACGCAAACCTCGTGAAGCGTGTACCATCCAGCAACGAGGGTATTTGAGCAACACAGGTAATATTAATGGTACTGATAAGAATTTACTAAAACCTTAATAGTACTCGTGTTAAGCTGGCTCTATATTCCTGATCTTCTCTAATGCTGTATATATCTTGCAAGATTTTAATTACACACACCCAAATTTTTACTATGTATTTATACACAGATGGCTTTTGGTTCTTGATAAGTTTGTGATAAGCGCAAGAGTTGAAAATAAAGAGTTGGAGGTCATTGATAGCGCGCGATATGTTTTGCTGAGTTCAAGCACAAGTACATATACTGTTTACAGATAAATGAAGCCTAACGTCCTGTGAGGAAGCGGTGCACCTTTGTCCTTCGTTCGTCAAGGGTGTCGTCTGGAAGAATGCCAAACGATTCGTTATAAAAGAGAACTAGTCGTATGATACTGATGTGATCGTAATCACGTATATTCGGGTTGAAGTTCAAAGGGGTATTTCCAACTCCGGTTTGACTGGCATCGTTGACTGGGTCATTGAGCGTAGCGCCTGGCCCTAAAACGCCAGCAATACGGCTCGCCAATCGATACCCTGAACCAGGTTTCTTTTCAAAAAATGATTGAAGGTGCCGATAAGACTCTATAAAAATGAATCTAATGCGGGGCGTACCGATTTCTGCAACGGCGACAGTGCACCATGTCTCATTCTGGACCTCAGCTCATTTTCAGCCATGATTCTTGTGTTGGCAATGGCTGCATCTTGAGATTCCATTCGAGTACGTAATTCATCCAATTCTCCGCGCAAGTGGCTAATTTGTCCCTCCCATCTTTCTTCTACTTCATGCAGCCGATCTTCCATCCCTCTGAGCAGTGGATCATTCATTTCAGACAAGCAATTATTTGTGTCATTTGGGGCTGACTGCGAGCGGCGAAGGGTAGATTCATTCATGTTATATAGAGCCTGGTGGTGGTTGATAAAGAAGTACAAGTAGATAATGGTCGGTCCTCACTACTTAGGTCTCAGAGTGTACGTCACAGTGAATCATTTATTCAAAAGGTTTCAGAATCGCAGTTTTTACTGCATATATACGGCTTGTGGAAGTCTAAATCATAGTATTTGAAGGTATCAGTAGATATTTACTAGATTAATATTGCTCAAACATTCACAAAAGAAAGTGTAAGGATACTAAATACCCTCAAGCGCAAATCTAGCGCCCAGTGTGCGGTGTCTATAATTGGGGGTCGGCAATTGCCGCTAAGTGGCTGTACCAAAATGTTGGGCGTGACACGATTGACCGCTCGATATTTAACGATTTGAAATCATAGTAATGATCTATAAGAATGTATTAAAGTATCTAACTAAGTAAGAAATCAAACAGTTAGTAGTACATATGAGTTATTGGTGTTTTCTCTGCCAAAACCGGTACACTTTTGGCGGGGGGACAATGTAATGAATAGAACATAACAGGAAGTTGTTTCTGGGACTACTTTTGCGGAGAAAAAATGCTCTATAACACTTTACCTTTGAAATTATTTGTGCAAAATATTTATCCGCGTCTCTGATCTTCAGATTTCGCAAAAGGAAGCCCTATTTTCCATAAAGGGAAAGAGAAAAAAAGAATCTGTCACGGACAAAAGTTCCGTTTTAAATAATAAAAAATGTTTTATTAGTGACAGGAGGCTAGATAATGCCATCTGGAGAAGTCTATAGCGAAATACTGCTCCGCGCGCTAAAATACCCACTCGAAGGGGATAAAAATATTCCTGATGAGTCCTATATATTGCAGATAAGAACTTTAGAGTACCCATGCCCTTCAGACATCGTCTCGTTACTGTAATACCACATCAAATAGTGTGGCAGCCCCCGTAGCTTTCTTCATGTAGGTGAATACTATGTGAATTTTCGTTGATTTAGCCCTTACTTGGCCTATTTTTGGAGCAGATCTCCAAAACCTCGCTGCTACCTTGCTACGTGAACCTATAGATTGATTATATAGCAAATAAAACATTATTCCGGCAGTTTTACGCCCACATTGAGCTCTAGGTACTGTCTCTTTCGGCTAGCAAAGTAATGCTGTCAGCGAGCGCACAGTACGCGTGCGTTGATGCGCGTGCTGATGCGTATAGCGGACATTGCTGAAAACATTCCAAACACGCAAAATGTCGGTGAAAGTGAGCGCAACTGAATTGAGAAATGATATATAAGGCTCTGGAGTGTCTATTATATGCTTTTGCACTATTTCAGGTCAATTCACGGTGCCAGAGGGTAGATTAGAGTAGCAGAAAAGTAAACATTATGCCATGATAGCCAACAAGCCAATAATTACAATCAAAATCAAAAAGTGATTTCAACCATGTGGCTCCCGGACACTGTAGAAGATGAAGATGGGGAAACATATGAGGGATTAAACCAGTTATTGAATGATGATGAATCAAGTAGCTGGGAAGATGACTGATCATAAGCAGTATATAAACATTATATAGGAGTATATATACGGGATTTGATAGTAATTATCCTTTTAAAATTAGATTAGGGTAATATATGTGCTACTACAAAAAAACACAATTTTATGCATCAAAATTTGAAGCAATATGATTGAGAACTCAATGAGATACGAGCGGAACAAGTTGTGTATCATCTTTTGGCACGCGTTGTGTGACATCCTTGTCAGATTAGATTAGATTACCAAATCGCGTCATGTGGTCATTAAATGAGGGGAGGGTGGTTCGCGAGTCCCTACGATTCCGAGGACCGAATGTCTTTCTCGCCTCCTTTTCCTTGATACATACGACCCACGAGCGACAGAGGTTGCTTAACAACATGCTGCTGAGCACCCTAAGGCCGCTCGCAGCAAGAGCCGCTAACGTGACTGTGGTGAGCTCGCGGGTACGATGCATGTCGTCGGCGTCCGGCGGGTGGCGGTCATATTCGCGTTCGGACCTGTTTTTGTCGCCTTGTGTGCGGAGAACATTGCCACTGAAGAGGCAACTCCAGCATATGGCGCCCCCTTCACCTACAGAGCAACCGAAACCCACAACGGTGCCGCCACCTCCAGTATCCAGACCTTCTGAATCCAAACCTATACATCCCACCAATGCGGAACAACGACGGACGGACTTGAGTATTATCAAGAGGTTGATGGTCAACGTATGGCCAAAGAACGACTGGAAGACGCGGCTGACGGTGTTGGGTGGTTTCGCATTGCTGGTAACGGCGAAAGTAAGTGTAAGAATCTACAATTTCCCCTTGCCACTGAACTGTGTCTTTAGGTACTCAATGTACAAGTTCCACAAATCTTCAAAGACGTCGTGGACTCTTTAAATGTCGACATTACCTCTGAATCTACTGTGTGGGTTCTTGCCGGATCTCTAATTCTTGGATGTCAGTCTTTCATGTCCATGTAGTTATGGGATTGGCTGAGGGCAATACCGACTTTTGAACAGACGGAGCAGCGCGTATGGGAGCTACCATTTCCGGTGAACTCTTAAACGCAGTTTTTGCCAACATTGGACAACGGGCCATACGTAAAGTTGCTCGGGAAACCTTTGAACATCTCTTAAATCTCGATTTGAGGTTCCACCTGAGCAGGCAGACGGGTGGACTCACGAGGGCAATTGACAGAGGAACCAAGTGGGTTCTCTATATCCATGACTTTGCACCTCTAACTCTTATTTAGAGGTATTTCGTTCCTCCTGCAGGCCATCATTTTTAGAATAGCACCTACGGCATTGGAAATCAGTATGGTGTGCGGTATTTTAACGTATAAATTCGGTTGGGATTTTGCTGCTGTCACTATACTGGCTATGGCCGCGTATACTTGGTTTACTGTGCGGACTACCTCTTGGAGGTAAGTTGTCTTCCTGTTTTCTTTTTGACTTCCATTTCTCAAATTTAGATGGATCTCGGCAGAACACGTTTCAGGCGAGAAGCGAACCAAGCGGATAACAAAGCAGCGACCGTTGCTGTGGATTCGTTAATCAATTTCGAGGCAGTCAAAGTGGGTGACAATTTCTGTATGAAAGACGCTCCATTGCTCACTCCAAGTAGCATTTCAATAATGAAAAGTACGAAATCCAGCAATACGACAAGCATCTTAAAGATTACGAGAAGTCAAGCGTCAAAATTACGACTTCGCTGGCTTACTTGAACTCAGGACAAAATGTTATCTTCAGTAGCGCGTTAACATTAGCGATGTTCTTGTCTGCTCAGGGAGTAGTGAATGGTGTGTTTCCAGACCAGGATGGATTTGAAATGAATTATAATAACGAGGTTGGCCATAGGAACAATGACCGTCGGTGACCTGGTCATGGTGAACCAACTCATCTTCCAGCTATCGCTTCCACTTAATTTCTTGGGGACAATTTATCGAGAGATGAGGCAAAACCTTTTGGATATGGAGGTTTTGTATAAACTTGTAGAGGAGAATGCTCCCGTCAAGGTAAATTTTTCATATTTGTATCCATTCTATTGGTTATTGATTAATCGTATGATAATCAAGGATATCGCGGATGCCAAACCATTGCAATTGCAAGGCGGATCTATCAAATTTGAAAATGTCGCATTCGGGTATCACGCCGACCGCCCAATTTTCCGCGACTTGTCATTCACAGTTCCGGCTGGTAAAAAAGTAGCGATTGTGGGTCCCTCAGGATGTGGAAAGTCTACAGTCTTCCGCCTTCTCTATCGATTCTACGATCCTTCCTCGGGTCGTATCTCCATCGACGGTCAACCTATCTCGGAAATACAACTCGAATCTCTCCGACAAAATATTGGCGTCGTACCACAAGATACCCCTTTGTTCCATGCAGACATAATGCATAATATTCGATATGGCCGGCTTGACGCTAGCGATGAAGAGGTGATGGAAGCCGCAAAGAAGGCGAATGTGCACGATACCATTGTGGGCAGGCTCCCGAGGGGGTATGAGACGATGGTTGGAGAGAGAGGACTGATGATTAGTGGCGGCGAGAAACAAAGACTAGCAGTTGCCAGGGTCATGCTGAAGGATCCACCGATTCTATTTTTCGATGAGGCCGTATGTGTCGTTCACCTACTCTTCTCAGAAAGAATTGGCTGACAATTTACTTGCAGACTTCGGCCTTGGATGCACATACGGAGTCAGAGTTAATGAAAAACATCAATACTGCGCTGTTGGACAAAGCCCGCACCAGCATTTTCATCGCACATAGACTGCGAACAGTTGTCGAAGCCGGTAAGTCAACCTACATGGCATTCTGCAACCTGTTAACATTCGCATAGATTTAATCATCGTACTTAAAGAAGGGGAAGTGGTCGAGCAAGGAGATCATGACGAGCTAATGAGAGCAAGAGGACTTTATTACAGTATGTGGCAGCAGCAGGCGTCATTAGAGAGTGTGGGAGAGGAACAGGTTGAGGGATAAAAACCACGTTCTTTGGGGTATAGATCGTACTGGACGTAGGGTGATATTGTACAATTTATGGTAATTTAATCTCCTGCTCATTTTCATCAACTAAATTGGAGACATGAATGTGTTGATAAACTGTACATGGGATACAGAAATGAGCCATTCCGGTACCCTGCCATTGAACGTACACGTTGAGATAAGTACGGAAAGAGCATACTCAACCAAATTGACCGTCGGCGCTTATTCGCCTACGATTCGGGCCGCTGGCCGGGTCTAATATTTTTTTCTTTTACTACGTATTTAGCTTGATTAGTGGCTCTTCGTCTCTTTGTAAGGTACTACTTTCTACATCGCTGTTCTTTCCCCGTAAACTGCCTCATAGCGAAGGACCCCTACATCGACAAGTCGAGACTCCGTTTATGAATAACTTAGACCAGAGACAGCTGGAATACAGCAAATTTTGCGCTTGGATCGAAGTTGATAATGAAAGGGTTGCGTGCAACGCAGTGGATGTGAATAAGAAGGATCGGGAAGTTAAATGTTGGATTATATCCGAGCTTGGAAAGGTAGGCTCTTTCCTTGGCAATTTTTATGCATGCCTTCTTAACAGATTGAAGGAGTTCGTGGTTTGTTTCAGCAAGGCAGAAACACGATGTCACTGTCGGGTTTCAGTAATTTTGGATGGAAAAGTCATGGCAAGGAGACATTTCAAAAAGGGTCAAGTTGTAACCCATGAATTCAACGCCGTGAAAACTTCCATAAACTCTGAGAGGCCGTTCATGTTTGCCCCTTTACAAGTTACAGGTTGGTCATTTTAGATTCAATGTCTTCATAAAACTCAACCATCTATTTGATCAGACGATAATACCTTTCTTGAAACGGATTTTCTAACAAAGTCAAGCCCTAGGCTGGGTGAAATAAAGGTCAAAGTGCATCGCGTTACAAACCTTGGATACGAAACAAAGTGCCGTACCGAACCCAATCCAAAGGAAGAGAATATCCCTGAGCTACGCAAGGTGCATGAAAACTCAAATAAAGCAGCAGCTATGATGCCAGTGCACTAGATCGGGTATGTGCTAGACGGTTTCGTTTTATAGAGGTCTCCAGGTGGGAATCATACGCAGTGTTTCTGATATAGTTTGTTTAGATACGGCGGAAAAAGATCTCGCGAGAAAGCAAGCCATGAATCATTCCGTTCTGAAGCTGTATGCGATGTGCACGAGCGCCTCGCTACATTCTCGTTCAACTATAGGCCACTCATCGGTATGTCAGTTAATGGATTTCATGGTTACTATCTCAAATTTTGACTTCACGGATAACAGATACCAATTCTCTCAATACGAAAGAAATAGACGAAAGGCCTTCATTTTTGGAGGAGGTAGATGAGCCTGAAAGAGAATCAGCAATACACGAAGCAACGTTGTTTGGGAGTCAACAAGCACTGCAGGTACTGCATAAAGTCGACTCTAGAGCTCACTTGCAACTCACGCTTAAATAACAGCCTGACAAAATTAACGAAGAGAAAAAATTGAAGATAGAGAGCAAATTCGAAGTGGTCAAGGAAGAGAAAGAAGAAACTAGCATTGTGAGCGAAGGAGTACAGGATGACCATAAGCCAAGTGCAAATGTAAACGTAAACCTTTCGAAAAATGAGGTTGATACAAAAGCGTCGCTTGTAAGATACCCTGATATATTGAAAGAATTGATGCTAATAAATCGTTTTTACAGGTGGTAAATTTTTTACTAGAGAAGACAGAAAGAAAGAGAAAATCGACGATCCCATCGAACTCGGTGAATCCGCACGCCAAAAAGATCAAAACGGAAGGACTTGCCGCTCATTCATCCTATCATACCTGAGGCCCTATACATAATCGAAGTACCATTAAATTACCCAGTCCTGCTCATTGGACATGCAGATAACGGGCAACAGCGTAAAGAAATAACATATTTTGATCAGGCGTTGGCCGCTCTTCATATGGTTCGAAATAAACATGTGTGGGAAAGTTCCTCTTTTTAACAAGTTTGAAGTTGAACAAAGGGAAATTGATTGCCGTCTTAATGCCGATGGAAATCTCCGGTAAAAAAAAACATGTTTATTTTGCTGGCACATTTTTACATGAACCGTTATTAGATGGGAACTTACGCCAAGCTGCGCTTTACGACCTGCTCCCAGCTCTCTGGCTTAAACTCAGGATAGCCCTTATTGTCTGGATTCTTCATCACCGACCCCCCGAAACCAAGAACTCGTCTAATTGGCGTGAATCCTGCTAGTAACTCGTTCCCGAGCGCTGTTTGCTCTTTCTCATACTCGTATGAGCTCTCGCGAGAGAGGTACTCTATCCTGATGGAGTGTCCTAGGAAACGAGCCACAGTATCGAAATATTCGGAGACCGGCAGTGTGGACCCCTCGACTCGAAGCTGGCGACGTTCATTGAGGGACTTGAGGTGCTTTGGAAGAACTGACAAAGCCAGGAACTCGGCAATGCTAAAGATGTAGTGATGTAAGTTCTTATAAATGTATGGACTATGTATGGTAGACTCACTCTTCCATAGGCGTCGTCGTGATTAATGCATCCGATATTCCAAGGAATTGTGCAGATGACTTATCTTGCGACAACCCCAAGACGTTATAGTTGAGTATAAACTCGCTGAACAAGCCGTTCATCAGGTAGGAATATCCCAATGTTCCATCGCTGGCGACCTTATCTTCTAGATGCTTGCGGGCTTGTATCTTGTGAGAAAAGGAAGGTTCACTGAACACCAGCTCGTTGGTGAGGTCGAACCCGACTATAAACTGGAGATTAGCTCATTTCTCTCGGGGTCGATCTCATAATGCGATTCACACTCAGTGGGGTAGATGTGCTTAACTCCACCTGCAAATGCAGCATCAAAGTATTTGATCTGCTCGACAGATAAAGAGACTGCGAGAGCGAAGATCACAACGTCGAAGCCTTTATATGTCGCCGGGTCGTCGTATTTGCCGGTAATACGAGGTATAGGCACTGAGAGATACCTGGACTCTTTATCTGGGGAAATTCCCGCCAATGGGGTGAGGAATGCGACGCGTTTTAGCTGGTTCTGATACTTTGCGAGTTTCTCTGCGATTTTGCTTCCTATGACACCCGTTGCACCGAGGAGGAGGATTGAGTAAGTCATTTGCCAAGTGGGAAGTGGGTTCTTTCTACAGGAATATCTGTGTTTCAAAGGCACTTCGACGAGTATTTAAATAGTAGGTACTGCAAGACCGCGTAATTGGTAAATACCACATTATTATTCATCAACATCGTCAGCCCGATTCGGCCTTTTTTTACATCGCCGAGATGGTGTATTTCGATGAAACAATTGGCAAGAGAGCTGACCTAAGGCGGTCCTAAACGGCTAATCTAACAAAAGAACAAAACATAAAATATCGTATATAGCCTGCTTGAGAAATTTCAACGACGTTCGACATGTCCATGTACGTGCAACTCCGGTCAACTCTGGGTCATCCTTGTGCGACCAGTGGCCGGTAGTGCAGTTTTTCAGTGTCATTCACTTAGGAGAATGGAAATAAAATGATATATATATATCGGATTTCGTACGAGAGTCCCGCACAGAAGACTTAAAGACTTGCGGAACAATACATGCGTCGTAACGCTGCCAAACGCAGTGTTAAGAAAGACGTCTTGGTGTAATGGCTCATATCGCTGGTGAGTACGCTCGAGGGGAAGATGTACGTGTACAGAGAAATGGTGAGTGTGGGTTTTTTTGTTGGGTGTTAACGGTCCACAAATACGAGAACGTGACCTTTTCTATTTTTTGAACAACATGTTCTGAATTGGGTACAATTGATCGGGCGCCTATAGATGAGGATTAACATGGGTATTCGTTGATATTATATATGGTGATGATACAACTCGAGGAGATTACATGTAGTGTATAATGGATAATATGATAGAGGGATGCGAATAAAGTAGGATGGTAAAATGATCTAAAATAAAAAGAACGGATCCTCAATCTGATGTCAAGTCGACAATTTCTCCGGCAGTGAAGAACCTTTGATTGGGGTCAAACTCAACTTTGATTCTCTTTGCAGTCCTAACACCTGATTCTTCTCTCTGCTTCCTCTTTTCGGCTCGAACTCTTTCAACCTCGGCTTGTGCCCTTTCCGCCGCAAGCTGATGTGCAGCTGGTCAATACTACTGTATACATGAAGTTTCAATGACGGACTCACATGTAAAGCCTTTCTATCTTCGTCGTCGTCATCGTCGCTATAAATTTCAGGTTTAATATCCGTAGGCAACTCGGCGAGGGACAAGTTCGGCGCTGGGACATCCGAAGCGCTGGCGGATATAGTATGCTCGTCAGTGGCGAGGGATGGAGTGGTGCCCATGGTAAGAAGATTTTCTTCTTCTTGTCGAACCTGTACTGGTTGCAGCGTTACATGGGCATCCGTGTTTAAATCAGGCGTGCCATCTACTCGTGGGCGGCATAAAATTAAGTTTTGATTCAAAAAAGCTTCGTTGAATCATGAGAAGAATGTCAGTGTCAGGACTCAGAATCGTATTGGTAAAATTGACGGACATACTCTGTGCTCTATATATGAAATTAAACGTGACTAATGGTTCCGCAACATCGTAAAAAACTGTTGTGGTATAGCCATCATCATCATCACGATATTCAGTCGGGATTGTCCTTTGCTCGCCGTATCTTTTTTGATCTTGTTTTTTAGAGACAGCAACATATATGTCAGATAGGAGATAGGAGAATTAGACGTACCCCACTTGATGCTCCATGGTGGCCGCTTTTTTGGACTTTTCATGTACCATCACTAGTTCCGGGACTTCTGTAGGAAATTGACTGTCTTCTTCATCTTCTTTACAAGTTTCAGAGCCTTTTCTCTTCTTCTTCTTGAGTTTTTTTGTTCTCCTTTTACTGAAATTAATGATACGTTCGACTTTGAGTGTGATTTTTCCGAGCATGGGGACACTGCTGTCCAATAATGTACTATCAAGGTATGTATCATCATCTATTTGCCAGTGAGTGAGCATTTTTAAGCAGGTGCCAGGCAGCATGTAGTATAGAAAGCCCATACCTGTGACCTGTAGCTCGGCAAACATAAAAGGGCGCTCAGTTGATTTGGACATTCTCAGCGAGTCAAATACATCCAAAACGGATTCTTTGCCCCTATACCATGATTCATCGATTTGTTTGCCATCCAGAAAGAGGGTGGCCTGACATGGCGATTTTGTTTCTTCTTTCTGGAAATGAACAGAGAAGTTCTTTTGATTGCCATGAAGCATACCGCTTGATGTCATCACAAAGGATTCGCACCTTTTTCGCTTCTGATGGCACCCAGCATTCGACCTCCTTATCCTTCCTGTTTACGTCAACGGCATTACATTGAAGTTCTATACCATCCACTTCAATCCACGCCTGGAACTTGCCGTAGGTCAAGCGAGACTTAACCATCTAGTCTTAGAAGTTAGAAGTGGATAAATAGGCAAGTTGCGCAACTCCGAAGTTCGGGGCAAGGGGAAAGTGACGCGCTGTGACGCGCACTGCCGCGCTATAGGGAAAATTTTGGCACTTGTCAAGTGCTTGCCAGAAACAAATTATTTTTCTGAGAGAGTTACATATAAGGTCTCTAAGATGTCCTAAGACTATATGACCGTCTAAAAAATAGAGAATCTGTTGGACAAATCTCTTCAAAATCTTTGCATCACGCGTCACAACCCGCAGCAATGCCGCGTCACTGCCGCGGCGGCCAGATAAATACAATCTCAGGCGCGGCAACGGCGCGTCAGTTAAGCGCGTCAATGACCTGTCAGTATCTTGTTCAAGTTTCATGGCCACTCTATCCTTTTCAACACAGTAAGGCTTCTCTGTCCGAACGTATAAAATATATATCATATTATACCCCTTTTATGACCCATCGAATTGGTTCTATATTGAACACAAGCTAAACACTAGCATTCTTTAGTCCCAACCGGCGTCGGAGGCTAACTTGCTACTTTACAGAAAGGACCAAGTTACCGTGAGGCCAGCGACAGCGAGGAGGAGCACAACAAGCCAGATTACAAGTTCAACTTATATTTTATTTGGGATTATTGTAAGTCTTATATGCTGCTGAAGATATGTGGAGAAGGTAAGCAGACATGTTTGTTTTTCGTCGTATAGCGCGGCAATGACGCGGCAATCATTTTCCTACAGCGCGTCACGCCGCGTCAAAAGTACCCTGCCCCGAAGTTCGTCGTTCATCGTTCGAACCACGCGTGTGAGGAAATTAATCACGTAACTCTGTAAGACAAGATCACATGCTGCGATGTAGCGCTCAAGTACTTGCCGCTCGGCGCCATGAAGTCTGGCACGGCTTACTTACGGAGCCATGACCTGGATGCTGTCTATTCTTTCTTTCTCTTCTGCGCCAATGACAGACAATATCTTCCTTATCTACATCGATAAGCCACAGTGACAGACTCTATTATATGCTTTCAGAACAGCAATTGGGGCACTCCTCAAAAAGCGGAATATCGGCGGACGAAGTCTATTCAAAGTCCCTGACGGGGTAACGGAGTACTTATTGGAGTATTTTCTTCGAAGTCAACGAGCTGATGAGCCGGGTCATTTTCTACTTTGAAAAAAGAAAAGCTAATCTTATTCTCGCTGCACTGCTAGTTTGGGTTCAATTGTGTTCCTGAATCCTCTTATATGCCGTGATGTTAGCTAAGCTATTGACAGATCATTATGTATGACTTGGTTGAAGTAGCAATTACTGCCATGAGCGTTCAGTCGATACAAAAGATCCACGCGCTCTTTGGTTTCTATCGCATGGCACTGGTACATGTGGACCTGTGAGAAGGAGAGTCACACACAGCAGCGGTCTATTCCCATGAACAGATAGGGTGATCTGATTCTGAAATGTAATATGCCGCACTTTGCACGTTCTTACTTATGTGGGATATTGATATATCTCCCTCACATGTTGTTATCTAATATATTCGTATTTTCGGCGTCTATTTCTGTACTTGCCTGCTGGGTAGTAGGGCGCGTCCCATATGGTCCGGATCAATATAGATCGTCGAACTTCGTCCCGGGATCGCGTATTTAAAGCACGCTCTGCGGATTGTGAGAGCCCGATGTCATTCAGGGCATATGTATACATACTTCTGGCCGGAAGCTGTCGTACGTATGCAAGGTGCACGGCATGGTCGGTGAAGGTCATGGGTATCCGTTTCCGTTTCCGTTTGGTCGGTGTGTGTATTCCGGTATTTGGGTACGAATCACCGTCTACTTATTTTGGTTGATGAGGCAATATGTATTTATATAGAAGTATGGCCTTCTTGGCAGTACTCCTGAAAGTTCTTTTTGTTAATTCACAGTGAATTCCAGGGCATGCTGCATATGTTGCTGCATATCAGTATTCAGTGTAGATTAACGTTAAAGGACTTCGACACTCGCGGAAAATTCGCGATTGAGAAGAACAAAAGGCTCGAGGGACTTGTGAGCTCCCGGGGTAGTGTACGTCGACAGTCGCTCCGTGGGACTTTTGGGAGAAGCCGCTCGGAACGTCCATGCCGTCGCATTGAGCCGAACGCCCCGGACTTTGATCACTATATGTCCGAAATAAGTATACAGAATATCTGTATTCCGCCTGTATGCCGAACATACTTGCGACATATATCTTGAGCTGCAATTAGGGAATACAAGTTATCTCTATTCTTGAGATATACTAATTTTTCAACAATACAGGTAAGATTAGCTGTATTTCTGTTGTATTTGAGAAATACAGTAAGCAAAGCCCGCCGCGGAATTGTATTTAGCCCCGGGGCAGACGGCAGAAAGCATCGACCGCGTGCATCGTTCGGCGAAATGCGCCACGGCACACGAGGCTGCGCCGTGCAGGCATGTACAATGCTGTCCAATTCCATCATCTCCGGACCCTTCTTTCAGTTCACGAATCATATCTGCTGCACGGTGGACTCGGATAGGAGAAATTACGAGACTGATAGTCCCGATTTAGGTCTGGCTGAGTGTATATTTCGGCAATTGGGAGGATAACTGGGACAGGTCTCGGATCGTGCTGTGGTTTCCAATACTCTATACCGGTTTGGAGTCGTTGACTCACGTTCGGGCGTCCATATAACCCACACCGGCCTCCCTTGTTCTCACACCACCACGAAGATTAGGATCAATGGCTCGAGATCAAGCTTTAGGATCGTCAACGTCTTCGACGAGGATGGGGGCAGGGGTTGGAGGGAGCAACACTAAGGTACTGGAGTCGAGATTGCCGTTCGCTATCGCGCCTGCGAAGCCTGCTATCGCCCATGTGTGAGTCATCCTAGTATTTTGCTCGCGTATTACTCTTGAATTGATTGATACCTTGATAGACAACTACGAGACCTCATCATCGCACCTCACGAACCGGGGATCGTCAACTACGTTGTGCCGAATGGGATCGTAGAACAGGACTTGCACGCTTACGGCGCTGTAAGTGTGATGTCGTTTCTTTCTTTCTCTCGCTCTATCGCTTCCACAGTTTGCCATCTAACGCCGCACTCGATTGAGTGGCGTTACTCAATGTATCTTTTCTTGCCCCAGCAAGTTAATGTTTCTCGGTGTACGGCAAACAGTGTCGCTTTGTGCTGGTTCCGGCATATCCTGCTCTTGGCGCCTTTTTTTGAACATACGCTTACAGCTATTTTAGCCTCCCCGGATGCTCTCCCAGTTGAGCTTTACCCCGAACACGCTCTCCTACCTCCCAGTAGGTGCCAATGGGGACACATTGATCGCTGCTGGTGGGCAAGAACGAGAGATTTATTTGGGTTATTATACATCTTCGCCTTCATCATCGACAGGTGATTCTCGGCCTTCATCTGCGAAGCGCTCTTCCCGGCAGGACCAAAATCGACAGCCAAGGAAACGTACGCGTCTCTGGCAATTTGAAGACCAGCTTATTGGGTCTATAAATAACTCTGTGTTATTAACTCCTCTTACGACGACTGCGATGAACCTGACTAGATCGAACGAGAGCAGCCTCGAGCCTAGGGTTGCTATAAGTAATAACGATGGGAGTGTAAGATTTTATGACGTTCCGATGAGGGTTGGTGGGTTCGGGGGAGGAGAAAGCGGAGTTGACACGAGAGGCGGAAGGTCACTAACCGAAGTTGGGGAGGTCAGGTTGGGTGAACCAATCAATCATTGTAAGTTCCTATTTTTATTACTATTATACGCTCGTTAACTAAAACATCAAAAGCCTCGATATCACCCGACGGTCGTACCTTGCTTTCTGTAGGCGATTCCAGGAGGATATATTTACATAGGATCAAAGGCGGCGCAGACGTAACATTCGAGTCTATTACCAACAACAACTTTGGAAATGCTTCTTCGATGGGAAATCCATGGAGAAGGGGTTTAGGCAGTGGTTCTTCTGTGGAGACTGGACAAGGCGGCACTCAACTGGAACTACCAGCACCAGACATGAGTGGCTTGATCAACGCCTATGAGCGTGCAGCAGCAGCGGCGGCGGCGGCGGCGGCTGCATCTTCGAGATCTGCCGATTCTTTGCCTCTAGCGTACAGCCCGAATTCTCCAAGGCCACAAATGACCTTTTCCCATTCACCTTACCCTTCTGCCAGCTCGAGGTATACATCGCTATCCTTCCCGCCCCATCCCTCGAACTCGTACTCGTACAGCTATAGCTATGATTCGAGTATATATGGATACACAGGTCCAGGGACAGGAGGCGCCGCGGGTACGCTTGCAGCCTCGTTCTCCACTGCGTTCAGCGATGGGGATGGGACCAAGTTCGCTGTCGGTGGACAGGAAGGCGTAGTTGCTGTATGGGATGTGAGGTATTTAGGCAGGCCGATGCGGGTGTGGGAGACAGATAAGATGAGGGGCGTTCCTGGGGGTTGGAGAGAGGAAGATGGAAGAGATGGAAGAGATTTCGGCGCCTCCGATGAGGGGAACGAGTATGGGGCTGCGTCGGGATGGATATCTGTCTTTGAGGATCCACGGGAGTGGCCAAGGGGTAACAAAGCCCCTGGGTGGTGTGTGAGGAGTGTTAAATTTGGCAAGAGTAAAGGAAAGGAAGTTTTGGCTTTTACGGAGGTGGGTCATTTTTTCGTTCTTCCTCTTCCAGGATACTGATGTCTTATATCTTTTTGTCTGTCCGCAGCATACTTCCCTCGTTCATGTCGTGGATGCGAGAACGTTCGAGACAGAGGATGTGATCAGAGTGCCTACTCTCCGCCACGGCGGGAATCATTCATCAGCATCAATGTCAAACTGGAGCAGTGTAATTCCTCGAGCTACTGCAGACCCTGAGGAAGACGTAGATGAATTATATGTCCATGTTCCTGTCAGCAGCCCCTTGCGGACAGGAGACGGAAATCGGTCGAGGCTGTCGCTGACTACGAGAGCGAGGACAGGCAGTCCCCCCATGACCACGAGCTCTAATTCTGAGATGGCGATTGAACCCCCGATATCGAATGTCCGTGGATCGCGACTGGGGTCTCCCTCTGGTCCTGTAGACGAGCAAAATGATCTGGAAGAAGATGAGGTCAGAGAACCAGCTGCTTCCGCGACCGTGCCCTCTCCGCTGCGCTGGTCGCTGACTGCCCCAAACCCACCATTTGCGCGCCCTCCTACAAATTCCTTCTCTTCTTCTGCACGCCCGAGACCCAGAGCGAGTATCACAGACGTAATGATGAGAGATGAGGAGACGAATTTGCGGAGGAACCACGCATTTCAGGCGTCGCTCGATAATGTGCGCAACGCGATCGAGGACGCGAGTAGAGGGTTGGAAGGACTCATGGAGAGGTTGACGGGGGCCGGTGGTTCTTCTTCGACTACATCTGAGAATACCACGGCAGCAGATACGATGATGCAGAGGCGTGCTTCGTACTCGCCTCCTGCTAGTATCGGCGACTCGACATGGAGGACGCTTGGTGGCTCTTCATTGCCTATACCAGGGGCTGCTGCTGCTGCTGCTCCTTCGAGTGCTGCTTCTTCAACATCAACTGCGTCTACCAGCATTTCCCTTCCTCGTCCAACGACTGCTCCTGCTTCCTCGACAGCAGAGCCGAGTACCGGAAGGCCCTTTGAAGATAGAGTGCAATTATACCTATCTCGCCGACGGCAAAACCGGGATGATGAAATGACCAGACTAAATCTCAGGAGTGGCAGCAGTAGCAACGATACTATCAATGCTGCTTCGGTGTCTAATACAGGTGGCACTCCTCGGATGGGAGACGATCTAGAGAGCTATATTCAGCGGCTTCAGGACCTCGGTCGCAGGCGAGAGATGGAGCGCGAGCGTGCCAATATGCAGCGGCCCCGAGAAGAGGTCGAAAGGGAAGAGGCGGAGAGAAGGGACAGGAATGCGAGAATGGATGCAGATATCGAAAGGATTCTCGGCGAATCGAGAGGAGAAAGGAGGAGAAGGAGGATGGAAAGGAGGGAGAGTCGTACTCGGAATGAGTATGAAATTACTGAGGAAGAGGAAGAAGACGGAGAGGTTGTGGTTCTTCCTGACCTTGGGAATCCTGAAGAAGAAAGTGGGTTGAGGAATATCCTTGCCGGACATGGGATTCGGAGTCGGTTGGGATCCTCGTCCAATGAGGGTATGTCTGGAAACGCAGCATCTTCCGCCGCCGCCGGTGGGGGTACCAGCAACCTCAGACAAATGTTGCTGGAGCGTATGGCGCGTATGAGACGGATGAACAACGAAGCAAGCGAAGAGGTGATGATGAGATGGGATATGGAGGATGCCGCTGCTGATGAACAGGAGGACGACGACGACGATATGATGGACGTCGACGAACCCAGCGACGTGGGCAGGGACGATGATATGGTTGATGGTGAAGCAACCGACATTTATTCGACTAGATTCCCGTCTCCTCCTCCTCTTGCAAGGACAATGTCAATGTCCAGGAATAACCACCAAGAACCTTCGTCCCCTTCATCATCCGCATACCGATACTCAGCTTACTCCAGTGCGGACTTTGACGTCGATTTCGTCTCTGCGGATAATGAAAGGAACCCTAAAGTCTGGAAGTCCCGCGAAGACGCTCAGCGTAGGAGGCTCTCTGCGTATGGCAAGGTGTATTATCGGCCTGATTTGGATATTGCGGGGATGTGCTTCGATCCAAGCGGCGAAAGGATGTATGTGCTGGGTGTTGTCATGCCGCAGGATGATGTTCCTTCCGAGCAGGGTGGATGGGGAGATGACGATGAAGTTGCGAGGGAGAAAGGAGGAGGCGCAGTGGTTGAGTGGAAAATCAATGGAGCAAATAAAATGTGGTTTGTCGACGGACCTGGCGAAGGTTGGCTCTGACCTACTTTTCCATCTATCTTTTCCTGTTGTTTTTGTGTGGGCGTCTTGGTTTTCTTTTCTTTTTTTCTTCATCGTTTTCACTCACATCCAAATTTTGTTGCGTTTTTTTAATTCATTCATTCATCATTGCAAACATGTACAAGAATCATCACAGTCTCTTTTCTATCCCTATTCCTATTTGCTTTCTGTACTACCAGCACATCATCATAACGCAGCAAATCAATTTCCCTAGGTCAAGTCATGTGTATGTAATTTTATACCTGTATTGTGTACCTCTATCTTATGGACGTTTCTTCCTCGTGGAACATTCTCAAGTTGGTTCTGAAACGACATCAATAGTGCCGAGTGATTGCCGAGAGGCGGATCCAACGGCCTTAGGATTTTTATCGTGAAAGATTCAAAAAAGACTGGGCCCTCAACTTCTTTTATACTATCACTGTCAACCTCATCCGGATGGGACCAGTAGATGACCGCTCCTTCAAGACCGTTTGACATGGACGTCCTAGAGTACAAAAAGTTTAGAGCCTGGATTGAAGTCGACGGCACAAAGCTGTCCTACAGTGAAATCGATGTCGATAGGAAGGACAAATCTGTTACGTGTCGTACTCGTTCTGAGACGGGAAAGGTACTATGAAGCCTTCAATTAATCGTACAATTTTCACTGACAAGCCAACTGCTTATGTTACAGAATTTTGCAGTGTATTTCGAGAAATATACGAACACGAAGAGCACTCGGAGTCCCTGCCAAGTCACTGTGTATCTACTGTCTAGATGGAAATGAAGTTGGCCGAACCTGGTATCGAGGAAACGAAAGCGCCATAGACTGCTTCAAGTCTGTTTCGACGTCAAAAACTACAGAGCGTCCATTCATCTTCTCTTCAATGCAAACTACAGGTAAATGCCTTTCATCCACTGTCGTTGCGATGTCTTGTCAATAACGGTCCTACGAAACACTTAGACGATGAAAGATTCCTCGATGCCGTTATTTCCTCGAAGAATGCCCTGGGACTTGGAAAAATAGTGCTCGAGGTTCACCGGGTTGCTAACTTACGAGTCTATAGAGGAGACGCCAAAAACAAAAAAAAAAAAACAAAAAAAAATTCCTCTCAACGAATCCGTCGACGATGATTATGAAATTCCGGACCTAGAAATGGTACACGAGCAGTCAGTCAAGATGTCTCATCAAATTAGGTACGTAAATTTTTTGAATAGAGATTAGAGTTGTTGCTGAACATGGACCCGTAGCTACGGAGAACCGGTGAACAGAGAGTCTGTCGAGGGCGCAACTACATTATGGGCATCCGGCGATGTCGCCGAATTGCTTGTCACATTCATGTTCATCTATATGCCCTCTCATAGTCGTGGTGCGTAATCATAAATTTGTATTTGGCAGCACATCCATCATTTGTTCAGACTGTATTGACCGGAAAGGTCCATCTGGCTCTCCGTGTGAAACCATTTCCTCGGTTGGGACTCCAAGAACCTTGGTGGGGGAGCCTTAGCCATCTGCTCTACACGACCGCTTGAGAGATCAAACCATCGCCTCACCGACAAAAAGAAATGAAATGGATACTGAGAGCGACGACGACAGTGCTGCTGACGACTCTCGTGCTGCTGAAATCCTTGTGAGATTATTCATCAATGAATGTTATCGTTAATTTCGGTATTGGCTGATCTCTTATTAGGCCGAACTACAAAAGATCCAGGAAAGGAAGAGAAAGCGAAAACAGAATCGTTCAATACCGAAGACCAAGAAGATCAAGTCGGAAATTCTATCCCAGAACGATGAGCCTACAGAAGTAGAAGTCATAAATTTAGTATCAGACTGAGGTCAAGCTTGAAGTGTATATACATTATATAGGGGCAGTCAATTTTAAAAGAGTGTAGAAATAAAATAATGTACATTTGACATACAGGAAAGCAGTAATTCAAGCCTTGGGGCTGATCCAAATCCATATCTCATGAAAACCTTTCCCCATTGATCCTGCCAAGTTCCGCAGAATTTGCAACAGCGTCTCGGGAAGATACCACACCACAGAAAACAATCCGTATCCAATAAGCCAGATCAATTCGCCCAAACCACCAAAAAGGGCGGTCAGGATCTTGCACGATACCTCGCCAAACTGTTGAATCCAATCAAACAATGTACTCGGGAGGGATATAAAAATAGCACGGAGCAATGTAGTGATGGCTGTCAGAATATCTTTGAGAGTAACTGAGCGGAGGAAGGAGATGATGGCAGCGACGGCCGTGTGCAGCAGGGAAAGGAACTTGACGACCACGGAATAGATTCCTTGAGAAACAGAAGTGATACCCCGCCAAATCCACTTCAAGAGAATCACAGTTGCTTTTGGGATTTTCTTGGTAAGAAGGTCCCAGATCCATACCGCTGTGTCTTTGATTGCCTTTGGTAGCGATTTTGTCCCGAATTTCCAGGTCTTTCGTAGTCCTATCTTGACTTTCCCTGGAAGGGAAGTGATTTGGGTCTTGCACCACCCCCCAAACTTTCCTTTTCTTTCCCAGCACCACTTTGCACTCTTCGCCACCGGGAGGACAACGGCGTGTTTCGGGACCGACCATAAGAAGAATTTCGGTACATGCCACAGGAAGAATTTGAAAAATTCAGCGATACCCAGCAGTGCGTATTTGATTCGCTTGATTGCCTTTGCATGGTGGACTCTGAACCGCACCCACCCTCCTGCACGTCGAGATGGGAGGTATTCAACTATGTGTCGATGACCAGCGTTGACTGCTAGTCGTAATGCAATTTGTCCGTCGGGTGCAACGAGTGCATCGTCCGCATTATATGGTGGTTCCATGAGAACCTTGACGATGGGTAATGACCCCAAGTGAGCTGCGAGCATCAGGGGCGTGCGCAATCGGTGGCTTTTCTCATCAGCACTTAAATAACGGTACGACCCGTCTTGTTTGACTGGTGGGCCAAGAGTGTTCGGGTCAGCACCTAGGTCGAGAAGCGTGATGACCAGTGCAAGGTTGCCTCCGTTCTGAGAAGCTATTGCAGCAAGGAGAGGCGTGACCCCATTTTGGTTGGTTGTATTGGCAGTGACAAGGTTGTGCTGAACGAGCAGGGTTATGGATTCTGTGTCTTCTCGAGATATCGAATTGAAGAATTCGCGGACGATGCGTTGCTTCAGATAATCGAGACAAGCCTTCTCGTTCAGGTTCCGGGACAGGTCGATACCGAATGACATATTGAGAATCGAAGATGGGCCTGAAGATGGGCCTGAAGATGGGCCTGCCTCAGCTACTGGAGGGGGTGAGATGTTGGAATCCTTCGCAGTATGGCCAAGTAATTGCGTAGTTTCCTTGTCGTTTTTTGCCACTTTTTCAGCTTCCCTCCCTCCATCAGGTTCGGAGTGCTTCACACTGGCTGTATACGTTGGCGCTCGCCGTTCCTCCACATATTTGTCCAGAGTGCAACGCACGTAGTCTCGTTCCATGTATCTTCCTTGGTCGTCATTCAGTGCTGATTCTACTATCCTAGTCAAGAGGGCATCGAATGGGCTTTGTGGGATCTGGCCTTCGACATAGTCTGGCAAAGGTTCTGCATGGGTAATGGTGTCTCCGGAAGACATGGTGGACCTGAATGGCGCCGCCTATTTGATGTAATTGGTGGTTTCTGAGAGAGCGAGTGAGGGAGTAACCAGGACATATCTATGGAAAGAGGTGTTATGAGTCATAATGATACTGTGGAATACGCAGTGGGGTAAAGTGTGTGAAAGAACTTGGCGTGAGGACATCTAATATTATCTCGAGTATAAGTTTAAAGTCGTCCTGGCCCCTTGAGCTTAGTGGGCGTCTGTGGTCTAACCATGAAGAATCAGATAGTGCTTAACCCTTAGTCGTGGTATCCAATCCTGTTACCTTTTGTAAACAGGCGTGGGAATCACACCCTTTAAAAAGGTATGAGTTTCAGGGGCTTCTTCTACTATCCGAACCAACATCGTATAAACTATTCGGGCGTTACATTTGTAAATATTCACCCATAGTACTTTGATGGCAACCAGCACTCGAGAGCAGAAAACGCAATTGCAGTACGGCAAATTTACAGCATGGATTGTGGTGGATGGAAAGGAATTGCCGTGTAATGCGATAGATCTCGACAGGAAGGGAAAAGAAATGACATGTTGGGTTCCCTCAGAGGCCGGGAAAGTGTGTATCCTTCTGACCACCGATAATCAGCTCTGGCATGTTTCTGATTTCGCTCCTCGCTTTTGGGTTGTTGATTCCAGAACTTTGAAGTCGTGATCAAAAAGGAGGAAACGAGATTCCCTTGCAGGATTACAGTCAACCTTGACGGAAATATTGCTTTCAAACGTAGTGTTAGAGGCAAAAAACATTCACATGGCATAGAAAAGCATTGCGGACGTCAGATACGACAGAAAGGCCATATATGTTTGCGCCCTTAGAGGTCACCGGTGAGCTTAATTCAAATGGTTTATAGATGCTTAGTAACCGAAATCTTGACTTAAGACGATATAAGCTACCTGGACACGGCTCTCCTATCCAACTCCAACGTGAATCACAATATGGGTATCATTTCAGTCGATGTGCACCATCTTAAAAATTACAAGATTGTACGCGAAAAGATCCCGAGGAAACGGCGCAAAGGACCATCTCAGGAAGAAGAGCCCGTAGAAGCCCCACAAATGCCAGGAGACGCATTTGTAGAAGAAAATATACCAAAACCTCACATAGTGCACGAAGAGTCGGAAAAGGCTAGAAATGTCACCCACCAGGTGAGGTACGTTTTCAAAAATTTTAGATTCTGGTTTCTCTGAATCCATGATGTACTTAGCTATGGTGAAATACGCCATATAAAACCCAAAAAACCAAATGTCGTCGTCCGTGCAAATGGCTCACACTATACAGAGAAAATCAGTTATGACATCAGTGATTTGCATATATCATTCAAGTTTATCTATCGAGCTCAAGGTGCATGGTGTTCTCAATTTTGCTTTTTATCTACTTATCACGACGACAGCGCAATTACTTGAATCAGGCATAGCGCCTCGTGAACATGTTATCGGCTCGCAGAGCTCAGATAAGCGACCAACGCCTATAGCCATTGACATTGACGAAGTGGACACTACTACCATCTCTGGTGTCCCACCTACGGGCCCAGCCTCGGGCCCTTCGCTCTCAGAAGCTTACGCTTCACTCAATGCCACCAACAACTCTGGTATCTTCCCAACCCGGACGACGCTTCCATCTCTGGTACCACACAAGCTGGAATAACCCTCGGCCCTTTGCTTCCAGAGTCATCTGCTACACTCAATACCGACAATGCTGAAAACCCTGTCAGGTCTAGTATCGACGGAGTGGAGTTGCCTGTGGCTCCTGTTCAAGTCCGACAAGAGGGGTCTGATGATATGGATAGTATGTATCTACGTTCCAGTGAGGAGCGAGTTCTTCGTGCTCCTGTAATTCCACCACTCGAATACACAAATCCGGTCAATCAGCAATCACCGGTCAACCAGCAATCACCGGGGGAACTTGTTGTCAAGTCAGTAATCAAAGTAGAAGAGTCCCTCACGGATGTTGGTGTGAAAGAGGAAGAGGAAGAAGACGCGGAAGAAGACGCGCGAGACGCGCGTATTCGGTCATTAATGGTAAGAACATTGCAAAAATTTCTTATGTCCATTTCACCCCGTCTTTCAGGCTGAATTACAAAAGGAGCTCGACCGTAACAAGAAGAAACGGAAAACAATGAAAACACAACAATACGAGGGAGCCGGGACGGCATCGAAGAAGGTGAAGATCGAGGTCAAATCTGAGCCTGGCTCGGCACAAAGATTTTTTAAGGACGGTGAAACAATTGATTTGACGTCGGACTGAGCTGGTTCCTTTCATAATTTCTAGAATATTTTGTTTAGTTCCACCAATTTTACCCGAGAAATTGAAAGGGAATTGTGTTGCAATGTGATTTCTTACTAGCAGCTAAACCAAGCTATATAAAAGATGATAACAATTGTGAAATTGCTACTGACGCTAGGGGCTAAGTACAATGCGGGCGCTAAAGTCACCGTTTATCTGGTCTCGTGATCTGATAATTCAAACTGGTCTCCATTCGAGTGATCGCTAGGCCGGTAACTGGCCTGCTGGCAGTGTATACCGCTGAAGCGACAAGAAGGGTCAAGTGGCCCATGCAGAGCATTTCAACTTGACAATAAGAAAAGACGGAAACTTAGAGCGAAAATGCGACAAACCGAGGTCACTGGGCCAGCTCTGAAGAAGGTAAAGAAAGGCTGAGGTGAAATCTGAGCTCAACACAAACCAAAGATTTTCTATGGACGGCGAGGTGATTGATTTGACATCCGCCAAGTCGGTTTCTTTTGTTCAACCTTAGGCACTAGTTTTCTCGAAGTTTTTCTTACGCCAATTGTATACTTAAAAACAAATGAGAACTGTGTGGTTCCCTAGTAGATGGGTCAAGCCGAATTTCTCATGATTCGCCATAATACCCGCGACGCACGTAAAAGCCCTCTTTATGTTATCGATAAGCGCCCGAGTCGTTGTTCCAAATTTAGAAAAGGTCACGGGTGACCGGTATCCTTTATCGATCCACACGCCCACATTTGCGCGCACACAAATAATTCTTTCTTCCCTCTCATTTCATTATTCCATTTTTTTCTCTAGTCATAAAATAGGAAAATATGCTGTATGCCAATGACTTCGAGGCGTTCATCTCTATCGATGGCAAAGAGGTACCGCACTATGGGATCCAGTTGGACGAGAAAAAAAGGCAAATGTCGTGTTGGATCGTTAGTGAGCCGGGAAAGGTATATTCTTTCAGCCTTTTTTGAAGCTCCTGCTTTTATGCTCGATCGCTCTTTGCAGAAATTCTCCGTTAATTGGGCGTGTTGTCAGAACAATATTGAGAGCCGAGGCGATGTGTATGTCAACCGCGAGAACATCGGTTGCGAGTACATCATAAGCCCTGACTGGAACCTTCCCTTGGAGAAGAGGAAACAGCTTTTAAGAGTGAGCAAGTCTCAATCCGCGAACAAGGAAGACTTTGTCTTTTCTGATAATGGCACGGGTGAGCTGGGCATATGAGTATTCCGGCGGGCTCGAAGAATAAATCATTTTTAAATAATAGAAATCACTGCGAAGTTTGGAATTCCAAAAACCGGGATCCAGGTTAGAGTTTTCAGCCTCGTCCAAGGTGCTCCAAAACATATCAAAAACGATCATTCGCGGAAACTTGAGGAGTGAGTCCCTGTCTTTTGGTATGGTTGGGCGGTATTGTTATGCTTACGGCGACGACGTAGCAGGGATCTGAGGCCCCCACATCTATCTGGAAACGACACAAACCCATTGATAAGGACGATCACTTTCACTTTTCATTATCAGTCACTTGGTAAACCCAATGATTTATTCTTCAAGATCCTTTGTGCTAACATATATATGACATTCTATAGATAGACTTCAATCCGAAGGGATAACCATAATTCACTCGCCCGCCATCTATCATAAATCCATACCCTCGTCATGGTCCTAATGCTAAAGTGGATGGCATCGAGCCATTCTCGACTACTTCTAGAGACCTTACATCCTGTACAACAGAGGATGGATTGTCAAGTCAAGAATGTCAGAATCATGATCAAGATGTGTTACAACTGTCAGAAAATAGTAGAAGGAAAAGAGATCTTCTGTTCGGTGAAACAGCGCCTCATACGGATAAGGAACTAGAGGATGAAATATCGGACTTGAAGGTTAATTGAATATCCCACGATTACAGTATTTTACTGACGTATTTACTTAAACAGAAACGGCTAGATGAGCTGTATTTGATACAGTCATACAGAAAGAGGGCAAGTGCGCAAGGTAGAGTTAGACTACCTAAGCAGCGTCCGTTCGAAAGACCGAGGAGTGACTGGTATAAATACCCAGGAGCGGAAATAGATGGCGGTTCTGGAAGTGAACCTGTTGGTAAGAAAAGAAAATTAGAAGAGGACGTCGATGATGGAAGGTTGGATATGATGAATCTTTATATGTTCAATAGTGGTGTATGCCAATTTCGGAAACTGTCTTAGGCTAATTATATCGCATCCACCAAGTTTATACCTATGTTTGTTGAGTATCTATTGTGTCTGTTTAAATAAAGTCAATATCCTGCTAAATTCAAGACGTTTTCGAGTGCCATAAGATCACACAACGTCGCTATTTGTTAGCAGTTTTGATGCGCGCCGTTCACATCACTGGACAACGCACCGTGCATCACACTTGGGATCACACCGTACATACCGCTAAAACCACACCGCTCCTCAACATAAATTCGACTTTACGCTTGTTTATGAAAACCATCGATAAGGCGTATCGATTAAAACGACAATTTTTGTCCCAAACCTTTTCTGTGATTTACTACCATCAACATCCACAACCTGAAACTTGAAGGCGCGATTTACAGCGTCAAACATGGAACAGCCTCTCATGTCGCTTATGATGGACGAGTATGATAAAGCTGTAGAAGCTCACCGCAGGCATGGCGCTCCAAGGGTATCTGACCTGTTCAAAATACCACCTGGAATTGATCAGAAATGGTCCGATTTCTTTGGGAAGGTGCTAGGCCATCTCGAAAGGGAGTGTGCTGTACATGAACACACCCTCCTCTTGTTTGAGGCCCGATACGAGAGGATGTCGAGTATACCTGTCGGAGAGTTTGACATGTTGGAGAGCGCTAGGCAGGCCAGGAAGATGGTGAGTATTGCTCTTGGATGTTTAAAAAAATAACTATGATTTGACTGTGGGATTTGCAGGGAAACGAGGCGTACCGTAGAGGCAAATTCAGGGAGGCAGAACTATTCTATGGGAGTGCGCTCAATCTATTCCCGACTCCAGATACGATGAACAACTACGCTGCGTGTGCATTGAAACTTAACGAGTGAGTGATGATTTTCATAGAAACCAATCGACCATACTAACCGTGGAGCCCTTTCATAGGTTCAATGATGCCAGAAGATATGCAACGATGGCGCTGGAAACAGGACTGTTGACGTCTCATGCAAGCATTGCGAAGGCTTACATGAGGCGCGCGGAGGTTCACTTGATGAAAGCCAACTTTGAAGACGCTCTGGAAGGTTCGTATGGTTTCGCAGATTATTTCTTCAGATAACTTGACTAAATTGACATTTATACATTTATAGATGCCAGTTGCGCTCTATCGCTTAACGTCCCTATAATCCAATCGTCAGCTGAGGAGCTAATTGTTAAAGTCCAGGGACTCATCAGCTCTATCGATTCCCCGTCAAAGCGAAATAAATACCTAGCTATGGTCCCTCATCCATTTCCAAAAACAACGATCGACGAGAGGATGCGCTTTGCAAAGATTCACGGACTTGGAATAGTGCACCTTTCAGAGTGGGAACGTGCAGAAATGCGTGCCCAGAATGCTCCAGTTTTCTAATGTTTGAATCTAGCATTTTTAGTTCGATACTGGTTATACATAGATTACATGCATAAACAAACATTTCGTTCTCTGTACTAGATAGGCTATTGTTGACCACAGAGAGATTATGACCAAAGATGCCAGAAGAGGAGCGCAACCCAGGATACCAGTATTCATGCAATGTCGTTGCGAATGAAGCAGGAGGTTTTTCACCGGGTCCTTAAGCGCCTGTCTCTGTCTGAAGAATCGGGAAGAGGCCATCATTTGTCCTGTACATGAAAGTTAGATGTGGAAGAGCCCGGCAGAGCTTCGGCACGGCTCTATATAAGAGAGTGTTGTTGCTTGTTGTCCAAAGCCTGGCTGTATAGTTACTTTCGGCAATAACCCTAAATGTGTGACACAGGACAGAATGTGAGCATAGCGTTGCGCAAGATCAGCAAAGCCTCAAGACCGACACCAGCAATGGCCTCCAGACCCACCGTCAGCGTACGATCCTCCTCTGGAGGTATGTTCTCAACATATAGCACGATGACCAGTCGTTGATATCATTTTAGAGGCATCCACCTCTCTCCCTCTCCCCGCGGTTCTGACCGCCCCCATCAGGCTCGATGTCGTCCAACAGGTGCACAGTGCGTACATTGGGAAATCGCGACGTTTGGAGGGATATGGATTCTGATTGTCTAAACAGAGAGCATCGCAAAGAACAAAAGACAGGCATACTCCGTGAGCGAGAAAGCTGGACACCAAACTAGCGCCGAGTCCTGGGGAACTGGTCGTGCTGTTGCCCGTATCCCCCGTGTTGGAGGAGGAGGAACCCACCGATCTGGCCAGGTGCGTCTGTTGAATTTTGAAACCCGGTAATATACTGAAAAAAATAAAGGCTGCCTTCGGTAACATGTGCCGTGGTGGACGCATGTTCGCCCCCACCAAGACCTGGCGCAAATGGCACGTCAAGGTCAACCAGAACCAACGCCGCTTCGCTGTTGTTTCTGCCCTTGCCGCCTCTGCTCTCCCTTCTCTCGTTCTCGCCCGTGGTCACCGCATCGAGAAGATCGAGGAAGTTCCCCTCGTTATTGAGGATGGCGCTGAGGCCTTCACCAAGACCAAGCAGGCCGTCGCTCTCCTCAAGTCCCTCAACGCCTACGCTGATGTCGTCAAGGTTTCCAACTCTCGCAAACTCCGTGCCGGCAAAGGAAAACTCAGGAACCGCAGACATCGTCAACGCCGTGGTCCTCTTGTTGTCTACAATGAGGATAACGGTATTGTCAAGGCTTTCCGCAACTTGCCCGGTGTTGAGCTCGTCAACGTCAGGAGACTGAACCTCCTCCAACTTGCTCCCGGAGGTCATCTCGGACGTTTCGTTATCTGGACCCAGGGTGCTTTCGCCCTTCTTGACGAAGTCTTCGGAACCTTCGACAAGGCCTCCGCCTTCAAGAAGGACTACATGTAAGATTTTGCGCGATCAATTACTATACATGTGCTCATATGTTATTATCAGCCTCCCCACCGCCAAAATCGCCAACCCCGACGTCACCCGTCTCATCAACTCCGATGAAATCCAATCCGTCGTTCGTCCCGCTGGCCAGAAAGTGCAGAAGCGCCCCTGGACACAGAAGAAGAACCCTCTCGTCAACAAAGCTGTCCTCTTCCGTCTCAACCCCTACGCCAAGACCCTGCGCAGGCAAGAGATCCGTGAGTTCCATTATCCATCTGGTATTTATTCCTGTCCTTACAATCACATAGTCAAGCAGGAACGCCTAAAAGCCAAGAACGCCCCCAAGCCCAAGCAACCCACTGCTGCTGGCAAGGCTTTCCTCGACAGCTTGTTCGCTCCTTAAATTTTCCAAAATTTCAAGTTGACGATATCGTACGTCGTATAGTGGTTATGCACCTTTGTTATTCTACTTCTATGCAATGCAAATTGAGCTGTATGTTTGTATGCTCTATGCCACGAATATTTTTTTGCGTTGATGATTTCTCTTCTCTTAAGTTGGGCAACCGAGGACACTCAAAGTACCTTTCGGTTCTGCCTTTTGATTTGTGCTATCTATATATGTTGTCCGCGTCGTGACACGGTGACACTAAGCGTCGAGCGTCGATGAACTAATGATCTATGCGGTTGTCACCCCCGGTTTCTATGTCTTTTTCACGGTTTCTAAAGAACAACTGGACCTAGGCTTGAAATTATCCGAAGCTGAAGCTGGCTGGCTGAAGTTTGCGGAACAACAACTGTGCTGTGTCAACGGAATCGACACGACGGAAGTGATCCCGCAACGCCCAATTTTACACTTTCGGTCGTGACTCTGAACAGTCGGCGTGCAACACTATATGGCCGCGGTCCACACTGTACTCGGAGAAATTTTCGCTCACTCATTTTTATTTGTCAGACTCCATATTTTGAGAACGGCTGGGTACTTGTAGAACCACTTCGGTTCGTAAGCCGGATGCACAATGTTGATGAGGTATTAGTTGCCCTGGTTATACCTGCACAAGAACATTTGCTAATGAGCGTTTGAAGGCTCGCATAAAAGAATTTGTTTGTCGGGAAATCCATGTCTTCCTCATTATCTCCAGAATGACCTACTCTGTTCTCCTCATTGGCGCAACTGGCACACTTGGTAGTTTCATGGCAAACAAAGCCAGTCAAGTACAGAAGCCAGCTAAAATGCGTTGCATATCTTATTGTCACTGCTCAAAGCACGCCGGAGAAGGAAGCTAAGTACGCATTGGTCCCTCTAGAACGCGTACAATCCAACTGAATGTCAGTCAGTCAGTCAGTTTTGCATCCGTCTGATAACAGGCTGATTACTTGTTTATAGTTGGTGCAGATTTAAGGGACCCTGTTGCCAGCAAGGTTTTCTTTTTCGCCCCGAAAATTCAAGTCAAGAAAGTGCTGGAAGAAACAACCAGGACGATTCATTGGGCTACACCTACGTCATGACAGCTACTTCATGATTGAGCGCAATGTTTTGGGCCTTTCAGAGGACAAGAAGACAGCTCAAGTTTGTTGGGGACCCTAGCGCATTGCTCACCTCTACCTACACTGATGAGTAAGTTTCGGCCATTCAACAATTTTTGAGTGCGCCTGACGTATACTTTTTTGACAGCATTGGAGAATTTGTAGCGTTGTCTGCTCTACCTTTCCATCTTAAATATCTCAACGAGCGCCGTGAATTGCCTCTGGAAAGTTCCACAATAGGAATTGCGGATTACTTCGCTATCGTTTCTCCCGTGCTCGGCCACCCCATCGACGTGAATTATCTCACTCGCGAAAGCTCTTACACGTACGAGGAGGAACAAAAAGCCCTCGGAAACGAAGACGAGGCCCGTTTCACCACCGTCAGGCGTACTGTTGGATTTAGTTCAGCCGTTATGAACAACCCCGTTAACCGAGCGTAGCCTGAGTTCATGGCGCAAAGTTGGGAGGATACCGTCAGGCTTATGATGAAGAAATAAATAAATAATCCAACAATGAAATGCAAGGTGCAAGACGTAACATCGCCGGTATAAGTGCTTCTTTCTGTTGGACCTCTCTAAGCGATCCATTTTCGACGCTCATTCTGCCGAGTAAATTAGAGAATTTGATGGTCAATAGTCAGCGGAAGCTCCTCGTCGTCCTACGCCCCACCATCTCCTTGTACAATTTGGGTTGCGGCGATGGAATCAGTCTTATAGCTTGGCAAGTGGTAGCTACCACCTCACGCCAGTCAACATTACAGATTCAACGTGGATGCCGAAATTACCTAGCAAAAGTGCAAGATTGAAATCCCATACCACCTTCGACTATCCCTTACCGTTTGTCTTGGATTATTGAGGATAACGAATTCATCTCGCGCGTATCTTACCACTAGGCTTCAACTCTTGCGCCCACATGAAAACCACGTTGTTGCCTTCAAGCACGTAGCAGTATATGAGCGCAGTACCGTGTTGACTCTTTCACCATCTCTCATCTTGCATCCTGTTCGTCTATTGTGCTGGTCTTCACTGCCTTTTTCATCATCTTCGGTGAGCGTTACTTGATATTTTTTCTAAAACTTACCTCTTACCCAATTTCCATCAGCCGGTCGAAGTTTCAAACAACTGATCCATGTCGCCCATGATTTCCTCCATTACCACAGCTGTCGTAACAGCTACAGCGTCTTCTATACCCCCATCGACTTTCATCTCAGATGATCCTTCATCAAGTCGTACGTCTTATTTGTCAAGCACGACGACCAGCCTCATAGCGTGTATAACCCCTATGATTGGCTTGATGTATTTGTGCATCCTTTCCTGGACGTTCCAATATGCGAGAAAAAATCCAAGGCCTCTCAACAAAACCTCCGGAGTGAGGTTGCAGAAGTATGCTCCAAGTAAGTTTGAAGTGATTTTCTTTGATTTTCTTGTTGACATTTTATTCTAGTCGGATATGTTTTCCTTGTCTTGAGCAGTTTGACTGCAGTATGTCGTCCTATGGGAGCTTTCCAGGGTACCGTCAGGACTTAGAACTTTTGACCATTTTTCTCCTAGCTCGCCTTTTCTAGCTGGTTGATTCTTCAATATCGATTCAACCACAACTACCCCAATATCCTAACGAGGAACGCTGTCCGACTCCTCTTGTACGTCTCTATTATTATTTTGCTTGCTTTTCCAAATTCATATTTTTGGGTAGATTCGCCGCCTCGTGGACAACAACCACAGCAGGGGCATATACCTTGCTCTTTGTGCACCCTACGTGGTCGAAGCACCCTATCTCGTCCGTGGGTTCCCAGGCAATTTGGACATTCGTAACCTGGCTTTTCTGGATCGTTGGTGCAGGCATCCTAAACGGTTCAGTCACCAATCTGCTGGACAGAGGAACGTGTGGGGACGTGGTTTATTGCGCTCAGATACGAGGACTTTTCGGTGCGTTCATTTTTCTTGGGAAAATAGGTTCGTCGTGTGTTTACTTCAATTCTTCGTCGATTTTCCTTGTTCGCTTTCGATTTTATTAGGTGTAGCTGTCATTCAAAGTTTGATGTTGTCTGCCGGTATGTTGGGTATGCTATGGTTGGCCTGGGGATCTGCCCAATCTGCTCTAGAGCACGAGTCCTTTCCTATGCACTGAAGTGACATGCAAGTGCCTCCGACCTCGATGATATTTTCGTTTAGCCTCCGCGATATAATTATCATGTACTGTCCCCTTTTGTTCTTGCGAGTGCCTTTTTCCACCAAACCTGCAGTGGTCTTATTGTTCCCGAGAAGTTGGTAAAGCTTTTTCAAGGTCGGTATTTCCCAATTTACAATGATCCTCGGGCTACTACGCTACTGCTACTGTCGTAATACTTCAAGTTCTTTATTCAAAGAATGACGAATGATGATCTATTAAGTTACATAAATATCAAAAAATCCCGTGTGGACATTATATCCATATAACATTTGGAAACAAAATAAGGCCTATCACACAAAGAGAGGTGTCTCCACGGAGTCGCAAAAACCACTACGGCTCATACATTACGAGGAAAGAGGGTCGGATTGCATCGTTCGAATATACGACGAGTTCGTCGTAGTTCAGGCTTCCTCCCTTCTCGGCCAAAACCTAGCGCAAAAACTATTCAGTCGGAGCTATAAGCGATGTCCTCAGATGTTCTCACCGAATCATACCCAGAAGGCGGCGCAGTCAACGAAGTGTTATCTTGAATCATCTTGCACCCCTTTCCCACAACTACCTTGTTCAGAAGAATGGCCTTCAGGTTCGACTTGCAATCGTTGGAAGAATAGTCATTGGATCTATAACAAAAATCTCGTAATCAACATTAGTAACAATGTGAATTCATGACGACGCTTACTTCGAAGATGTCGAAGATGTATAAATTCCCTTTCCAAACCTTTAGTCAGGAAGTCAGTACTTTATGCGAGAGAAATTCTAGAAAGGACGTACCTTCCCCAGCCTGTTTTCTTTCCCCATAGAGAAATATCGTAAGAAGTACGAATGATGCAACAAAGAGAGCAGTTCGACGCAGAGCAGAACTGGGTCTGTCCTTGATCTCCCAGGTTACAGACCCGACGCGTACCGTGCCAGCGGCGGTTTTCGTTTCCCTCTGAGCGACCTGCGCTGAGAAATTGGCCTTGAGCTTCGACTGCAGCTCTAGATGAATATCATGAACTGTATTAGTATCTAATGCAAACAATTTCAAGCGCAGAAAGCATTACCGATACGCATTGTATGCAGCTAACGAAGCTGGAGGAACAAGGATCTTGTACACGCGTCGAACAGGTGGGCAAGTTGTACCTGCATGTCTCCAGGAAGCCTTGAATTGGTCGGCCACTAGCAAGGTGGGTTCAGCGAGATTTTCATAGTAGGATATGTCTATTCCATACCACTTTTGAAGGTTACATGTCCAACAGGAACCTCAAGGATCATGGGACCTTTGCTCTCGGCATCGTCCGCACAAGTCTGGCTGCAGAAGTGCGAGTTAAGCATTTTAGGTTCTTGTAAACACATCAGGCAAAGCGTCTCTCCAAGCCTGCTCGGAACCGGTCAGTGTTTGAGAATATTTTTTATCTCAATGATACGAACGTTTTGTGAGCCAACGAACAATAATCGTATCCCATGTGCGGAGGGTTTGTGCATCCAGGTGCTTGACAGACGCCTGAGGTGTTCTGATTGGCAACATGATTCGTTGACTGGGCGTTATTGGACAGACCTGCGGTCCATCCCCCTCCAGTAGACTTTCTGTGAGGCAAAACGTTTTTTGCGCACGCCTTGCTACAGAAATCATGAGTCTTGGTTCCATCAAAGTGTTTCGGCCTATTGTGGCAAAACTGAATGAAATGATGCAGTCAGAACCAAAATTAGATCGAGCATGTACATCGATGAATCTGACATTGCAGTTCGGAGACCCCGAGGTATTCCCAACGCCGTTTAGCTTCTTGTTGGCACAAGTCTTGCTGCAGAATGGGTGTGTCTTGTTCCCGTCGAAATATTTTGGACGGAGTTGGCACACCTATAACCGATTATATTTAGTAGGCTATGACCTCGACCAGATAATTAGTACATACATCGCAAAGTGCAACAGTATTAATTGAAGCTGTAGCACTGCTCGTAGCAGTCGAAACAGCGTTTGTGGTGTTTGCAGAGCCAGAAGGTGCTGATGGAGGTGCCGAAGAAGTGGTATTGTTGTTAGATGTTGCCGCAACACTTGGAGGTGGGGGTGGGGGTGGGGGAGGCGCAGATTTCTGAGTCAGGGAACCTAGAGAATGACTTGCTAAGGTTCCAAGAATCGAGAGCGCTAGAGGGATATGGCTGGTCATCGTGGAATAAAGTTACAGCGATTTTCAAGGAGACAATGCTTCAATCCTTGAGAGGGGAAGAGGAAACACTTGGTCAATTTATAAACCAGATACGAAACAGATTGATTACCATGCTGGGACATTACGATGATTTTCTGATTTTCATCTTCTGCAATGAGGCCTCGGCGTGCCAGACTCGAGGCCATCCCATGCCGTGTTTATACGGTTCGATTTCTCGTCCTGGTTGTCGATATCTCATTTCCCATCCTCCAGTTCCGAACTTCCAACTTCTAGCATAACCATGGTCTCACTCGTCAAGAATGTAGTACATTGGGGATCCAGCTCCAGAATCAAGACGCCTGCTCAGGCCGATTTATGCGAGGTAAATTCCAACCTCGATTTTCTTTTCTGTTCATAGTGAAGTGACGCGCACACCACACAGATCTGCGGCAAGAAACCAAAATTCGTCGACAATGGATTTAAGCACCCGTATTGCAGCAGAAGCTGCGCGAGGAATGGGTCAGGCCCAAGTCCTTCAGTATGTTTGCTTCAAGGATGCCGCGCGACCGGAAAACCTGCGTTTGCGAACTTCTGTTCAGAAAGCCACGCAAGGCAAGCCTGTTGGGAAACACTGATATCGTGCGATTTTTTTTGATCATATTCTGATTCCAGAGAAAGTGTACGCTTGGGACAAGCGGAGGCCTGCGAGTTATGCGATGTTCAACCTCGTATAGTTGGATCGATGTGTATTCCTTGCGATCGACTCGTCCGGGTGGAGCCTCGACTCAAGGAACTGAACCCAGATGGGAAAGCGTTTAAAAATCGTGAGTGTGCGATTTATCGGTCGCATTAAGCGCAAAATCATGTCAGAGCACGTTTCTAATTTCCATTGATTAGTTCGAGCTCAATTTTTGAGTGAATGGGAATCACGTACGGTATCTCCTGTTTTTGATAAGGCCTACGAAATTATTCTCTCACGCGACAATCGTGTTCGTCACGACCAATATAAGTACGTCAATGAAATCTTGAAAGATGAAAGGTCAAAGTGCTGATGGGGCAAAATATAGAGCTGCGGATCCGAATTTAGAGGAGGTTCGAAGCTTTCATAGTTCCCAATGCATTTGCGATCTCGGGTCGAAAGATTCGTCTCTGTGTAATTTCAAGTCGTGCGGGATTTGCTGCATAATCAAGTCGTGCTTCAAGTCCTTCGCTTTTGGGGCCAGCTATAACAATGGAAGGCAGGTGTTAATATTTGATGGGTTGACAGAAACGCCGTGCTTACATTCCATAGATTTGGAGACGGCATCTACTCGTACCGGAATCCCAGTTTGGCTGACCAGTTTGCGACTTCCTGCACTTCGTCACCTTATCGAGTTATGATTGCGTGTGATGTGTCCGTGGAAGCGTGCCAAGTAGATGTTGATGAGGTTGGTCCTTTGTATCGTTTGTTGCCATTACAGTCCTTGCTGAAAAGGTTCCAGAGTGTCGAGGAAGAATCGTTGTATGTTCCGGGGCCTGATGCGATTCTTCCTGTATATGTAATTATGTATACGACGAACAAATCGGGTTAGAAAAGTGCGAAGGGGGAACAGGTTACGGGATGGATTCGGGGAAATGAAGAACAAGATAAATTATGAATACGTATAATAGACAGGTGAAATAATGATAAGGAATTTATGACGCTAGAGGCGTTTTAAATAATGTGGTGATTAAAGCGTGGAATTTGGACTTGGATTCTGGCATATCACCATACACCACGAGGTAGGCCGGACGAATGGCGTCGTTGTTGTATACCACTGTTTCTTCGTAGTTCAAGTCGGCTCCAGGTACTCCGACTACCTATGAGCACTAGTTGAATAATCGTAATAGTAAAAAGCGTTTTTTTGGACTTACAGAATGGTGGCCACAAGGAGGTTCTGTCAGCGAAGTCGCATTTTCACGAAGCACGTAGGGATTGCCAACGACAACCCGGGTCACGAGTAGCACACGGAGCTGAGAAAGTTCGTCGCCGTTGGCCGTATAGTCGTCGGCTTCTAAATAAAAAGAATTCGAAGAAACATCAGTGAAAATGTACTGGGACGAATTCTGAAGCCACTCACTCGATGAACATGCAGTAGTGTAAATTCCAGTGCCAAATCGACGAAATTTGTTCTTCGTTCCACATCGTTTGATTTCAAATGAGTCACGAACGACACGGCAAAGGTAGCATTTTGATGACTGGCAAAGCCTAGTTCTCGTAGAATCCTCCGCGAGTCTGCAGTATCTATTCGTTCCATGGAAAAGGAGTTGCTCGTTGACCGGATTCTTCGTTCGATTGCGCAGAGCTGGCGATGACAAGACCATTGCCCTGGGTTAGAACGTCAGCGCTAGAGTAACATATATACGATTTCATAGTACACACACCTATATCGATGGTAAGGCTTTAGAGTAGCATCGGGAGATAAAATCTTGAAAACAGCATGAATTTTTGGCTTCGCTTTCTTTGGGTGTTTCCAGCCCTTATAAAATCTGTTTTCAACTGAAGAACGTCAGTAAAAAATATTACGTAGACGACAATCCTTACTAATTGAGAACTGAGGATCTCCAGAAGAGATTAACCTCAATCTCTTCGATTTTCCGTAACCCTTATTGTCTGGATGGTCAAAGCTGAATTCGTCGATAATCATAGACATTTCGTCGTTCAGTAATCAGATGGGAATGGGTGTTGAGCAGAAGCGTTAAAAAGCAGCTCCGTTTTCATTTCAGTGCCCCAGGTCGAGACGTGTTCCACGTTTGTATCAAGGAGTACAAAGAGAGTCCTAAAGGCATGCCTCGCTGGAGCCACGATGATATCGCGTGTGCGCGTGTACATAGTCGGGTTTCAATGATCTTCGCTTGATATGAAGCATTTTAGTTGTCGTCCAGTGCTCGTGATAGTGAACTCCCAAGTTTAAACGGTGCTTGTAGGGTCTGGCCTCCCGTTATCATAGCGAAACTTGCATTTCAAAAATTCGTCCAGGAACCTTTGAACCAAAAAGCTTAGAGTTAATACTCCGTAGGAAGGGCCTAATGGCCAAGCGACATACCCCGAATTTGAACGGATCACGGTCATATGCTAGAGTGATGGCTGCCTCATGTCCCGAAAGAGCGTACATGCTACGGACATGTAGGAGGGCATTTCCGGCATCCGACGTCGATATCGAGTAGCGCCGAATTTGCTTCTTGACTGTTGGGAAGCCCATGTCCGTCCATTTAAGTCTGCATGGTGGACGACCTTTTTCCTGGGGTAGAGATGTGAAGCCCATTTTGGATATCGATTGCGTGGTCTGCTTCCTGAGATATTGGTTGCCATTGGTAACCACGTATGTAGTCCTTTTTTGTGAGGTCAACTCTGTACTTGAAAACTTGATAGAATGTTTCTCTCGTACCCAATGAAGTCCTTGAAAGCATAGTCTAGAAGCTCGACGTATATGACCGGTTCGACTCCTCTAAGAATTCATAATATTGCGCAGCTTTTCAAGTACGGTGAGCCCGTGTCCAAGATGGTGGAAAACCCGTGCTTTCTTCAAACTTTCTTTTTTGCTCGTCGGTGTTTTCGTTTTCTTTATCCTTTCGTTTTCAGGGAACATTGGCCAGTATAGTTTTGAGATCAGATTTGAATGGAATAGGTTTATGTTAGAAAGATAGTTCAACGAATTCGAATCACATTCATCAGAGAAAAAAACGACAGATTAGACTCTGAGATCTGAACTCTGGAGGGAAGAGTTGATTTGAACTCCGCAGCAAGAGCCACCGAAATATTATGTAACCAATTTCACCTTTCTTTTGCACTGTCATCATGATCATGATTTTTCTATTTCCTGTTTATTTCTGGATTATAAAAGGCCACGAGGCATCCGAAACAGCAGATCAAGAATGCCGTTTCACGCAGGCAAATACATCGCCAAAGCTGACCTTTGACTCCTTTATTGCGTGTTAGTCCGCCATTGCTATCAAAACGTTTTTCTCGTGAGGATTGGTCCTAAATTCCTTCTATTGGCTGGGAAGTTTTTGCAGCAAGCTGTGCGTTTAGAACGCTATATCTCTGGTTAGACACCTGTTGGAAATGACTTACTCTTTCATTGAACTCACAGCACCATGCAAACTCGCAAAACCATAACCATCGTCACATCGCCACCGACTAATACAAGAGCTTTGCCAGGGCTGACGTCGCCAACGACAAAGGCAGCGCCGGTATATCGAGTCGAAGAGCGGAGCCGTACTATTTATGTTGCTTCGGACGTTGATCCATCCCAATGGGATACCCACAGTCTGAATACCATCTTCACCCTGTCTGAGGTTTCTGAAAACACTCTCGGTATCGAGGAGCCCATTCGACGATCTCATTCCTCAGAAACGCAATACATTGTCACAGAAGAAACCGCGGAGCGCAGCGACGAATCGCGCATCGCTTCCCCCAGGATCAGCATGTATCCCCAGCGACGACCTGGAATTAGAAGTGCAGGCGCTGTTACTGATGCACGCCGGCCTTCCTCTATCAAGACAACTTCTAGTCGAAATCGTATTCTTTTCTACCACAAACAGGACCCCCACTATGGATTCACCAACTTCTCTGCCCATCCTGTTATCTACAATGGGAAACGATATCCTACAAGCGAGCATCTTTTCCAATCATTTAAAGTTGGTAAACCTACACTGAATTACTATAATGACTAAATTTCCCTTCTTTTAGTTTCAACAACATCGACCAAACCTCGCTGAACATATCCGAACATGTTCCGAAAGACCTAGTGTTGCTTTCTCTGAAGCTCGTCGCTTTCAGCCAGAGGTTCGACCAGATTGGAAACATGTCAACATTGAGAAGGTCCATCCTTTATTTTATTTTGCCGATCGTCACAGCTTCTGACACGAATCAATAGATGGACGAGACACTGTTCCATAAATTTACACAACATGCCGATTTACAAGCTGAATTGTTAGCCACAGGAGACGCGGAGCTTATCGAGGTATTTTGACTTTTCATTCCATCGTATTGATAGCATTGCTAATTGGATCATCAACAGGACTCCGATAAAGATGCGTTCTGGGGAATAGGAGCAGACAAGAAAGGGCGCAATGAGCTTGGAAAGTGCCTCGAGAGACTGAGAACGAGACTCCGTGGTTCCGGTCTCTAGATGATCGCGATGCTTCCCCTTCTCGTGATTGTGGCATACGTTCATTCTCATCGATAGTAGCCTCATTTTCCTCTGTGGTCTTGTGTCGTCTTCTTGTTCTATGTACAGCTTTTCAACACGTGTTCTTATTAATTCTCCACCCTCTATCTCTGCGATTGCATGATTTGATGATTGATTCTAGCTCGTGTTTTCGTTATGATGCGTCCACTATCATCGTGTTCCAGAAACGCACGTTCAACAGGCGCCATCCTCGAGGATACAGTATGCTCTGCGACGTCAAACATATAACAACTGGTCTATCTATTCATCCCTTACCCTATACCACTGTCATTGGCAATCTACTCAAGATATGGCAACCGCAGCTGTGACTGTACCTACTAACCAGGCTCAAGCTCAAGTACCCCAGTTGTGCGATGTGCGTTTGATGACTTTCTTCGATTCTTCGACCATCCACACTGACGACTGCTACGCAGTATTGTCACCAGAAGCCCAAGTTTTCTAACCATCTTTACTGCTCGAAGACCTGTGCCGGACAAGCTGCTACGCTTTGCAACGTGAGATGGCTGTTCATGCTTTTCATCCATTGGCCTACTAATTTTTACGATCTCTAAGCAATGCCACAAGAAGCCTAAATTCCAGAATTTTGAATACTGTGGCAAGAACTGCGCTGCTTTGGCTAATGCCAACGGTACTGCCGCTAAACCACGCAGCGCGAATGCCGCCGGAGTCGCCCAACCTAAGGGAGCCAAGCAACAGCAACCCGCACCAGCGTTCGATCCGATCCAACTAGCGAGTATGTTATACCTCCTTATTCGCGTTTGAGCTTGATTTAAATGATTTATTGTCTTATCCAGAACTCGTCGCACAGCACATTCCACAAGTTCAAGCTCTGCTCAACCCTCAAACGAATAACAACACAGCGCAAGTTCCTCAACCCGGCATCATGAATCCATCCTACCCAGTATCTCAAGTCCAAACGCAGGTCATACCTCCACACTTGAACGTAAACAACCCATTCCTCGACCCGACGATGCAAGCCCAGCTGCAAATGCAGAACGCGGCTCAGAACCAGAACCAGGGCCCAGCAGCCAATGGTGCAGTGTTCAACTTGGCCCCTTCGATTCCCCTTGCAGGCGCTCAACCACAATTTCATATTATGACTAGCAGTGCCAACAGCACCGGGGATCAACAAGCTTCCGATGATACTGAGTGCCTTATCCCTGGCTGCGGGAAGCCTGTCCACTTTAACGCGAAAGGCATGAAAGCGAGCGATTATTGCTCGATGAGGTGTCGCGAGTAAGTTTGAATGTGATAGTTTCCCATACTGTATCCTGACTGTTTGACTCTCAATTCAGGGAGGCGGTCGTCTCTGGGTTGAGGCCTGCTTGTATCATGTGTTTGACGATGCCACAGGGCGAGACGGATTACTTTTGTTCGAAGGATTGTAGGGAGGTATCGATGAGTAAGTCGTATGAAGTGGAAACGGAGTGATTGAAGTCGTTTTATTGTATGGTATTACATTGTTGCGAGAGGCAGAGCGAATATGACTTCCTTCGTTTTGTTGTATGTGCCATAATGTTATAGCAGAAGGTGGTAAGTATTAAACACAGTACTTTCATAAATAAGGATTGAACGAGAATATAATAACGAATATGTTAAGTCGAAGCTTTTGAATCGTTTCCATAGACTAGAACTGCCATTTGAGGAACAACTTTTGGAAACGATCTATTGCGAATTGTGAGACGCCAAACTTTGAAATATCAATTAACACTCACCTTTGAATGGGAGCCTAGATGAGGCTGATCGGCGGCACTTGTGTTTATTCAAGCCGGGTTCCTCGTTTTTGTAGGCTGTGTTACAGCGCGAGCAGAAAATGAGGCTAACGGTTTATCCAGTCAGGCATAGTTTCAAGGAGGTTTCCTGCACATTTGACGTACGAATCTTGTGGCTCCAGGTCATGTATGTGAAGATGACATGCCAGAGCCTCTACGGTGGGTAAAGTATCCTTGCATCCAGTGCGCGGACAGGTAATTCTTCCGTTAGCCCCGCGAGGTTGCTCTCCTAGAAATCTCTCGGCCTCCTTCATCTGCAAGTACAAGTCGTACATAAATCAGTGACCTTGTGGAATATGATATGTGCTTCCGCCTACTTTATCGCACAATGCATCGTACCGAGATTGACGGAATCGGGGTTGCAACTCTTTCACTGGAAGATCGTTGTTAAGAGACGCCTCTACGTCAAAAGTTTGCAGTTGGACAGCACTACGAGCGCGGTACGTCTTGACTATTTCTTCAGCAGGCGTGCTTAAGCTACTAGAGCTGCTTGCCTCGCTCGCACTTCCGCTTCCCAAAACGACATTGACTTCCTTCTTCGGCAAATTAGCGTCGAGGGTGAAATATGTGCCGAACCGCTTGTATGTGGGATTTTCATCGATGAACGAAGGGCGAGTATGGTATGGCGCAGAGTTTTGTATGGACGGCAAAACGTCTTTGAACTTGCGAGATCGAATGGTGCGCGTTTCCATTGCCAGGAAGTTCAAAATTCGACTGAGGGTGAGTACTGAAACCTAGCCCGAACAATTTTTTTTTGGTTTATATACGTCCAGAGGATGTATGTGTGGCATTGACATCCATAGAGGCCACCCACCAATCGTGGCCAGATGCACATCCGGATCGATAGTCAGCCTGCGCAATTGTGCATTGATTGATGTGCTACCCGGAAACAGGGACCTGCACCTGTCGCATTGTATATTGCACGAGGCAAGTGACCCTCATGCAAAACCTGTGTAACCCAAATATTAAGAGCAGAAGTTGTGGGTAAGAGGAATGGAACGTCGAATTTCGTGCTTCAGTGTTGGTGCCATGGTGGACTAGAAAGGAATCAGACGGCGCGACGCGCGTCGGTAATTGCGTGACACACCCACGTTTAGTGTGACGTGTCGCGTTACTGCCCGAGGTGAGGGCCGTTCCCTTCAATTTCCGCAATTTCCGTGCTTCATCTTTCAACTCGTTCATATTTACGCTGCCGGTCAAGGAACAATCTGGAAACATGCTCCAAAGTACTTCAAGGGTGGGTCTATCTCCTATGAAGACATCTCTCGGCAGAACCTTTCTGGGGGCCCCAAATCTTGTACTGGTACAGCGGCGGAGGACCCTTGGAGAAATAAAACCTGCATCTGAATCTCGTGATGTTAGCACAAAACCAGCATATGAAGGCCATATCCCACTCAACTGGTTTGAAAACGCGTTTCTTGCTGCAGGTTCGGCCTTCATGTCGTTGGCAGATCCTCGCAGAGGAGGTGAGTGCTGCTCTGACTGGTTTAAGCTATCCATTGACACCTTGCCATTTTTAAAGATATGGTTGCAGCTCTGGGAGAAACAACGGCAGGCCCAAGCCTCCCTCGCTTGAGAGACCGCATGCTTGAAAGTCCTGAAGGTCGAAGAATTTTGAAGGAAAGACCACGCGTTAATTCCTCGACAATCGATATGAATGAACTGGCGCACTACCCAGAGGGAAGCTTTGGACGAGCATATGTAACGTGGATAGAGCGCTGCGGTGTAACCCCTGATACTCGGGAGCCCGTACGTCTGTTCCCATCTTTACAAGGCTTTTCCAATTCACATGGCCTAGGTCCACTATATCGACGATCCAGAACTCGCCTATGTTATGCAACGCTACCGCGAATGCCACGACTTCTATCATTGTATCACAAATATGCCCGTCAGCGTTGAATATGAAATTGCGCTGAAGTACTTTGAATTCGCCAACCTTGGTCTGCCTATGACGGCATTATCTGCTCTCTTTGGTCCGTTGCGCCTGACCCCTCAAAAACGCACCCGCCTGTTCTCAGAATATGTACCCTGGGCCTTGAAATGTGGTGGAAGTGCACAGAGTCTGATTACGGTTTATTGGGAAAAAAGGTGGTCAGAGAACGTCGAGGAAATGAAGAAAGAGTTCGGGATCTGGGATGCACCGCCAGCGCGCTGGAGTAAACCTCTGAGCGAAGCAAAAGCCGCCGCCGAAAAACGACGTCAGCAGGCAACAAATCTGTGAAGGACCCTTTGCCCGAGGAATAATGTAAGTCCTCGGTGGGTTCTCTCTGTACAAAGTATGCTTATTTTATCTCCTTACCAGAGAATCACAACATACGTCCCCAGTACTTTGAATTTCGAGATTTTTCGAGAATCAACAACGTCATTTGTAGCTGGCTTTTGTCATTGTGGTGTGTGGTGTAAGTAACGATGAAGCACCCATAATTCAAGCCTTACCCTTATCTGCTGCGGATGAATTTATCGGCGAATTGTCAGAATGGCGATTATTATTAAAAACCTTCGGTGACCAACGGTAACCTTGTGACTAGGCTCCTGGTTCGAAGGGCGCTGGTCGCATTTCCAGCATTCAATAATGCTCTTTTCTGCGCTTTTGTGCGAGAGAAAGCGGTACATTGGTGATTGTGACGGCCTGGCTTTACGGTGTGCCCGTGTCCCGACGAATCGTCGCCTTCCCGCGATACTTACATACGAAGCTTGTATAGGATGCCACCATTACGTTGATGGTTTTTTGTATGCTTCTGTGGTGTACAAAACCAATTCAATTGGATTGCACTATTCATCGGGGTAGATTCGTTTTGAACAGCATCGAGCCCAGATCATGGTCGAATTCAAGTTCCGTATTCCGCCTCGAGCAGGAGGCAATAGATATTTTTTGCCACAGGGTCCATGACCGACGGGAATGTGCAAGTTCTATAGGCTATACTTAACCATCCTGCTCAACAAAGTTCAAGCTGACATACCCAAGTAACAGAGTAATAGTTTCTTTGTCAAGGCCTTCATTTTTATGCGGAACATATGGAGTTGGAATATCGACTTCGACATTTCATTCAAACGGTTATGACCGTTGAAAGTAGGTAAAGGATTTTCAGGTTGCCGGTGACTAGACAATGATTACAGTATCCAGCAGGTCTGATGCTACTTCCGCAAAAGGGACCTAGTATTGAAATATTGACTCCTGATACATGACGTCTTATGTTAATGTGAGCTTCTTTGGACTCCTTTACTTCGACATCATGTTGATAAGGCTACGTATTCACAATGGTCTAGGTGCCATGTATAGCTTTTTATTTATCTGCGAATCCAGGTAACTCTTTATGTCCAAAGGTTGGGCGCAAACCTTCGGTGGAACACACAAAGCAAGTCATACCTGGCCGCGGGTGGTCTTTCTGCCGCTACCATCGCCCCATGGTTCTTAGAGCACTCACCAAATAATCGGATAAGATCGTATGCTCCACCGCTGGTCCCCCAATGTGACGCCAAACTTAATCTCTACCAAATCTCATTTATTATTCTGTCTATAGGGTAAACCAACGCTCGTTATTCCGAGATATATCGTCATCTCCGATCGGAGGGTATGTTTGGTGATACATGACTGTAATGTGCGTAATGATATCTCGGCGCACTTTCTTCCATGATATTTCTGAGTCACTGAGCTTCGTCCCCAGTATAAATAGCCGATCCAGTAAAAGCGACCTAACTCATTCGTTTTCCACATTTATAGCTCACGGACAAGTGAACACTTTTGAAGAAGTTCGACAAACAAGCTGTTTATAGATTTTGAAAACACAATGGCAATGATAAACACATTTCAGGTGAGAATGACTTCAGTCTGCTAATCTCGGTACTTACTCACATATCGACAAACATTTCAGTTCAATGTCAATCTCCAAAACAATCTCTTCTCTATTGTAGAGGCCTCATTATCACCAGTGAAATACTGTTTATTCCAAATTTTAGGCGGTCACCTCATCCTCTGGGTATCAGGTCCAACGTCGCTGCCAGAAAATTCCTCGACTTCCGAGTTTGCAGCGATCGGGGCCCTAGGAGGAACAGGACTCGCGGCGTTCTATCTTCTATTGATACTCTTACGACGGAATAAAATCTCAGAGGATCCATCGAGCTTGGGAACTATTTCGGCAGGGTCCTCCATTATATTAAAAGAGACGGTGTATAGCGCCGTAGCTTCTATTATCGGCGCTTATGTGCGTGGAAGAACCGATCTTCACGACCAATTCATGATAGCGATCGCGGGTGCACTTGGACCGGTCGTGTTTCTGGTTGTCATGTTTGGATCTTTGGGTATATTTATTGCCCTTGCATGGAGTTCTCGGAGGTGTGTACGGTGGTGGGGACGAACGGGCTTTATGTGAATTAATGCGATACTGTGTTGTCGTCGTTTCTGTGATAGAGTTGGTGCTGTAACGGACTTTTGATTATCCAATATGTCGTATATTGTACTAGTATAGTCGTCGTTTAATCTGTTTGAAATTATGCATCTGGTATTATAGCTCATTTAATGTAGAAATTCGCAGCCATTTGTTACCGAGTATACTATATCTTGTTAAATAATGTGCAGAAACAATTAATGCAATTAACGAGTATAGGTAATGTTAAAATAAACGGGGGCGGGTAATATTCGTGGCAAACGAGCAAATTTTTTACATAAGTAACTAACGGGGACCGATTACCAGCGTAGCGAGTAAAATCCAACAAGTAATCATTACTTGATAGAGCTTAAATAGCCGTACAGGGATGTAACATAAGGAGTGAAGAATAGCACGTATAATGATTCGGGACAACGCAAGAAATTATGAGTGTCTGACAGAGTTTAATATTGGATACATGCCCTACTATTACGCTGTGAGGAGATAGGGCCGCAATCAAACATGAAAAAGGCATTATTGAGTGAAGGTTATCGAAACTAATTCCTGAAAATAAGATTGTGTGTGCTGTCGTAGCATCAAATCGAATCTGAAACTCGATGTAGGCATGGTGTGTCCTTTTTGCCTTGTTTAACGCAATTATTTAGTTTTGGAGTACATACACAGAACTTAAATACATACCGGATATTTCCGTGATCAGGAACTCGAATAAGTACGTACGTACGTTAATGAACCGGTGTTGGAATGAAGCGGCTTCCCGCGAATCTACTACTTAGGCGCTTAGATTTACCTAGACTAAGTCCTCCGAAGCCCGTGATGGGAAATTTTGATGGAGGTGGCGTTGGAGAATCTCCAAAAGGTATCATGTGCTTGTGGGGTATCATATATCAGCATGGACATAAGTATGTCCTTCCATGCCGATATTGGCCAGAAGGAGGGCGCGAAGTGACATGTAAAGCCAACGTAATGCAGTTTTAATACCTCGGATAGAATCATCGACCTCATGTACAGGGCTTCACCACAATTTCATGCGAGGATTTACGCAGCATACAGGCATATATATAGATATATTGTCAATTAACCCGTTATTTTTTCCCATAATCATTTTGTAATGCCAATTACATTAAAACCATATGAGGGCAATACTACAGGAAAAAATAGTGATAGAGACGGAAAAACGTAACCACTACTATATGAAGCTCAAACACCACTTTATCGCATTATAATGCAGATGAGGGTATTATCAGACGTTGCGTGCACTCAATTGCTACGCGTCGCGCGATGGCCGAAAGTAACGTGATGCAATATCTGCTTGTTTTTAGAGCTTATGCTAAACATCCGGCTAGGTCGGAGTAGTTTGCATCATATATTGAAAACGTCGTGGGTCGCTCCAATGTGGCGAAGACTGTTGCCGCCAAATTTCAGCAAAACTTCCATCGCGCTTTATACCAAACGAAGATGGATATCCACAATTCAAATAGACCACTCAATACGCGATTTTACCTCGGAACTGGCTAAAGTTCAACCAGTTTTCCAAGTTCCTGCGTCTTCGATCCGGGTTCTGAGAGAACCAGCGCAGTTTTATAGTTTGTTATTGGTATGTGTCCCGGATATTCTACTCGAAGCCTGACAAACAGTTCATAGGATATGATTAATAGTGCCGAACGAAGAATATTTCTCTCTTCGTTATACATTGGTTCAGATGAGAGCGAATTGGTGCGTTCTATATTTACGATAACGAGGGCATTTTGTCATTATATTTTCCAGATAAATGCTTTGTCGCGTCGGCTACGGGAAAAGCCAGACCTCAAGCTCGATTTACTGTTGGACTTGAATCGATCGACGCGTCCTGGACGCGATTCGACTGCAAAACTTTTACTTCCTCTATTACTGGAACACCCGTCACGCGTCAATGTTTCTATGTTCCGAAGTCCAAGCCTCCGTGGCATCCTTGCGAAAATAATTCCTCCAAGATTCAATGAAGGGTGGGGGACGTGGCATGCGAAGATTTATGGGGCAGACGACGACGTTATGATAAGCGGGTGAGCCTTCATTTCTATATTTTCGAGGAAACGAGACCTTACAGCGGCTTAAAAGTGCAAACTTGAACAAATCATATTTTACGGACCGTCAAGATCGCTACATCCACTTCTCGAAGCAAACGACCGTCGCGCAGTACTGTTATGACTTCATGCAAACAGTCACGAATTTTTCTTACAAATTGCTACCAGGGCTTGCTCAGCCGCCGAATACCCATAGTTATTCCAAAGAAGGATATGCACTTCATTGGCCTAATACAAATACCCATCCGCACCATTTCAACAGAATGGCGGAGTCCGCTTTCTCTTCATTCCAAAAACGCCATATAGAGCAATCAACACAAGTCACAGCCAATTCTTCCGCTGTCCTTGTCGCCCCCATCATTCAAGGAGGTCAATTCAATATCAGAGAAGAAGAATCCCTTTTCAAGCTCTTGTTTCGCCACCTCAGTGGACGACCCTTGATGGACCTGACAAGTGGATATTTCAGTCTATACACTCCATATCAAGACCTTGTCCTGAAGGCCCTCAATCTCCGGTGTCAGATCGTCGTGGCTAGTCCTAAGGTATGCATCATCGACATTTACATCTCTTCCTTAATGAGGAATGATTATGCAGGCGAACGGTTTCTATGGCTCGAAAGGCATTTCAGGAAGAATTCCCGAAGGTTACACCCTTTACGAGAAACGTTTCATGAATGCTGTGGCACAGGCTGGCAGACTCTCTTCGGAAGGCATCTCTTTGACTGAATGGGAAAAACCAGGATGGACATATCATGCGAAAGGTGTGTATTTGTATATTTAGCCGTTTAGACTTCGATCTGATATGTTCAGGCGTGTGGGTTTCTCCAAATTCGTCGAGCCCTCCAGTCCTGACCCTTTTCGGTTCGACGAACTTGAATTCGCGGTCTGCACATATCGATACCGAACTCTCGTTCCTTATGGTTATTCCCTCGGAACCTCCTGCTGACAATTCTGATGGCGACCCTGTAAAGGAGTCGGGCTCCAACTTGGAATTGCTTGCCCTCCGCCAGGATCTGGCAAGCGAAATCTCCAATATCAGATCAAATACGTCAGAATGGAAGGGCAAAGATCGGCATGTACGATGGACCACAAAACTCATCGTTCGTCTGGTCAAAGGAATGCTCTAATCTGTATTGCTGGCTTTACTTCGGACCATTGTTTTCTGTGGATCATTGAACATGCTTTTTTTACAGCCAACCTTGGCTCACTCGTGTGGTTCTCTGTACCTGCAGTGAACGAAGCACAAATATCACAGCGAAGAAGAGCAGCCCACCAACTTTTCTGGAGTAGCGGACTTCTACTGCGCAATCCCGACAAAAATATAACTGTTCTTAAGTGTGTCTTAAACGCAAACACCGTATTTATTTATACTTTTATATAGGCATCAACTGGACAGTATCTTTACAAGTGAATTTCACCACGAGAGAAGAAGTGTTTGTCTTCCAATAGCGAATCTCGAGAAATGCCACGTTTCTTTCTCGCTGGCGGATGTCTTACGTCTAAGCTCCGGAGACGCCTCTTTTGGGGAAAATTTTCCAAATTGCTAATGGTTTCAAGAACACCGCGCCATTTTGAACATATAGCGCATTACGACAAGGTCCTCCCCCGTCTGCCTTGTACACTTTCTTTTTAGAGGAATACTTCACATTGACATTAGGCACTGCCAATGGGCTTATTTTTGGATATCTTTCTGGGGACATTCGATAAGGACCGATAAAAGCCGTTGACTGTTCTTCTCTTTCTTTTGTGCGGCAAATATAAATACGAAGCTTTCTAGATCATACTGATAAGCCACTTGACGTTCAACGTTCAACGTTCAACGTTCAACCTCCAATCGCTTCTCACCATTACAATGACTGTCGATTCACGATATACCAGCGACCAATTACGTCGGGAAATGTTGCAAAGCTTGCAGGATATTGACCGCGACCGTCCGGCTGTACGAAGCCTAATGAAAATTCCTGATGGAATAACGGAGGAATGGAGGGTTTTCTTTGAAAAAGTTATAACTTTCAAGGAAATGGAGTCCATCAACCACCCCCATTCGCTACTTTCCCTCAAACAACGCAGCGAGCGCATGGAGGGTGGTGCTGTATCTGAATTCGCTATGCTAAAGTCTGCACAGAAGGTCAAGGAGAAGGTGGGAGTTTCTTATCTCTATCTGCATTTGAATGGTTTCTAGACTCAAGTTATCCTTTTCTGGTGCCAGGGAAACGAAGAATTCGTCAAAGGCAACTTTCAAAATGCCGAAATCGCTTACAGGGGTGCAATTCAGTTCTTCCCAACGCCCGATGCCATGAACAATTTGGCTGCATGTTATTTGAAGTTGAACGAGTGCGTTCTATATTGCTCCGAGAACGTTTCCTTTCGTTAAATCTCGAGCTCTGTCTCTTTATGATCTCAGATACAAAAAAGCAGCGGAATATGCCACTATGGCACTGGAAACTGGGCTGCTTACCTCTACACTTGGCATAACAAAAGCTCATATCAGGCGTGCTGCGGCTTTAAAAGGATTGGCAGCGTTTGAAGATGCGCTGAAAGGTCAAATCCGACTTTATCGTTCTATCCATATCCAACTCATCGTATGGGATTCGAGCAGATCTCTATTTATCCAAAGCCTCTAATATTCCTGAGTATAACCAATCCCTTGACGAAAATATCCGGGAGATTCTCGATTTGGTCGGTACAATAAACACCGAAGACAAATTGGTACAATATCTCAATGATTTGCCAAAGCCTCCCCCTCCATTACCTATTTCCGATGTAACCAGGTTTCAAAGGCGTGCGTTGGAGATCCAAATAATGGAACCGCGTGAAATTAGGCGTATGGCAACCAGTGATGCACCACCTATCTTCTGACCCAGTTTGAGATCCGAACAAGTATTCAGCAAGCCCAAGCTATTCGAAGTGGAAATCGAGAGGATGGTCAAATTCATGTTTACTCCCATGCGGCCGTTCGGTGAACTGCTTTTCGAAAAAATTCTCCACTTTACGACATGTAGTATTCAATGTTCAATTTTTGTATCAACATCCACCTATGTACTAACTCCATTGACTCATCTTTACGGTTTTCATATAATCGCTCAAACCAAACCCGACTTGAATCTTCTTGTACCTGCAATAATGGCTGGAGCAGTAAGAAGGATGGTGGTAATTCGAACCATAATTATTTTTGGATGAATTTGTATGTGTGACTGAGAGAAGTCGCGTACAACGCTAGATTTGTGAATGAAAGGGAGAATGCACAAGTCCGCCTTCATACAATGTCAGCCCTACTACGACCGTGAGAACACCCAGGAAGCGCCGATAAGTAGACGTATGACCGATGAGACTGATATTCCCAAGCGCCAACAATTAAGTTTGGCCGGTGTGTCCAAAGCTGATCAAACTCCTCAGTTTTCTAATACTAAATTTCGTCAAGTCGTACAAAAAAATAAATCTGGAATCGTATCATGAAACACTCCGAGATTGCCAGAAATTCACGGGCGCTACTGTGGGTCACTGCAAAACGACCTTTGACAAGTTTTATCTAGAGTTCTCCGAAGCACTGTATTTTAATATTATTTGTCGCAGCTAAAACCCCCATATTTCCATCACCATAGATGGAGAAGACATTGGGAGCTACCAGCAAGACTATCCCGAGTTGGATTTCTGGGGTGTGTTATGAAAGGAGGCTCTTCCAAGCCGCAGATTTATTTGGAGTTTTTAGGACATCACATGTGCTGAGTAACATATAGATTAGATTAAATTACTCCAGCATCTAGGTATCACAAAGAGCACGAAACAGAGGTACAGATATCATACTGAAATACACGTCTAGATTGACCTTCCCTATCCTTGCAGTGCAGTGCACGATGATCCCCTTTCAACATTACTATCCCTGCTGTAGTCGCCGGATTCCCAAAATTCTAGGCTTAGAGAAGAAGGTAGACTATCGGATAGCATCTCATCGGCGTTTCTTTCCATTGATATGATTGCTAACCGGGCCACCATGACAGTCGGTGCAAGTCCCTGTGAGGACATCAATTTATAAGTATGACATCCACAATCTTCAAATTTATACACGTACGGCCATGATAACCGATAGGGATACGAGATAGTTGTTAATTATGAGTATTTTTATGGTAGATGGTTCCACTTCCCCTGTAACCAGAAAGGAACAGACCATCGACATGAAAGCAACAATCGTATAAGCGGCAGATGATTGTGTGAGAATGTCGACTATATGCCTGTATCTCTGTCGACAAGGCTTGTTGCACGTAGTATTTGCGTAAATGTGGTGGCATAATGCAAAAGTTGACGCTATGCTAGTTGCTGCTACTGAGGCGTATAAGGCTCCAGATATTTTATCTCCCTGTTGAACCCGCTGTATCGTCTCAAAACTTGGTTTGAAGTAGGTTAGAGCATTGAATGCCACGTTGATTATTGCTAGAGCTAGCATGATGCAATCGTAAAATATACCCTAGAAATAAGGTGGACTGTGGAACTTACCAAACTCTATCGTACCTAATGTCGCGGGCAGCGCAAATCGGAGGTAGGATTGACCACAAATAGGGAAACATCTCCATATCTGTGGAAAAATTTATAGCTAACGAGATGGAAATAGAAATACACTACACACCATGAGTCCATCTGCAAGAAGGAACCCTACTGACTGGAGAAGTATCGACATCAGAGATAATGTCGGTGACGTAGAAACCCCTTGAGCAGATTGTATGAAGATAGACAGTCTGGAATCTCCTTTGATACCAAACGTGTTGGCTATAAAATACCAGCCGAGAAGAACCTGGGCCATGATTGTGCCATACAATATTGTCAAAGTACCCATCACAAGGCGCTTCTTCGATGACGTGGCGCAGTGGAAAGAGGCTATGAATTTCAAGAGATTCTGGTCATACACATTTTTAAATGAGGTCATTTTACGGAAAACGTACAATAAATGTAGATAGTTGCTGCATAGACTCCAGTATATAGCCCTGCATAGCAGAGATTAATGGGATCTCCATGACTGCTCATTTGTGACGTGGGAACATACCCATCAGAAATTGAAGCATTAATGCCGCGTTCATGTAGGCGCCTATCATTGACTCTTGGAGAGTGACGGAGAAATCACTCGGAGAAGTCATCCTACTACAAGGTAGCCTGGAGGAAGATGTTAACAGTTTAACGACTACACTTATTGGACCTTATATGTAGACTATAAATGTACGGTTTTTCTCACTGTGGGTGTTGTGTCGAGAAAGTAATGATACGGTAAATAGGAGCTGATTGCGTGTGATTTGTGTTCATAGACCGATGGATAGACTCACCGATGGTCCTTAGACAACCTGATCGGATATCATTGTTAATATCATTCATAATAAAAATGTATGATAGTCACTGAATTAAAAAAAATTTAAAAGAGAAATACGAGCACTGATACATGCATATCTTCTGGTAACGCTTAGGTCTGACTTTGGGGATTTCATTGCCGTCATCAATTAAATTGGCTGCTAAGATATTCACCCAAGGATAGCAACATATGGCGTGATGCATATAATTACTACCCAGCCCCCACGGTAGCTTGGAGAGCCTCTAGAAATACCTAGTACGATAATAAACATAGTTGAGGTGGTTGTCTCGACAGGCTTCTTAGTCCTTAAAAACACATTGACATGCATTTATCAAAAACCTGGCATATCTTTCCGCAGTTTCCTGCCAGGAACTTTTAGGATCATATGATATAAAAATTTGGGAGATGTCTCCTCCTTGGAGTTGACCCAGCTCCACTTTCAAGGTGCGACGTGTCTATTAAAAGGTACCTGTCCGATCAGAGGATCTTGTTGCGAGACTGATTCTTGGGACGTACTAATCCTATCATAAGATACAGGTCCCAATTATTGATACACCTGTGGATACTTGTGTTCCACTCAACAGCGGGTGCCGAGCATGCCGACTGGGCGCTCAGGTTGATATTGAATATTGGATATTGAACCCTCAGCCAAACACAGTCAAATATTCAAGTTCATCAGGAGTCGCCGGAGCTCGCCGACTCGGTTTAAAACTTCATAGACCTTCGACAAACATCAATGATCACTTCCATTTTCCACCTTCCACCCGGAGATACACCCACTCTTCAATGCGCTATTATAGATTTCGTCATGTTACTGTCAATTTTTCTGGTTTCTGTTGGAACTGAAAAGAATGACTCGATAACTAATGCAGATTTCGAAGGTACAAGGAATACAAAATACAAACGACATCCGATTGAATTTACCACCAAAGATAGCAACACCCAATTGGGAATAAAGCGCGACGAACGCGAATCAAGTAAACTGTAAGAAGATGAAAGGATTCACGTTAGCGTTTCCAACACCATCACTGCCTCTGGTCGTCTGTCCGTCCGTTTGTCCTGGATACCGCCAACCTCAACTCAACCCAGAAGCCAGCTTCACATAACACCCTCCCTTCAGCTTCATCTACCCTCGCATGAACCCCTACTCCCACTCTAACTCACCCTCTAACAACTCGTGATTTAATCCTGCAGTGCCGAAGACAAGCCGAAGACCCAGACCGTTTGCCCGGCTCGTGCGTGTGAATACCCGAGCCTTCAGCGAAACACAGACAAACGTTATGTCTAACCAGAATCAACGTTTAACTTGCGTTTAACGAATCAAACGTTCAAACGTAACTCCTTAATTAACTGACAAGCGCCCACTTCGATCTTCGATTTTCTATTTCCCATTCACTGATAAGTCAACGCACTCCCTATCTTGCTGTTATGTACCTCTTTATGTCGCAGTGTATGTGGTTTGTCGGAAAAGAATGACTCGATTATCTGGGCATTATCTGGGCAATAGATGTACAGACACACGCACGCATTGACTCGAGTCGGAATATTTCGATATTTTTGGCCTCGCGTGTCGGGAACAGGAACACGATAGGATGAGATGAGACGGATATTTTGCACAAATATAGATACGAAGGTACGGATACGAAAATAGATAATACATATGGTATCCAATTCAAACGACCATCGAAGCTAGAGTTAAAGAACCAGGGATACAACCGTACAACGAGTACGGGCACTATTCAAGCTCAAGTAGAAAGGGGGGGAAACAAGTCATCACGCAAACGCCATTCGGTGCAACTTTAAACGTCCTTCTTTCCGACTTGCTCACTTATCCAATTCAACCTAACTTCAACTCCCTTACCCTCCAACAAACCCCAACCCTTGGTCTTGCAGGCCTCAGCGCTTGGGATACTTCAGGAAGTGCTGTAGGAGAACTTGATGGAGACTGTAGGGTACGCACCCAGCGTACACCTGGAAATCGCACAAACGCACTGTTTCAACGCGCACCCCAAGTGCGCATTCCCACGCACTTGATGCGTCTTCTATATTCAGCGAAGTTGGTCAATTTCAAGTCAATTTTCCTCATCGTTCCTTTTCTTTATCGTCGTACCACATCCCCTTCATTTTATTGATATTTTCGAACATAGGACCATTTTTCAGTGTTTATTTCGTCTTTTCTTATCACCCCACATTATTTTTCAAATTTCCTTTTAGTCTAGATTTCACTTGCATGCGAGGCACCCTTAAGGGTTCTCTGTCGCTTGTTTAATTTCTCTTGGAAAAGTTCTTTTCGCCTAGATTAAACTTCCCCATTTGATTTGATTCCATATCTTGCCTCCTGAGTATCGCTACAGTAGAATTACATATATAAACGTAGTCCTACTGGTTTTGTACTCCCCAGCAGAAGAATGTACCTGTCTCACACTCATTATTGATCTATGCAACGTCCCACAACCATCCTTACCGTTTACTACCCATATCACTTAGAGGTTTAGAACCCCGAGACGATTCCGCCTCGTCTCACCTCTTCCACCGAATTCACAACGATCACCATCGTTTCAAGACAAAGGAGGGAAAAGCGCCTCAGGCAACTCCGCACTCAACCGTGCAGCATCTCAAGAAAGCGCCACCTTTGCAATTATTATTGTATCCTTCCCTGTATTTTTTACCGCATGCAAACACACCAGCCACAGCCCCAGTAGTGGCTGCATAAACCCCAGTGATATACCCTTATAACTCTCATCCCACTACCTAGTCCGACATTCTTTGCCGCGTCATCAGGATCAGTCCAAACATCAGCTTTACGATGTGGAAGGTGCCTTTATTCCTGAAGAATGTAATCCACTCCATGACTTGTGTGTTGCTTTCAGTTATACGGCTTTAAAAGCCCTTTTAATTGCGGTACTAATTTGTAATAGTGCACGCCACTACGATAGTACATAGGTGTACATGTGATGTTCTGTGTTGGTTCTAGGGATAACTTGGGAGAAATAGAAAAGAGGATAGGAAATAAAGAGAAAGGTACGAATACCCAAAGCTGGCAGATATGGTCTCGTAGTTGCTGGAGAATCGGCTGCAAGTCAAGCTTCTGTTATCGATGCTGTTTGGGCTTTTCTAGAGTGTCCGATGGTTACATTGTAGTGTTGGGTGTATGGTATCTCGTGTACTATCAGTTCTTGCGCAGGAAGTGCCGACCACCTCCTATCCTCCACGTTCCTGATAGGTTGATATTATATGGTGTGTTATGACATGGATATGGAATTGTCGTTGGTGACTGCGACCGTGTGTGAGTTCGTCGTGTTGAACGAGTCCAAATTTGTGTTGTTGACAACGTGCGTCGGAGTTTGGTGTACGTTGTATGTAGTAGTAGTGTTGAATGTTACTACATAGAACTGAGTGTGAATGTTGCTGGCTGGGGTAGGTCCTGATTCGTCTCGGCGACTAGTACGTCGAAATTCTCTGTGTGACAGAAACGAGAAGAGTGTTCGCAGATGGGTGCAAATGTATGTCATGAATGAGCATAGCATGGATCCCATTGTATACAGAGCGAAAGAAGTCGATTATGGATTTGGGGTGCCTCCTCACCAACGAGGCCAATCTTGAGTTGGTAAATGACGTGCGCTAAAGTCCAACAAAGAAAGAATGTCGAGGATGTGAAATGACGTCGAGAGCTTTGTATGAGAACAGCGTTCGCTGTATGGCCACGTAGTAGTATGCTAACGGGCGACCACACTGGCGTACTGCAGTGTGGCCGCCCCTGTACTTATAGTGTAGTTAAAGCGAGGGGGAAAGTTTCTAGTAGAACTCGTAATGACGCCTGCTTTTAAAGGTTCTACGATATACAAATACGTTTGATCACCGAATACAGCCATGTATGCTGTGACCCAGTTACGATGAATATATGTAAGCGGCGCAGTCGTACAGCATGACTTTTATGATTGTTGCTTAATTGGAATGTATAGCCTTATCGATGCAGTGTAATGTCGAATAATACCCACCAATACAATCAAAGAAATATAATAAATGCCGGTAGAGTTATAAGTTAGCGCTCGGCCTTGCGTTATCGTGCAGCTCTTACTTCCACGAATAAAATCTCCTCATAGAGTCACGCAGCTGAGTCTAGTCTGGGCCATTAATATTGACCAGTGCACGCATGTCTGATAGAATGGCCATACAATCCATGTATGTTGTGACGCAATTACGATGAATATATGTAAGCGGCGCAGTCGTACAGTATGACTGTTATGATCGGTGCTTAATTAATTGGAATGCATAGCCTATCGATGCAGTTCAATGTTCAATATCACCCACCAATACGATTAATAAATGCCGGTAAAGTGACAAGTTAGCGTCCGGCCCTACGTTATCGTGCATTGCTTACTTCCACAAAGAAAATCTCCTCGCAGAGTCACACAGCCGAGCCTAGGCTGGGACATCAATATCGACTACGCATGTCTGATAGAGTGGCCGTGCAATTACTAGTTGGAGAGCATGTCCACTTGGATTAGGGCTGTGTTAAAAAACCAGAAGTTAATAACATGTTATCAACACAGGTTTCTCACCTCACGCAAGCCCTAGCCGAGCCTCATGTTAATGACCGGCGGGCAAAAAATCATTCTAATACAGCACCAACTCGGCTGTGTCAGACCAATAAGTACCATAAACATGCTCTGTTATTCCAGAGAAGATTCTCTAAAACGAACTTCACCCGGCTTCAACTTGATGATCAGAGCTCGGCGCTCAGCTTTCAGTGTAAGTACGCCAAGCTATAAATGGATCGAAATACAAAAATATTATTCACACATAATGCAGTGTTCATTCCCCCAAAGACGGAAATCAGTACTCGTTTCCTCCTTGATCGCTTTAACGTACGATTTTCTTTTTCATTTTTCGTCTGCCTGCCTGAAAATCCTGAATAGTGATATATCCAAATTCGGAATCGAATGATTTGGTAAGCGAGAGCAAATCTATGGAACACGTGTTTGGCTATGATCTAATCTAATCAGCGAGCAGCCAACTTGGCGGCTGCAACGGAGACATGCAATACACAATACAAAAAAACAAACCTACGGAATACAAGCTAAAAGCATCAAACTTAAAAATCACACTCAAAGCCATCAGGCGTGGCCTCGTCAACGTTCAGACTTTCAAACCCCTGGCAATGCCGGGATGCCTTCCCGGCCCGTAAACAGCCGAGCCAAACACTGACAAATGTTCAACTTGTTCGTCAGTGCAACGACTAGTTCCATCCCATCCTCCCCATCGTGCTACTATACACTTCTCCATCTCGCTCTTTCTATTCTAGTGGACAAGAATCATCCAACGACAGAAGAATAGCTAGGCCTCGGGACACACGCAGCACGCACGCACGCACGCACGACTCGAGTCGGAATATTTCGACGAGCCAGGCTTCCCAGGGTCCAGAAACGGAAACATGAGTCGTGCGATGCGATGATGGATGTGACATAGAGAGATGTATACGATACGAAGATGCTGAGATAGAGATACGAAGACATACGCGGATACAGATACAGAAATACAAACACGGCACGATTCAAACCACACTCAAAGCAATCAACGCCTTAAGGGATACACCAGAACACGATTCAACATCATGCCACCTGCTCTAACACCCTGATTCCCTTTGAGTTCCCGCCGCGTTGATCAAGCGGTTCGATCTACTCTCACAAGAAGCTATTTGAGGTGCTGAAGGAGGAGGATGTGAAGTCGAAGCAATCGAAGACGAAGATGAAGCTTTGAAAACGAATGTGAAGTCGAAGTCGAAGTAGAAGCAGTGGAAGCTTGATGTGTTCTTTGCATTTGTTTCCGGCAGTGGCCACATCTCGTATCCCTCCATACCCATTGCGCTCATACCACTACCATTGCCCACTCCGACATTCCGAGCTTCCTCATCAGGATCAGGATACCCATAACCCCCATAAATTAACTTCTCCCTCCTCGTCCTCAATTTCCGCTGAAGCTTTCTTTTCCTTTCGAGTTTGGCTTGCCATTCCATTTTCCTTCGCGAACCCCAGCGGACTGGCACTCCCCATCATAGCACTCGTAGCGCTCGCAAACTCCGGAACGACGCTATACTCCAGTCCATTTCCCAGTCCTATACCGCCCACTCCGCAACATCAGGTCTCTTCTCCGTCCATAGTGGGCAACGTCACTTGCATATACCCACGCTCTCTCACTCACCCTCTATTGATGTCCTTCTTTGCATTCGTTTCCAGCAGTGGCCGTATCTCGTATCCCTCCATGCCCATAGCGCTCATATACCACTACCATTACCCACTCCGACGTACCGAGCTTCCTCATTAGGATCAGGATCAGGATACCCATACCTCCCATAGATTAACTTCTCCCTCAACCCCGCAATTTCCACCGAAGATTTTCCTTTCGACTTTGGCTTTGCTTTTCATTTTCCTTTGCGACCCCCGGCGGACTGGCACTCCCCATCGTAGCGTTCGCATACTTCGGAACGACACTATACTCCAGTCCATTTCCCAGTCCTACACCGCTCGCTCCTCGGATCGTACCATACTCCGATGGGGCGTTTCCTCCTCCTCCGCCAGCAAACTCCCCTTCTTCCCTCCCTCGTCGACAAAGTGCCGCCGTGCAAGCCCATTGCGTACGCTCTGGCACCGCGGATTCTCAGGGTGCCGGTTGTACGTGTCCGTGGAGTGTTCTTGGCTATGTACATGGTGGGCAGGAGCGCGTCGAGTGCGAGGGGGTGCACGTCGTATGGTGTTTAGGCATTGGGAATGGTGGACGAGGGGGGAGGGGGATGAGGTGGTGAGATACTTTTTGTCGGCGTTGTTGATCGAGTCCATATAGGGGATGGCGAGGATATTTGCAGTGCGCTAAAGCAGGAGAAGCACAAGGATCAAAGCGATGCTGTTCGTTAGTCCGCTTGACATGGAGAAGCGCATGTTGTACTGTGTGAATTTTGACGTGCGTTAAGTGAGCGTCAGCGGTTGATCCGGCGACCTCTGTCAGATGAAGCGAAGGCAGAACAAGAATGAGAACCAAAACCAAAATGACAGCAAGTGCAGGCGAGGATTTTAAATACTGGACTTGCGACATTCCTTCCCTTCCCTCTACAGTCCTTCTCTTTTTACATCTTACTCTTCAATTCTCTGAGTACGACTTCGACGGCCTCGAGCTACTTTAGTATCTATCTCCGTCTTGCACTGAGAGCGTGTGCGAGTGAGCTCGTTTTGGTATTGATCTGTAACACAAGTATGAGTACAAGTGGCCCAACTCTGAGCAGGCGAAACGAAAGAGGACAATCGATAAATTTAAAGGATGAATGAGAAGGAAAGGACCGCGAATACATACATTATCATACATATATGCCGTCTGTGCTTTTCTTGTTCTGTGCCGTTTACTCGTGCTGCACTCGTTCTGAAACTATTGCCATTCATTCACCTTATCACCATTGTCCTTTCCCTATCTTTCCACTCTTCCGTGTCTGTCCATCCTGCCTCCTATTGCCTCCTACCCCGCTCTATTCCACACCACACCACACCACACCACCTGGATGATCGTTGAGGTAAACAGATTTATTTACTCTTAAGCTAAAGTTACAAACACCGTTTCCGAATTCAAATTTCAGACAGGTGGCCTCATCGTCATTTCACCGAGGAGGGAATTGCTTTTTAACAGTGTGTGGAGATAGGTACATACATGTCCATATAGTGTTCTGGGGATAGCTTGGGAGAACTAGATAGAAAATAAAAGGAAAGAGAAAAAAAAACGATACGAAACGGCCCGGAGAGGAAATAAAGAGTCAGGCTTCTGTGCTTGATGTTGTTTGGGGTTTTCTATTGGTTGTCATGTGTGGTGTGTTATGAGGGATAGAGTATCTGGTGGTTACATCAGCGGTGTAACGTATGAAAGCAATGTGTGTTGGAGTCTGGTGAACGCTGTGTGTGTGGTGTTGGGCGTATGGTCGGGGGTACATGTAAATGCTATGTGCGATGTGCGCATTACGCATACATAGCATCCCACGATCGCAAAGTATTTCGTGTACTATCAGTTCTCGGGCAGCAGGAGGCAATCTCCCCATGTCCTCTACGTTCTTGATGTTCTGTGATGTATTATCACATAGATATAGAATTGTCGTTGGTGACTCCGACTGTGTGTGAATTTGTCGTGTTGAACGAGTGCAAATTGGTGTTGTTATTGTTGTTATTGTTGTTGTTGTTGTTGTTGTTGTTGACAACGTGCGTCGGTGTTTGATATACGTGTGTAGTGTTGGATGTATGGTCATTGAACGAGTCTGTGACGTTGATTTGGAGATGGGTGTGGACATGGAAATTAATGATGGTGGGCCCTGGAAGTTTATCTGGCCGGGGGGTGTCTCCAAAATTTGCATGGGGGATAAACGGAAAGATTGATCGAAACCAAGATCTAAGGTAGGTCATGAAAGGCATCATTAATAGATATTTCCTCTGTAACGGAGTAAAAAGGTGGATTGTTTTTTTTGCTGCGTCACACGCGAGCCCGGCCACACCAAAACATATCGATTGAAGCAGAACAACACCACAAGGGGCCATCCAATCGCTGATGTGTGAACCTATTAAGAGATTAAATAATGAAATTTATGACGCAAGTAAGGCTGGTTTTGGGAATGTTTCGCACTAAAGCTGAAATAAGGGTCTGAATATCAGCAAGAAATCCTGGAAAAATAGGGTTAGGCATAGAGGCTCATACCGTGCTTAAGCGTAGACGGTTTCATCACTTCAAGCCTGAGTATACACACGAGTATAGTTCGTCCTTGTACAAGATCCTGTCTGACGAAATGACTAGAAATACAGACATGAGACAAAAAAAACGAAGGTAGACGATAAAAGGTGGTGTTGAGCTTTGTGTGTAGTAGCCTGTCGACGAGCGACTACCCTTGCGTGCTTCAGTGTGGCCGCCCAGTAGTTCTAGTGATGGGGAAAGCTGCTGGTAGGACTTGTATTTATGCATGAAACCTCCCTTTTACAAAGATACAGCTGCGCACCAAACACAGCCAAATATGTCGTGAGAGCCAATTACATTGAATATCTATAAGCGGTACAGTCATACGGTAGGGTTGGTTTAATAGGTGCTTGATTGGAATGCATATCGATGCACCGCAATGTTTATTAATATGATCGGGACAATATAACAAATGCCGGTGCTTGGTTAGCGCTCAGTTTACAGCGCTGGCGCTCGGCCTTACGTTATTGTACAGCGCCTACTTCCACGAATAAGCTTTTCTCCTCTCAGAGGCACATAGCGGGGCCTAGGATGAGCCAATCTATCCTATTTTCCAAGTTAATAGGACTCTCTTTGCAGGGTAACACAACCAAGCTGCCTCTGAACCAATCAATCAGATTTCTCAAGTAGGACTCTACGTGTGTACTAAGGCCGACTCGCTACAGATTGAATGCGATGAGACGCATACCCGTGCTCGGTAGATATGGATGAAAAGAAGGAAGGAAGGAAGAAGAAAGAACTGGGAAGGGTGGAGCTCAGCGAAGAAGGGATCAGGAAGACTGTTCAACAAAACACAGCAATGTCGTCAGAGTTAACTACGGCGAGTACATGTAAGCGAATCAGTACAGCACGACTAAATATTAATAAGTGTTTACTTGGCATGAATATCAATGCAGTGAATAACAATCAATGCGGGTGATTAGCGCTCAAGGATCGGCTGTCTCGCAGCATGGTTACCATACGGCGCCTACTACTACAAGTAAACTCTCCTCACGCAGCCGAGCATCTGAACAGACTTCGCCCAGCTTGATGATCAGATTTCAGCCTATTTAACCCTACTGACAACATTACATGGCACCTACTAAAAATAATTTCTGATTAGATTAGATCACTTACTGAACGTCAGCGCGTATAGCTATTGTGCGTTACTTTCCGATGCATTTATGCGGGTTTCCTGACTCAACTTCCCTAGTTAGACTGGACTCCTCCATGTGAGACGAACCTGAAACCAAGTTCAGTATCCAAACCTCAACGCGACTCGACTCGAATAGATCATGGAACTCGGATGGCTATGAGGAACTCAAGATGTGGAATGCGGGCGAGCGACACTATATGATATGATATGATATCACACCGTGACTGTAGGAGAGGAGGAAGAGTCGAAGGTGCGGAGGCTATGTGACGTGGATGGATGGGTGTGTGCAAGAAGATAAGATACTGGCCGAGCATGGGCATAAGCACGAAGGACCGAGAAGCTTGAAAGTATTGACTCGGTGATTAATTGATCGTTAACTAAATAAAATGCGATACTGATAGCGGATAAATCCGGGAATGGTAACGCAAAGGATGAAGGACGAAGACGGGAGGAAGAAACCGAGAGAAACGACAGGCTCGTCTTCCATCTTCCACAATTTGCGTGAAGTTGGAAAGGACCGGAGGTGTCTATGCGTGAGTATGGATCATGAAGAAGAAGGATTATGAGCAATTCATCAATTATCATCTGTCCAACCGCGTTGAATAACAGGGGCGGTGGTAATTATGTTGATCAGACTTTGTATCTATTTATAAATGTGGTTCAATTTCAGAGCCAGACAAACAGCTTAATGGGCGTTGTTATACGTATATACATTTCCATATAGTGTTCTAGGGATAACTTGGGACAAGTTGAAAAAAGAAATAGATAAGAAATACAGACAAACGTATGAATACCCAGAGTTGCAAAATATATGGTGTAGTGGTTGTTGGACCATCCACCGCAAGTCATCCGCCTGCCCTCGATGTTGTTGAGGCTGTCTAAAAAATGCTGACGTCAATGCAACAAATATGCTGTGTATTGCTATGAAATAGAGATTGAGATATTGTTGGTAACTTCAACCGTGTTTGAGGTTGAAGCTTTGAATAAGTTCAAATAAGAGTTGTTATGCACGATGTGCGTCCGAGTTTGGTGCGTGTATGTAGTGTTGGGTGTACGATCGTTGAAGGTTAAGTGAATGTGGACGTCACACACAATATCAATGATGATGGCATGAGTCGACTCTGGTTTGTCTGGCCGAGGAGTGTCTCCGAAATTGGAGTGACGCAGAAACGAAAAGATTGATTGAAAACGAGATCGGAGGTATGGTATGAAAAGCATGGGTAATAGGTGTTTCCTCAGGGTTGGAATATCAAAACGGCTTGTTTGTTTCTGCTGCCTGTTTACGAACTAACAGGACACACTATTAGAAGACGTAAATGAAGCAGCACAACACCATATCCAATCGCTGATGTGGGAATACAGGCCCTATATGGAGAGTAGATTATGATGCAAAGTAAGCTTGGTTTTTGAATATATTGCGCACTAAGGCTGAAATAAAAGTGTGAATATTAGCAAGGAAATACTGGCAGAATATAGTACAGCATGGATCTCGTACCGCGCTTGAGCCTTGACGGCTACGTATGTTCAGGAGCTAGAACCCCCCAAAAAAATGCAGGAAAAATGACAGGCGTGTGGATGTGAATTGATGTCGAGAGTTTTATATGAGAACTGGCGCAGTACGCTAACGGGCAACCACACTTACGTGCTGCACTGTGGCCGCCCTGCACTAGTTCTAGTAACGGGGAAATTTTAATGGAAGAATTGTATCCGTGAGACCTTTTATATCAAAATATAAAAATGCGTCTATTGGGTACAAAATTAGCCCTCACAGCCATATGAATAATGACGGCCAAGTACAGCGACCATCCGTAGGCGGCTCATTTCAACACGACTATTTACAAGTGAGGCAGTTACGACGACCATATGTATACGGCTCAAATGCGACAACATGCCTATTCATAAGTGATTAATTGGCATGAACCTCAAAGGGGTGTTTCTTCCGAGTCCAATGTCCACTAATACAGTATTAGTAATACTTCAAGTTCGGTCAAGGAACAAGACACCAGTATCATAAGAGCAACTGAGGCACAACAGAAGACGATCTTGATCATGGTAACACGATCATTTCCCTGTGCTTGGTGCTCTGCGCTCAACCATCTCTCGGTATATTTGGATGATTCTTTGTACTTTTAAGAGGTTTCGATGACAGAAGAAAACGTCACAGACACGTGACGCTGGTCGCGTCTAATTGTGTGACGTTTACATGTCACATCGGTTGATTTCGAAATGCCAGGTGGCATGTCCACTGCCGCTCGCCACCGCCGCCGTCAACCACTGCCCTTTCCACGCACAGCAGCCATGGTTCGACGAAGACGATGGCAACAACAACAGGTAACACGCAACACACATACAGCGCATAAGAACGACAGGCACGAACGCCAGCTCAGCAACGCCATGGCCAGCACACCGCGCCGGGCGCGATGGACGAAGCTGGAGGTGTGAGGTGGCGCAGCAGGGAAATGAGCGTGGGTAATGTCTATGGGGAAAGACGAGACGAGGGGAGCCCAATGGTACGTAGTATGTACGTCCCACCAGCCCGCCGAAAACACCTATACCATCCCCAACGTTCCCCATTCCTTTCTCTACTCTCTGACAGTCTCCCTCCCCTACATACCTCTTCACTACTTCTTGTTTACTTCCCTAACACATTCCCCTTTTTTCTCCCTCTTTCCCTCTTTCCCTCTTTTCTCTACCTTCACATATTCCATTCTCCTCTTCCCCTCTTCCATATCCCCTATTTTCTTTGTATCTCTTCCTCCTTTCTTTTCATTTCTTTCCATTGGTATCACAGTAGCTACTTAAATTGGCACATAAAACATTGTATATTAGATATTCCAATCACTATATTTTCTTACTTCTTTTATATTTTTTGTATGTGTTTCGTGTTCGCTTTTTTTGTAGTTTTTCTTTTTCCTCTTTATAAAACATTCTATTTTTTGGGAAATTTTCGTGTGATGTGTGAACGTAATCGATCCCAGAACCATCATGGGATGAAGGCACGAATACAGGCAGAATCGCGAGAGGGAGGACAGTACGGTCGAGGACATCGGCGTAGGAAGACTCGAAGAAGCCACGAAGAATGGTGAGAGCGAAAGCTGTGCGCCCCTTACGCACATACGTAGTAAAAATACCCTGATGGTGGCGAAGAACAAAGTTCGTGGATGGTCATCGCGGAAGTTAATCTCCATTACGCATGATAAATGAGAATGGACCAGTGAGAATGAGTGAGCCTAGTATCAGTTACGTTTAGCATTGATGATATGGGAGGCCGTAGGTATGCGAGGAAGGCGGTTCCAATTTCGGTGGGGTTGAGGGAGTGAAAATAAAATCGTACGAGTGGGGTTGAGTTTAATGTTTCCTACTTGTCTTCGGAAGCAATAACACGTCGTCAACTCATTGGTATGTCGGATCTAGTCGATTAATTGATAAAAATAGGGTGGGTAGTTAATAGTATAATACACCATTGACAAAAGCTCCTCTACGTCGGAATATCGAATAACTCTGCGAGTTTCCGTCCATAGATCCTATTCTTCAATGATACGCTCCATGGCCGGAATTTCCCGTGTGACAGCCTCTGCAGATATTCACCAGGAACGGGGGGCTTGACCGTAATGAGTTCCGGGTATAGAGGTTCTATTGGGGTCAGGACTTCGAGCCATTGGAGTAGTAGCGACGGGTCCGCTTCGTGTTCTGGGAGGTCGGATTTGACGAATCGCACTCGTGCGTGACCTAGAAGGGAGGGCATTTATAGGTTTAGCTAAGAAAGATTGATGAAGCAATAGTAACTACTCACCGGTGTATACCTTTTTCTGTGATTTAACATCTGAGAAGAAATAGAAGTTAGTTTGAATTATGTCCTTCGCAGTGATAAATGTTGTCAGTGTATGCGGACTCGATAGATCGGCGACGAAAGGTTGGCTCAAAGTATATAGAGGCTGGTGGTACTGACGGTGCGAAAGATCGAGATCTTTTATGGTGTTGAGAAATTCAGCTTTGACAAGTCCCTCCTGTACCAGCCATTCTCCAAATGCTTGATAAGCCTGCGCATAAGCGAAAGAGAGCAGGGGTATATTCCATGGATGTTGTTCGCCGTAGCTTGTAGGTGGTGACAAAAGATCGTGACCAGAAGAAAACGACGATGGTGACGAATCGTCGCAGATGCGAAAGCGGATCGAACTCGATATCTCGGGCTCGGAACGGTGGTAATAGAGTACTCCTCTCGTTGACGGAGGAAATTTGAAATGGCAAAATTTATTCTCTTCACGGAATTGCTTGTAGTGGATGTTTGCCTTTAAATGAAAGAGGGAAGTCTCTGGGGAGCCGAAGCGAATTTTAGCCGAGAATACGGTAGAAATATCGCATAACGGCTGGCCTGCTTCAGCCATTCGCTGCGGGTCCAAAGTGATGACTTGGCGAGAATTGACAAGTAGTCTCCGGCTTGATGTCTTAATTCGGTGAATTAATACAAGTATTTCGTGATGAATCGATGAAGACGCACATACCGAGAAATGATACCTCGTCCTCACTGCTGTAAATCCAACCCCATAAGGCCACCTTTCCATAGCGAATTTGAACATTTGTTGTGCGTGTACTGCTGTTTATGCGCTAAATTGTTGAATACAATATTTCGAAACAAATTCACCGTGTCGCGTCGAGGCGGTCGCGAGTGTGTGCTGTTGATGATAGAAATGGAACGACGTGGGGCGCGTCAAAATGTTTTCTGCGTGACTGGGTGATGATTACGTACACAGTCACTGCATACATAATCAACCGACTGCTATCGTGCGTGCTACTCGACGTTGACTCGACGCGCTTCCGAGCCCAGCCAGTTGCATACCGGACTGCTCCATCAGTTATCTATCCACAGGACTTCCTCGGTTGACAAACTCGAGCAGGGATGATTAGTCTGGAACAGAAGAAACCCGAGGAAGATGGATGCGAGCGATAGGTTGAACCATGATCTCGATTGACGCAGATACGTCCATCAACCAACATCAACAGTAATCAAATTACCCAGATAAATACCTCGCCACGTCCATCCGTTTGCATTCTTTCACCCTTTATTTTTTAACATTATTTCTGCTCCTTTTACATCTTTCATCTATCCCTTTCCTCACGATCTTTCTTTCAACGTTCGATACAACTCTCAAGTAGTAATCAGGCACGCGTAGTACGTTCCTCCACTTCTACTTCTTATTCTCTTCCTATATCTCCTGGTACTTATTTTTTTAACATGTTCGGCTTCCCCTTATTTTCCTTTTTCATGGCCGTATCTTTTTTTTCTCCCTTTTCCCCCGCTTTTGATATCTATTCTTAATGCGGTCTCCTTGGAACGACTCATCGAGAGGGCCAACGTGAACGGAAGAGGTGAACTAGGAGATATTTGTACAACACAGAAGGAAAGGCGACGACAACGTGGCGAAAGAATAAATTTGTGAGCTAAGCAGAACAGAACACAACGGAAATATATACAGCATCACACGGACACTACTTTCTTTTTCCTTGTCCTGTCGGCCGGGATTTCCCTCGCGAGAGCTATTTTCAAAAGTCGTGGAACATCTGCACATCCGATTGCATTTGAAGTGACATTGTCTGAAAGACGCCCATAGTATGGTTGAAGGATCCACAAGTGGTCGGATTTCCGATACAATAATTGGCACTATCTATATGATATATATCATCTGAATATAACTCTCTTATTGTTTACCAATGATTGCGATTTGCGGCACATGGATGGCATTCGAACCATTCATACCTATCGCATTCCGGCATACGATCGTCACCAGCTGCGCACATGATTGCCATACCCTAAATGACCGCCATAAGTACATACCCAAAATCGCGCAACTTTCCTGTCCGCGCACACGTTGAGGGACAATTTGACTTAGCCATATTTAGACCTAATTTGGCCCTAACATTGCGCGGAAATGGTAAAAATCTCAAAGAGCGTGCGCGGGAATATTTACCCTAAATGACCGCCATAGTGCTGGTTTTACGGAGCCGCGGCGTATACTTGGATATATATGTTCATGGCTGGGAGGTGCGCGTCGACTCTAGAGTGCGAGCGGGTGCACATCGTATGGCGGTGGGGGTTGGAGGAGGAGGAACGAGACGCGGCGTTGTGCTGTGATTGAGAGGGTACTATTGATGTGGAGATTAGTAGTGACGCACAGGCACTTGTTGGTGTTGGTGTTGGTCGAGTCCATATTAGGAATGACTCTGCCGTATGGCAGAGGGGAATGGAGAAGCGTATGCCTTGTTGGACACGATGTGAACGACGTGCGGGTGGAGCATCTCTCGAGGTGAGAACCGCGTCTGCCCGGGAGTCCGACAGTGACTCGTACTAGTGACTAGTAAGAAGCTTCCCACTCGATGTCGGCCCATTTGAGAAGTTCAAACATTGCCTACGTGTAAACCTATCATTAATGTAAATTATATACGACTATTTACACCAATCGTAAAATAATACCGACTTCGTGTTACACGTATCTGTCGATGATCAAGAAACAATCCCCAGTTTGTAAAAATAGATCTGTGATTCACGCCCCTATCTGACTATGTACGTCATGATCATGGATTCATTGAACCATGACCAGGACTAAAAACCAGAATCACAGACGCGAACTCAGACGGGAATCAACATCGAAACCCTCCCATCTACCGACGCGTCCAATTGAACGCCACCCAGCAAAGCAAAGCACGGACGGTATGTACGTATTCACGTCCTTGTTCCTTTATTCGGTCTCTCCTTTGTTTTGCATACCCCCAGATAGGATACGTCTCAGAGCAGACTCTTGAACTCGTCACAAACCAGAAGAGAAGAAAAGATTGTTCGACTCGTCAGAAAAGAGATGAGAGACGAGAGAAATAAAGAAAGGGACATCGGAGTATGTGAGTCTTCATTTGCATTCCATTCCCTGTCTTTTTTCCATTCTTCTCCCCTCTTTCTCCTTTTAACCCCGCCTCATATACTTGCCCCAATATATGCTGACCGAGCGAAACTGACAGGTATCGAGAACCTCGATCGAAGCTCCCAGAGGCGATTCTCAGATCTCAAATACGTACGCGCATCTTTCAACAAAGCCTACCGGGAACCATCCATCCTGGATACCCACCAAGAAAGAACAATAACATACGCCTATCTCCCTCTCCCGCATTTCAGCAGGCCCAACAAGCAGCACTGCGATGCGGCTCGTCGCTCCTTCTTGTGCTGCTCCTGCTTCCATAGTTGTTAATGAACTGTTGGTGTCCTCGTCGTCATCGTTCCATTTGAACTTGACCAACAACAAGTACCTCACAGGCACCACACACGAAGGCTACCCTCGCAAGCTCAGCATATCACCTGCCTCCAACTTCGAGTGCATCTGCTCCTCCCTCCGGGGAAGGCGGGGATAGATGGATAGTCACCGCCAGAAAACTACGCACTCGACTCAAACATCCTTCTTCTCAAACCGACTAAGCCTAACACCCATCCTCCTCAAGCCGTCCTCGCTCCAACCTCGCTAACCCACCACAACCTAGACCTCCAAACACTCGCGCCAACCTTGGCCCAACAAACCGCACTATGGTAAAACACCGCACATCCTCCAACCGCATTTGTCCAGTACTGTGAACTTCCATATGGTTCTCCTCCCTCGGCGGGCCTTCAAGATAAAAAAATGAACACATTTGTTGTACCAAAAATGCAGCATCAGCGAGGCTCGCAAGGGACGATAAGCAACCAGGATCATCGGGTTAACGCGAATACGTCCTGGTAGGCTAATTGCTCTTGTAGGGTCTAGGGTGGGTCGTTGTTAACGTTGAGACGCGAGCCTGTGGGAGCGGAAGATTACGACGAGGATGGTTGAGATGAAGATGATTTGAATGCCGCATGAGAGAAGAGAAGCCGGGGAGGGAAGACCGAAACGTGGAAAAGATAATCATATAGGTATTTCTTCTGCTTGTGAGGGTGGATTATCGACGTATGGAGACGAGGATGAGGAAGATGACGAGGAAATCCTGCCGTTCGTGATATCAATCGTCACGTCCGTGTTCGAGTTTATGATGATAGTGATTTTGGCAGGCGCGTTCCGCCTCTGGCTCTCCCTTCCCCTCCGAAACCGACACCGACGAACCCCCACCACCCTACGACGTCCACCCCCTCGCACTCGATGCGCTTCTGCCCACCACGAATATACGCACCCAAGGACACACCACGGACATGTACAACCAGCATGCTGAGGATCCGCAGTGTCAGAGAGTGAGGAAGTGGCTGGGAAGTCGACGAGGGAGGAGGGCGACCCGGTTGCGTCGTACGTCGGCGCGGGAGGCGTTGGATCAGGAAAAGGGGTGGGTACGCAGTAGTATAGCGTTGTGCCCGAGTTTGCGAGTGTTACGATGGAGAGTGCTAGTGGGGCCCTGACGACGAGCGAGAGCCAAGATGCGGGTGACATGGCGAGCAATGTTGGTGTGGGTGGGTGGGAGCAGTGGGAGTGCGGGTGGGATGAGCGCTATGGGCGCAGAGGGATACGAGGGTTATATGACGAGGGTGTATGCTGCTACTGCTGCTGGATCTAGATCCGGGGCGGGGACTGTTGAGGGGGTTGATCTGGAGGAAGGGAGGAAAGAGGGGATGGACATGGTTGGCGCTTTGCTACGCGCTCGACGCTGTGCGGTTGAGCGCCGAGTTCTCCGAGGCGCTTTTTGAGCCTCCTTCTCCATCGTTGTCTGATCCTAATACCTCCTCCAGTACCTCCTCAAGCAGCCCCGACAGCTTCCTCTCAATCGAGCCGCTCGAGCAACGCGGTGGGAACCCCGAAGGCATCCGGATGTTGGACCAGGTGGGGAGCGCTAGTGGTACATGGAGGGTTTTTAGGTTGGGCAGGAGGCAGGGGGAGGGGTTCGTACGAGGGTGAGTGGGGGTTGAGTGAAGCTGGAAACTATGCGCGGATGGACGAGGTGGCGGTGGTGATGCATGTGCTAGTGATGCATGAGATAAGTAGTCGGTTATTTGAGTTTTGGGTGGTGTGGTACGGCGTAGTGTGATCAATTGAATCCTTAGTCGAGCGGGATTCTTCGTTGTAAGTCGTTGCTATTAGCTTGGATCATCGCACTGACGTCGTCTATCTTGTGTATTGTATGTTTTTTCCTCGTATATGTATCTTCGTATGTGTATCTGTGGTCCGGACTCGGTGACGGTGTATTGAACTTCAACATTTGTCTTTATTTGGCTCGACCGCGTAAGCGGCATCCTCGGCATTGCCAGCGGCTTTCAGTTTTGTTACTTTTGTTGGGGTTGCATTGAACCCGTCCACCAGTGATCGAGATTCATCGACATAGTTATTTGTGAAGACTAGGGATCTACAGCTATTTGTTGCCCTTAATGTTCGTACATAACACTTAGCAACAGTCGTGACTCGTATCTCCCTGACCCTAGGTTTTCTGTATGTAAGGGACCTTGTCGTCACTGAAAGGAACTCAAATCAAGATAGAGTTCCAAGTTGGGCCGGATCCCCTTGACCTCAAGCTACCATGTTCCGACAAATATGTTCCCATGCACAAGTGCGGTGGTCGGGTTGAGACAGTACTGGGCCACGAACGAGTTCCTCCTAACAGAAAAAAGGTTTCTCCCCGTCAAGCAAATGGAATGCGAAACCTGCACTGGTGAATATAGCTAATGAAGAATAGATGACGATGAGGGGATGGATGGAATCGACAAAAGGACGTGCGAAGGTTGAGGCAGACGTTGAGACGCAGAGGCGGTAGGGGTGGGCGACGAGAACGAGCGACGAAAAAGAGGGAAATCTTTTCGTGTTATAGTTAGCAAAATACTGTACGGATGGTGCCCGTAAGGTCAATGTTGTGACGATCCGGATTCAAATATTCATGCCTTAGCGTTTATGGGAAGGAGGAAATAAGTATTGGCCGCTTTAATGGCAGCTAGCAGTAAGACGACATTTCATGCTAGTAATTAGCGATTAGCATTAACCACCGGGATGAACTGGACAAGCTAGTTAGATATAAATAACATGGGGCCGGGGTGAAATAGCAATAAAATAGGCAACGAACCAACCAGACCATCCAGACCATGACCGGACCAAACCGGACTCCGGCAACATTTTCGAGTGTGATATGAATGCTGTGCATCTTTTCTTGTCGCCGAGGCTGTGCTCATGCCACATCATCACCGCCGAGTTCAAACAGACTGCAAGCTCTCTCGACCTCTGTCTCCACCTTGAAGCTTACGTACTTGGCTCACCAACCTACTATTGTCGTCCCAAGGACCCTTCCTTACGATTGTCGAGACATCATTATGTTGACGTCAATCGTAAACATTACAGGTGCCGGTGGATTGCTGCCTCCGCATCCGGACGCTTTCGGTCAACGGAGTTTATGGGATATAATCAGGGGATGCCTAGTTACCATACTAGCATGCACCTGGGGATCGGTTCACCCAAACATGCCATCTGTGGAAGATAGAACCTTTCAGACAATTATCATGCGCGTCGAGCTTATGATCTGGTCCTTGTTGCTCCCGGAAATGGTTATATATTGGGCGCTCAGGCAGTGGCTGGGCGCTCGTAATTTGGCGAAGAGATTCAAAGGTGAATTTACCCCCAATGCCGTACGCCCATATCCCAACCTTTCTTCGAATTCCCTCTCAGATTTTGGATGGACGACCACACATGGCTTTTTTGCTCAGATGGGAGGCTTCGTAGTAAAAGGCAGGAACGGAAAAATCAAGGTCCTTCATCCACACCACCTTGCAAGACTTCACGACGACAGGAAGATACATTTCCCTACAGTTACCTCAAAAGAAATATCGGACAGGAGCAGTGGGGACCTACTCTCAAAAGCACTTGTTGTAGGACAGACTTCCTGGTTCATCGTACAATGTTTGGTCCGCCATATACAAGGATTGACCATCACACCACTGGAAATATCTACACTTTCGCTCTGTGCGCTCAACGGAGTAATGTATATTTGTTGGTGGAAAAAACCACAAAATGCTCGCGTTCCAATCCAGGTCCGCATTTATGGAGTGGTTGATACCATAACCAATAAAGACATGGACTGGGTTATGAATGAACACACCAATGAAAGCCCCTGGGACCCAATGTCGTATACCACGCAGGACCCGGAGGATGGAGATCCCGACAATGTGACACAACAATCTTTTACGAGTCCGGAAGGCCATTCAAAGTCGACATTGAACAGCTGTATGAACTTATACAGAAATGTCGATGTGTTCAGTATAGAATGCGAAAACGCGCTGTTATCCATTATCAGGTTTCCATAC